>JALIZH010032674.1:0-10896 GCA_030522465.1 Rhipicephalus appendiculatus | reverse complement strand
GCACGTCACGATATATAAGTAGGAGAAGTGGCACATCAAGAAAACTTCATTTATTACGTCGACGTTTCGGTCAGAGCCTGACCTTTATCAAGACAAAATTTTCGTTTATATTCCCCTGCTTATATACACACCAAATGAGAGGGGAAGAAAATGAGAGAGAGGGGGGGCTATTATTCATTGTTAAACGTCGTCGCTGTATTCTCTTTCGGAAGGCTGGACGAAGAGCCGGCGCAAGTGAAAAACAGCCGGTGCACGATTCAAACCCTTAAACTGGACTCAAACCGGCTGATTGAAAAGGCCTGCGCGGAACGCACAGCACAGTCACAGCGAAAGCTGGGAGAGCGGCCTTTCTGAACCTTTTTTTAAACACTCTTGGGGCAACTACTACAAGCCCACTTGCATGGTACCCACTACGCCATGAATCATCATAATTTTTTGTGTAGTGGGAAGCGTCTACTATGCCATTATTTGCCATTCTGCGGAAAAGCGCGGTACCCGCTACACTCTTGTGACGCAATATTCCTAGAGGAGAGAAAGGGGGTGAGCGTAGGAGAGGAGAGAGAAAGGAAACACGCATGCGCTGTGGTGGTGCGGGACGCGGGAAGGAGGGATAGACTAAGCCCCCCCTCCCCCCAAACACATGCAAGAAAGATCCAGGAATGGAGTGAACCTGGGCGACACACACCACCTGCCTAGCCATTGCTAAGCAGCCTTTCTGTGCTCTAGGCCATGACTCTGGTGTCTGTAGTGGTGGTTGACGGCCTTATATTGTACTACAGTGTTCTGGTTCGCATAGTGGGTGCTTCCCTGCTTCATGAAAGTGGCCTGACGCGGGACGCGGGAAGGACGCGGGGAGGGACGGACAGAGCCCCGAACATAAGATGCTTCGCATCTAAAAAAATTCCCCATCTCCCGCTAAAGTGAACCATGTGTGGATGCGAAGCAGCGGGGAGATAATTAGCTTGAGTGGGGAGGAACGTCGCCGCTCTAATTTCACGGCAGTGGTCCGGGCGCTCATCGCGGCGCTTCACAGGAGAAAGAATGAGGCGCACGAGCTCAGTCATTTTCATACCACGGAACTACCGTGGCGCCCCCAGCGGAGCGGAGCCAGAAAAGAAGGATGTGGGAGGGCGGGGCTTCCGCTTAGAATAATCAAGCGCTGCTCTCTCCAAGGGCTCAACAATACACCGCCGCGGAATGTAAAAGGCGGCACACATGAAAAGGGTGAAAAACACTGCTGGTACGATCACCGAAAGCACTGGCTCGCAGATGCATCTTTGAAGCGTATTTTGCTGGGTTGATGTTAGTGTAGTTTAGAGTACTATTTACGCTTTAAGGCGCTTAAAACAGGTAGAGCACCCGGATGTTCATTTATTCCGTGTTCAACGGTGTTGAATTTGTATATTAGTTACGATTCGCGCTGTTGAAGTTCTGTGTGAGAGCGGAAATTTCCTTGGAGTAGTGGTATTTTCAATGGAATGCAAACTGTGACCTTGTGACTTTAATATGTTTGGAAAGGGGAAGGTTTCGGTTGTGTGTTCACATGCGAGCGGTGATTGTTGAATCTGATTCGAAATGTGTATCACTTTGTCCATTGTATTATTTAGCGCAGATGCCACATTCCAATAGGCAGGCGACGTTTGGGGAGTCGCAGTTAAGGTTGAATGTATGGTATGTGTAAAATTACTATGCGTACTTTCAGCTTGCATGGTTGTTTGCATGAGCTGGCGCACTTGACATCTACTTTTCCCGCAGGGATGACAACCAAATTGACCTGTTCTGTTTGTTTTAGAGTGTACGACGTAGTCCCTAACATTTTTCGGGCGCCTGTATACCACCCGTGGCGGAATAGTGAAGAGCTTTTAAATGCGGATCATTTCCTATCGAACTTCGGCGACTTTGAGCGTATCTATCTATCTATCTTTCTATCTATCTATCTATCTATCTATCTATCTATCTATCTATCTATCTATCTATCTATCTATCTATCTATCTATCTATCTATCTATCTATCTATCTATCTATCTATCTTTCCTGACGAACCACCGAGTGGTGGTTCGTCACGTTTGCGAGTGCGTGGCTCAACGAAACGGACGACAAGAGAAAACGCACGAATGAGTTTCACACGACATTTATGAAGACAAGGGATTCAAGGGACGATGGCGAAGAACAAGCACAGACAAACACACACAAATTAATCTGAGCGTCCTAACCGCGGAATGTCCGGTCTAGGTTACAAAAAAAAACGAAGTCTCACGACTTGTTGAGTGCGTTGTCCTTGAGGAGGGGTCAGTCCGCGTGCGGCGACGAGTCTCGTCGAAGGCGAGCCCAGGCACGCAGGTGACACGTCCCGCGTGCGGTCACGGCAGGAAGACAAGGCCTTCGTAAGGCCTCTCGTCTGAACACGGCCTTGCGCCGTCCCAGGTGGCGGCGGTGTTCAGGAACTGGTTACGCCGACACAGCAGGAGCCGCGCCCGGTGCCGGTAGCCCCAAGCAGGTACCTCGGCTCCCCCAGGCCTCGCCAGGAACAGGCAGGAGGAGCTCCACGGACAGTGCCCTGGTCCGGCGTGTCCTCGCTGGAGACACCGCCAACGTCTGCACCACCAGGCAAGCACCAGGCCCTCGCCGAGCACGGCCAAGACAATCTCCACGGACAGCGCCCTGGTCCGGCGTGTCCTTCGGCTAGATTCCGCTCAGCACACTGCGCGTTGCCACACGCGCCTCTCTTCTTTTTCTTCTTTTTTTTCCTTTTTAGATGTGAAGCATCTTATGGCGAAGCTTAATCCGGATGGTGGTGGTGGTGGTGTGCCGCGTGCCCACCCTTGCTGCGCATGCGCAAACAGTTAAAAAAAATAAAAATAAAAAACCTCCTCTCCCCCTCTCTCTCCTCTAGGCATCCCTCCCCGTGGCAACCACACCCTCACTGCGCATGCGCCTCCCTTCCTCTCTCCCCTCTTACACTCCCCCCCTCTCTCCATCCCTGCCTGCGGCGTCTAACTCCCCCTGCGCATGCGCGTCCCCCTCTCTCTCTTCTCCTACGCTCCCCCCCTCTCTCCTCTACGCATCCCTGCCCACGACGTTCACACTCCCACTGCGCATGCGTGTCACCCCCTCTCTCTCTCCTTTCCTACGCTCCCCCTCTCTCGCCTCGCGACGCCGACGCAGGCAGCGTCTGCTAGCGAGTTTCTTGGTTGAAAAAACCGACTGCTCGCGCTGCACAACCGTTCACTGGCCATCCCGTATATATGGCAATGGATCTTGACCTCCAAGGTGGTGCCTGTGGGAGATTTCTCCTGTGCGTTGTTGAACAATAAAAATTCGCAGCGTGCGCGTTAACTAAAAGCGGAGTGCGGGTCTCTGTGTCCAAGTCGGAGTCTTCTGTCTCTCATTGCCCATTAGCAGCGATTGGCATGTTCCAGTAGGAAACACCGCTCCATCACGGCCTGCTTTGCGCCTCCCCAGTTTTCTCTCCTGCGCAACGCTGCGATGAGCGCCAGCGTCAACGCCGCCGCCAGTGTAAGCATTAGCGCCCGCTGCTTCACATCTACACATGGTTCCCTTTTTCTCTTGTGCCGCCGCCGCGCGTGCCACTGCCCCTGGCTCGCCTTCATGTCTCCGTCGTCTTCATCGTCATAAGTCCGCACAAACGCCTCAAAATTCCGACCAAAAGTTCACAAACATACGAATTCCATTTACAAATTTCCTCCATTCACCAGATCTATATATATATATATATATATATATATATATATATATATATATATATATATATATATATATATATATATAGCCGCCTACGACCTTGTGCTCTCCTGGCCGTATCGTTAATGGGATTTAGAGAAAATGTGGTATGGCATAACATGACTGTATGACGAACATAAATGGCTGGTCATATGAAAATCATGACTAACTTGTCATGAAAACTATGATTTACATGCCACGCTCATGGCGCGCTCGCGGCCGTTTCGTTATCTTGATATACACCAGACTTGGGATTGAGTGATGTGACTGCATGACGAACATAAATGGCAAGTGGTAATATGGAAATCATGACATGTCATGTGCGACATGACTTGCATGTCACGCTCATGGCGCGCGCGGGCGTTTCGTTAGCTTGATATACACCAAATTTGGGATTGAGGGACGTGACTGTACGACGAACATAAATGGCAAGTGGTAATATAGAAATCATGACATGTCATGTGCGACACGACTTGCATGCCACGCTCATGGCTCGCTCGCGGCCGTTTTGTTAGCTTGATATACACCAAATTTAGTATTGAGTGACATGACTGTATAACGAACATAAGTGGCAGGTGGTAACATGAAAATCTTGGCATTCATGTCATCTAGAACGCCATTTACATGCCACGCTCATGGTGCACTTGCGTCCAGTTCGCTAGCTTCATAAACACCAAAATTGGTATCGCGCGACGTGACTGTATGACAAACATAAATGACAGGTCCTAACATGTAAAACATGACATGCAAATTATGTAAAGCATGATTTGCTCCTTCCCTGGCTGCTTCGCATTACATCGATTCCCACAGTGCGTGGGATCTGCCGGCTTTTTAAAGCGGTCACTTTGTTCAATGATATTGAAATGCTTTTTTAAAATTTTGTTAACATTCGGCGCGTTACTAGTGAATGTAAGAATTAGATTGCTCCGTTCCTCTTTACTTTCTGTGTTATGATTGTGCAGGAATTTTGTGGCGGTTCAGATTTGCTGCATTTTGTATCGCGTCGTCAATGATTGGAGGTTGATAATGTTGCTTTATAAGGACGTTACGTAGGCGGTCCGTGTTCTCATGAAGTCCGTTGTTTCAGAGCAGATTCTCCTAAAACGGTTGTGCCTGTGAGTAGGGGATGCTGGTTTTGCAATGCCGCGGATGTTAGCATTTGAAGTAGGAGGTATTGTTTATAATAATTAACAGCGCAAAAAAACAAGAGACAAAAGGAGGAGAACTACACTACTGTATCGGCACAGGGGGCAAACGCAGAGGGAAATTGTGGAAGTTGTCCACATCCGTGTACTGTCCGACGGTTGTATCGCTCAGCCCTCGATTGCCTTGCTTGCCAAAGAGCTGGACTATCTGAGCTTACGTAGATAAATTTTCAATTTTGCCGTCTTTTGTATACTATATTTTTCATATGTTGTTTTCGATCCGGCCCCTCATGTACACGTGGTACGTAGTTTTGTTGTTTAAGCATGGGTTATGCGCAATAAATGTTTCAGTTGGAAGTCAGCGCTTGTCCTGTGTACTTCTCCTCCTTTTGTCTCTCGTTTTTTCGCGCTGTAATTATTATAATGCATCGATACCAACTAGCCCAGCTTACCACACTTTTGAGGTATTGTTGCGCGTCTGTAGGCTTCCTGTAACGAGCGACTACTACGTATGGGCCAGAATAGTTTGCTAGAAACTTCCGGTACAATCCTTTTGTACGAACAGGAGTCCACAGCCAAACGTAGTGGCCAGGAGAGAAACCTACAGGGATATGCACGGCGTCGTAGCGACTCTTGCTTTGTTCTTGCGAGGACAATGTTCGAAGGCGTGCCAGTTGAAGTGCTTCTTCGGCACGACACAATGTCTGAGCGATCGAATGCTCATCCTGGTGCGAGAAAGGTAGAAGAGTGTCTAGAACACTCTGAGGGTTGCGTGCGTACAGCAGAAAGAAAGGGGAATGTGCAGAAACTTCATGCTTGGCGGTATTGTACGCGTAAGTGACGAACGCTAAGACGGCGTTCCAAGTTCCTGTGGTCAGCATCAACGTACATTCGATAGCCATATTCGTAAGAGTCGATTCGTCCTCTCGGTGAGACCGTTTGTTTGCGGATGGTAAGAAGTGGAGTGGCGATAAGAAGAGCCGCAAAGGCGCAAAAATTCCTTAAACATCGGCAATAAATTACCGTCCACGGTCACTGAAGACAACCCGTGAAGCGCCATGACGCAATATGACCCATTGTAACATAAAAGTCGAGACAGCGGCCGCTGAGGCCGATGTAAGTGCATCTGTTTCCGTATATTGAGTTAAATATTCCACGCACACTATAGCATATCAGTGGCCAGATGGGGTCTTAGGACGCGGTCCGAGCAAGTCGATGCCGACATCTTCAAAAGGCGATATCGGTGGTGAAATGGGCTGCAAATAACCTGCCCGAGCAGTCGTGGTTTGCTTGTGGCGCTGACAAATAGCGCAGCGGTCGACGTACTGTTTCGTGGTCTTCCAGATTTTCGGTCAGTAGAACCTCTCACAAAGTCGGTGTAGCGTACGTGTGAAACCGATATGACCGGATGTTATGTCATCGTGCATAGAACGAAGCAAGACTGGGCGTAAGCTTTCCGGCACCACTAGAAGCAACGGGAGGCCGTCGGCTCATTAGTTCCTCTTGTACAGCAAGACATTAGACACTGTAAAATGCTTTCCGTGAGAGTTATGCGCAGCTTCCAGCAAGGGTTTCAAGGTGGGGTCGCGTTGTTGTTCGCGTTTGAAGTTGCTGATATGTGGAAAGTAGGACGAGACAGGAAAATAAACAGTCATCAAAGTCATCGTCATCAGCATTGGTGTGCACTGAATGAAGGCGGGATAGGCAGTCGGCATCCGTGTGACATCGTCCGCTCTTGTAGGTGATTAACGGGTACCACGCTTTTCTGAAGAATGACGAATAATGGCATAGTAGACGCTTCCCCACTACACAAAAATTATGATGATTTAAGGCGTAGTGGGTACTGTGCAAGTGGGCTTGTAGTAGTTGCCCCAAGAGTGTTTAAAACGGCTAAAGGCCGCTCTCTCAGCTTTCGCTGTGGCTGTGCTGCGCGTTCTGCGCAGGCTTGGCGGCTTTTGTGATCTCATAACAGCTTTCGCTGTAAAAGACCATCAGGTGTTACGAAGGGCGTCTTCGCTTTGTCTGATAGGTGCATAGGGATTTCTTTACGGCCGCCGCTAGTTCAAGTGACCGGATGGTAAGAGTAGTTTGCTCGTGAAAGCTTGCCAATTTATGTCCTGCAGGCAGAGATATGGGCTGCGCTGAAACGTTCGCAGTCCACAAATCGGCACAACCGTCGACGGCGAGCACAAGGAAACGAGGCACAATGACGTCTTTCTTGAGTGCGTTATTAAAATCCGACTCGGCTAAACAGTAGCAAGAACCTGCACGAGAACGTGAAGAGTTTACGCGCACAAACATTACGGTATGCGGGGCCAAACAGATGTCTTGCGACACAGAAAATACATCCGAGCTATCATCACCGGTATCTTCCGTCAAATGGAGAGGTCAAGGCCGTACGAAAACAAATCGCGCCACTAGCACAATTCCACAGTGGCACTGCACTCACGTAAAAAATCTATACCTATAATGATGTAATTAGTCGCACGTGCAAGAACCGTTAATTCAGCTCTAAACTTTGATTTCCTAGCGGAAATTAAAACAGAACAAACACCAACCGGGCTCAACGTTTCTCTTTTTTACGCCGCGGAACATAGCACTCCGATTCCAAGCAAACATTACTTTCGTCCCAAGTCGATTTTTAAAAGACAGGCTCATTATAGAAACCGCAGCACCGGTATCAAATAAGGCAACAATACTCACATTATCTACAGAACCACTCACTTTGTTGTTAACCATTACAGCACGAGGGGGGTCTTGAGTAAGATTATGTTGCGCCCTCGCCCCCATCGGTCGCACTAGTTGGTTTCCCAGTGGTGCCGGCGTCACCGAGCGGCGAGGCGGTGACGAGGATCGCTGTTGGCGTGCTGGCGGTGGGGGTAACGCTGCGGTCGGAGGAAGGGGAATCAGGCGCTTGCTGCGTGTTGCCGTTAGAAGGAGCTCGGAAATGATCGAAACTCGTCAGCAGGCACATTGGGCGTGTACACGTTGAACCGTGGAGCTCGCTGCTGGCGGCGGTAGCAGTACCTAGCGATGTGTCCGGGCAGCCCGCAGTTGTAGCAAGTACGGGTGTCGCGTCTTGTCGTCCCCGGTGAGAGAGATCGCGTTGGTTGGTAGATGCCAGGAGTTGACGGCTGAGGTGTAAATCGCCGTGATGCAGCTTACCTGCGTTCCTTGTTTTCGAGTGGCCGCTCGCTCCTTACGCTCAAACCGATCGGCGTAAGGTCGGGCGAGGCTCAGAGTAGCTCTGACGCAACCGAGGTACCGGTGGTTTATGGGGGCGTTGATCGAACGTACACTGATGGCATACATTAGCGGTGTCCACAACTTGTAGCTGAGCAAGTTCTTCTTTAACCATTCGCCTTATAACCGAAGAGATGTCGTCGTGCGATGGAATGTTGACACTTGCAACAACCATTCGTCTGGATGACCGAAGAGATGTGCGATGGAATGTTGACACTTGCAACCGTGGTCACTTTGTCAAGAAGCCAAAATTTCGGTAGGATTATCTTCCTCTGGAGCGCTTCAAACGCACGGCAGTGTTTCCTTAGGTCGGAAGGTCTGTGTAGGTCTTCTTTCGTGATAAGAAAATTGTACACGTATTCCGCGATTCCCTTGAGGAGATGACCTACTTTATTTTCGTCAGACATTGTCGCACTCACGATTCTGCACAGTTTCAACACAGCCTCGATGTGGGTGGTACAGGTTTCGCCAGGCTCTGTGCGAAAGCGTTTGCTCAGCCTGCCTCACCTTTTCAGTCGAGTCCCCAAAGCACTTCTTTAGTTCTTAAAAAAAATGTCCCATGTCGTCAATGCGCTCTCATGGTTGTCGAAACCAGAGAGACGCAGTCCCAACGAGAAAAAACACCACGTACTCGAGCTGCTTAGCAGTGCTCCAGTGATTGCAGCTACTCACTCTTTGGTAGTGTTTAAGCCAATCCTCAACATCATCATCTGGCTTCCCCGAAAAGGTCCTTGGTTGACGTTCCGGCATTCCGTAGCCACCTTGTGCTGTGGGTTGAGGTTGTTTCTCACCAACGGCGAGGTTGTTATGGCCTTCTCCTGTATCCATCCATGTGTGGTAGCTGGGCTGGCAAGCCAGCCAAGCGTCTGCTCCGTCGGAAAATTGGTAGAGCTGGGTAGTCCAGATCGGTGTACCCGCACTTTCCACCAAACTGTTACGAGGGAATGGGTTTATTTACAAATGAGATGAAATCGCGTGGACGCAGGAGCAGCGTACTTGCGGGACAATACCTGTCTGGTTCCCCCAACCACCCAGTCCAAGCGCCGGCTCCACTACCCTTCTTCTTCTTCTGTGTTTCGCACTCTCGCGCATTTCTGTTACAATATTGTAAGGGAGCAAGAGCGGCGTTCGGGCACTGGCGCGAGCTGGGCTAGCTCGAAGGAGAAGAAAGGCGAAGTTGAGTATAGAACAGCCGGCCCAAGGTACGGGTGCTGTCTCTGTGTTTCTTCATTAGAATGGCGCAGTCGTTGAAAGTCTTTGCTGAACTCAGCTGTTAGCTTGAGGGAACGCGCCTTCCTGAAGAAAGCCGTCACGCTTCCTCTCTGATGGAACCCGCAAGTCGACCACTGCGGCAAGTATCCATCCTACCACTAGCGGATGGCGTCGAGGCCTCCATTGTGGTTCCTGTTAACTACTTGTCTTGCGACGCGGTACTTCGCGCCAACAATGCGCGCGGGCTCCGCTCGCTTACGGACGGCGTACGTGCCTCCTCGGCACCTGTCAACCTGTCAGGCGCTTCAAGGCACCGTCCGTGGACGGCGTCCAGGCCTCCTCGGCTGCTCAAGTTCACTTCATCGACGCAGCGATATCCACTTCACGACACGACAAAACACGAATTCCGCTTGCCTTGGAACGCCGTTGACGCCTTCAACGGCGTCCCCAGGCAACGACGTTCCAGTACTTTCATCATATGAAAGTATGATGTTGAGAATACTGTCATTAGAAATACCTTGTTCATATTACGGGAAAAATGATCTCCAGCCACACATGCAGCGTGCGCATTTTCACGCTAACAAAACTTGCCTGGAAATATTTGCTCGTAAGAAACGCCACCACACTCTGTTGCATGTGAATAATGAACGGTATACAATTTCTGCCATCTTAGAACGAGGCCTGTGCATACAAATGGTATGGACGAATTCTGCTGGAAGTGCACGCCCAATGTGCGACAAATTTTATAAGGAATGCCCAAACTACAAACGACGCATTTATGAGGAAAGTTGCTTCACAGCACCCAGGAGGTGAGGCACACAATTCGGAAACTTTCATTAAAGATGATCTCTTGTTTGTTTTCTTGAAAGACTGAGAATTGTTGGAATCACATATGTCGCCTGGTTTTAAGTATACATTTCTTTTATCCACAACATCTAGCTTGTGTTGAAGGAAGAGACACTTGTTGCTAATCATTTTTGTTATTATTGAGCGCAAAGCTATGAATACTGAATGCACCAGGAAACTACCATACAGCTTATAGGCATATCCAGCTTTCTTTTTTTTAATGTTCGGCCACGCGCCAATCCTTCTTTACGATACTAACAGCAATATGCACTATTTGTTGCTGACGATACGCTGAGCTCGGAGGTGCTTTAGCGTATGCTGTCTCTCCCGCCAGATAGCCCGAAGGGCGTGCTTCAAACCACGGCTACTAAATTTTGGCTTCGGTTTGAAAACTGCCCTTGCGAAGCGCACTAAAGAGACACCCATGTCTGGATCCCGTCGCAGTGTGTAACACCGGGTGAACAGTTCGACGCACATCACTCGAAGCCTCGCAGTTTTCGTATATATATATATATATATATATATATATATATATATATATATATATATATATATATATATATATATATATATATATATATACGCTTCTAAAAAAACTTTATTTGTGACGTTTCGATCGGAGACCGATCTTCATCAAGACGAAATTTACCACGCTCCGACGCGCTTTAATATCACCACCGAGCCGAGAGAAAGAGAGGAAAAAACAAAA
>JALIZH010032671.1:0-10219 GCA_030522465.1 Rhipicephalus appendiculatus | reverse complement strand
TCTTGGCTGCAGCTGCTTCTACTCCCTGTATATTTTGTAAATAGATTTCTTTCCTTCATACTCTCAACCCCGTGAAAAGACACACACACACACACACACACACACACACACACACACACACACACACACACACACACACATATATATATATATATATATATATATATATATATATATATATATATATATATATATACCAGACTATGCTGCGCCAATCACGGGGTGTCAAATCATGAACAGTGAAATCGTGCAGTTTTAAACCATATTTTAAAATGCCACATTCTTTCAAAAAGATCACCACGTCATGCAAGGTTATAAGAGATAATCTCCAAGAAGCAGAGTAGGGTGCATAGGCGTGTGATGTTGGTATAGCTACACGAAATAATTTTGAATCTGCGTAACACCTGCGCGTTATATTCGTTATTTTCGTTTTAGTTATTTAATACCTGTGCGTTATTTTCGAGCGTTCTTCTTTGTGCTGCAGCGCCGCACCGCAAGTATCGAGCGGCTTGTCGTTCTTCGTGCGACATTCTAATTTCTTGCTATCGCTGTGACTTATTTTTTTTCTTTAGTTGCGGTAGGGAGAAGTTGCAACGTAGTATCAGGTCAAACAATGGCGGCAGTCTTGGTGGTTTGTTCCCTATGTTGACTGTCTCTTGAGGTATGAGATATGTGCGGCAGTATTCTTCCGACAGTAAATCAAGTGAATTGATTAAGTGTTGGATTGCTTCAGTAGTGTAAGCGTGTGTTACATTTGATGATAATGTCGTCGGTAATGTGTTGAGGCAATGACTTCATTCTCAAAACATGAGGGAGGGTTAGTGTCTCGTACGTTTTTGCGGGACAACTTGTTAATGCAATGGGTCTGTAGTTACTTGGGGATGTTAGGGTTTAGCAGGTTTTCGGAAAGGTGCGACTATTGCATTTCTCCAATCTTCAGGCATTTTCCCAGATTTCCATATTTTGTTGAAATATTGTAGGAGTACCTACGCCGATGCATGCACTAGGTGTGCCAGCATGGTGCAGTGAACACGGTCAAGCCCTGTGGCTTTTTTTGGGGGGCGTCGAAAGTATCCTGTTTAATTCGTGTTGTGTAAGAGAATGATTGTAGCATTCAATTGAGGCACTTGTAGTAGGCAGTCTCTGTTTTACAGCAGATTACTTGTACTTTAGGAATGAATTTGTGTAATTCGCTGAATTTGAGACGTTTTAAGAGAGTTAGCCTAATAGGTTGGCTTGATCATCTAGTTGCTCGTATGTCTGGACTTGTAAGCATTGTGTATCATGAGTACTCTGCTCTAAACTTTCTCTCCGGGTCCCAGAAATGTTCAAACGTAACCGAACTATTAATAGACGATATGTATTTTTGTCATGAACACTTTTCTGCCTGCCTTTGAATATATCGTGCTTTGGCTTTTACCTGTTTGAAGTTAATGAGGTTACTATATGTCGGGTACCATGTTAAGATTCTCCACGCCTTGTTTTGCTGCTTTTGGTTTCGGTCCCCTATTTTCTCGAACAAGAATTTAGCTTTTCGCGCACAATACCGGATGACAGATCAGTTCGTTAACGAAAAGTTATTGCGCATAAACCTCTTCGAGCATTGCTTTGTCTGTAAGAACTGGCCAGTTGGCGAGCTGTAATTACCAACGACATGGCTCAGTATTTAATGTTTGGTATGATAGTAGGAGTTTGATGATGGCAGGTTGGTGCTCACCACCATATGCCGTCTCCAGGACTGCCGATGTAGAATTGCTAAAAGGACATGGTAAGCAGACAGCTAGAACTAAACAACTAAGGATACGCGCGGATGCTGAAAAGTAAGTACAAGTGGAACCCTTACCAACTTATGCAATTTTCTGCACTGCTCTATATATATATATATATATATATATATATATATGTATATATATGTATGAGGAGCTTTTTTTCGAAATGGGCTATATCCAAAACCGAAACTAGCTCAAATAATGCTCCATTGGCACGTACATACTCTCAAATTTCCTCTAAAGCAGTAATAATAAGTGAATAATAATTATTATTGACTTATTATTACTGCTTTTCAGAGAAATTGAGAGTGTTTACGTGCCAACGGAGCCTTTTTTGTGCTAGTTTCGGTTTTGGATTTAGCCCATTTCGAAAAAAAGCTCCTCATATATATATATATATATATATATATATATATATATATATATATATATATATATATATATATATATATATATATATATATATATATAGGCATGGTGGCGTATATTCTTCGTGAAAACGGTAATGATGAAGGTCGGACTACTTTTCATGGAAGATCTGCTTCGCTATAAATATACACACACACACACATATTATATATATATGTGTCATGTGTTCATATTTGATGATTGTTCCGCTCTCCACCTGCCTGGTCTTCAGTGACTGAAATAATTCCTACGTGGATGAACAAATAAATATGTGACTGAAAATGGTCCCCTTGTAGAGCAGGTAATATTCGATACTATTGGTTGTTGGTGTGCATAAAGGAAGTCTCAAGCTGAAAGGAAGGAGAGTGAATGCAGAAAGCTGGTTCATGATGATTCTTGTTTGCAAAAGTAGTTCGCAAACCCACAATGATGTAGAAAAGATTACGTCTGTGTTGTGTTCACTTCCTCGCGTATTTAAAGGTTCATACGCAAAGGAAGCATGCGACTTTATGCATCTTCTTCAAAGGCCTACAGAATCACTGACCGCGGTTACAGTGCAATAATCGCTGGCACCGGTCCTACGTAGAAGGCTTACAATGTATTTCAACAGTCGTGGTAGATGCCAACTTTCCGTGTCGTCTAGGTAGGCTACTCTCGTTGCAGACTACTTTCAGCAGCACTGCGAAGCATTGACTTTTGTTTTACAACGTTTCCTATGTGGTCCTTACAACTTGGTTTCGTACAGGTATCAGCACAGGAGAATGCTTCTTGCAGTCGCCGAAGCCGGGTTGGCCGTGCCTTTCAGGAAACACCGGGGACCTCAAAGAAAAGCCGAAGCCAAAGAAGAATCGTCAGCGACACTTGTCTTGTTCTGTACAGCGTACGGGCTGGGCGTCTTCGTTTCCACCGTGGCTCTCATGTCGGAAGTTCTTTGGCACAAGTGGGTAAACAGGCGCCGTAATTCTGGGGCAATCTGTTGGCGACTGCGCCTGCCTTGGACGAGGACTACTGCCGTTCGACCCTTCTCTGCGTGAACGCGGAATACATCGCCGCTCCCTTATTTCAATTGCAGGCTAAGAAGCGACCAGACGATACCACTGACTGCCGAGTGTGTAACCGCTTTTATTGTTTTCACCCTTCTCACTTCGGAAACTTGAGCACGCTTGACCTTCGCCGTAAGGAGTATAACGCGATAGCGTAATCGCACCCTTCTCCCATCGCCTTCGGAATCGCCAGCCTGCCTTCCCTTCTCGGCGGACACCTAAACCGTGCCGAAATAAAAAACTCCCAAGCATTTCCCCGAGGGCGAACATGGTTAAGTGCGAATGCACGGGAGCTGTCAGGCGAGGGAGAGCGCGCGTCGAGGGTGAGTGCAAACCTAACGGGGGGGGAGAGGCGCGCCAGCTGCATGGCGCCGTGACGTCACGGCGCTGGAGAGGGTGCGAGGAGCCGGCGCGGCGCGCGCAGCCACGGCGCGAGACGCCAGCTGCACAGCGCGCCGTGACGTCACGCCGCGGAGAGCGGTGCGGGGAGCGGCGCGCGCCCGCGCAAACCGCGGTGAGGAGGCGGAGCGCGCGCAGTCACGTGGGGTGTGACGTCGCTGCGCCGTTGCTACAGACGCTCCTCTCCGCTCCTCGCGCCGTTGCTAGGGGAGAGGAGGAGGAGGAGCGCGGATGACGGCGGATTCAGGGTCGCTTATAAAGTGCATTCGCACTTAAAAAAAAAACTTCGGTGCGCCTTTAGAGTGGCCATTTCAAGCTATCCTAGACAGCTTACTGCAAGAGTAGTTGCGAATTGCCCAATACGACGCATATCTTCTTTCGCGAGTTTGCGAAGTACACAACGCGTCCGTACAACAACACGCGCACCTGCGCAGCGGCACTCCTTGCTGATGCTGTTTTTCTTAGTGATAACTAATTATGCCCATGTGCTTTCTAATTAGTGGGCCTTTTAGCTAATCACACTATGCGCAGTTTACATATTTTGAGGCCCGGTGTGATTCTGCGCTTCTGCCACGCAATATTACGCGAGTTAATGGCACTCCTGACACAACATGAAATGCATTGAGTGTTTTCTCTTTTGAAGCAATTGCGAGCACGGACATGGTTCTGTGGTAGAACACCTGTGTGCCACGCAGAAGTTCTGTGTTTAATTCCTCTTCGAACCAAAAGTTTTCTTGTGTTTCTTTATATGCGTGTACCTCATGTTTTACGCACACGGACCACGCTGATTTTTTCGCTCACAATTAACGACGCCGACACCGATGCCGGAATTGCGGCGAAACGAGCTCTTTAGCGCTATCCCGCTAAAACGGTCACAGCATTAGCAATGGCGCTTACATGTTCGTAACATGATACCGCCGAGAGGCAGATGAACTCGTGTCGCTGTATTAGGCCATAGCTGCAAGAGTATGAAGTACCTCCTGACGCGTGGTGAGTGCTTCACTGTGGCAATCAAAGCTCCAAAGCTGATACAATGATATGTTTCGTGCTTAGGAAACGAAACAAGTTTCACGTTACCCACGCTTCTACCATAGAGATGCTGGACCAAAGCGCACATTCACAGATATATACGATTTAGATTTTGGGCATTACAGAATACAAGATGGCACGCATCGGCAGGCCACTACGTTGTTTTCAATGGTTTAATCCGGCCACACGTTACTCCTTTGTTTCAGACGAATGTGACTCCTGGTTTTCTATTCCGCCGTACTTGAGATGAAGGTGCACGATAGAGGCAACTTTTGCGCAGCTCTGTCCCAATTTAATATTAGCTTGATCTACAACTGATGTCGTGTATTTCTTCACTTATGCTTCGTTGTATCCCCGACTCTACTCACGCAGCTCTTGTAATATTTTGTTTTATGTATGCACTATGCATAGACAGCAAATGTGAGTTTCTTTTTCTGCAGTTTCCGGGCCTATGAGATATGCTGTTATACTTAAGTGCTTGGCACGTTGGCATGTTGGTAGTACATTTTTTTTAGGAACGTTGAAAGCTCACTGGAAACACCGTCAGAAGGAAGGCACACACACGTTTAAACAAACATTATGTGTGCGCGCGTGTGCCTTCATTATGCCGCTGTCTCTATCGCACTTTTACTGTAATTTAGAATTAGTTACCCTTGCAAGGTTCATACCTTTTCAGAAAACTGGCCTTCCTTTTGGGTTTCTGAATTGAAAACTTGACTTGTGATGGTGAATATGTTATTGCGTCCTAGCTAATACAAACAGTGATACGCCAAAAAGGAAAACTGCATTTTTGTTGCGTTATGAATTACCATTTCACAATACCAAAAGCGTTATTCTTGCCGCGAGGTAACGCTCGGCGCTTGGCAAGCGAGAAAATTGTCAAGGGAAAATACGGTGGGCCACCCCACTTCGAGGTTCTCACACGTACTCCCCGTGACGTCACAGATTTCAATGGCGCCCGCTAGGGTATACGCAACGGTTTGTAGATAAATATGAAAGCCCATGTGTTCTGAGGTATAAAAAGTATAAAGACCGTGTTTCAGGAAGAAACATTGAGCGAATGTGCCGTGAAAACGAAAAGAAGGACTTTTAAATCAGTGAGGTCACACTCAGACTGAAATGGTGAACTTTCGACGCGACGTTGAATACAGGAACTTCCACTTTCTCCCATCCTCTGTTCCGAGATTGAACTCACGACGCCGCAATTAATGGCAGCATAGTTCTCGAAGCATAAATTATCAGTATAGACTGATTTATTGCTTCATGTTAGCGCTCCAACCAGTCTGCTTTATCGCGATGTATCCTCTGCAATTGTGGTTTTGCACGATTCACTGGCGGTACAGCAAGTACTGTTTCTCCGGCACCAATCACCCGAAAATGTTGATAGAAAGAGCGCTCGTTTCTCACAGTCCGATGATACCATCAACATAAGTGATACTACATAAGTGATAGTGATGGTAGTATGGAACATAACTGATAGTGGCACGTCAGGCATTAGTGATAGTATTGGACAACAATTATTGTGCAAAACACAAAGGCAGTGATGGAAACATAGATGTCTCTCCCGCAATCGAGAGTACCTTGAACCATTGTCTTTCTCGAACAATCGATGTCATGTATATTTCTGCTTGCTCCTCGTTACATACGCGACTGTGCTCATATGCTGTTCTTGTAACACTTTGTTCAGTGCATGCACAATACATAGACTACAAGTGTGCTAGTTTCCTGTCTCCAGTCTGCCGGCCAATGACATAGGCTGTTATAGCTCTGTGTGCGGGCTTCAAGTTACACCTCCGTATTTCTGCTTTTCCACCTTATTCTTATTTCCTTAACTGTGAAACTGAAGTTCCATATTTTTCGCGCCACGCAGCAAAACAAACTTTTTTTAAATTAACCCCCCTTCAATTTCATTGTTACCCTCTCTGTATACTTCTGAGTATAGCGTATTGTTTTCTAAAGTGGTTGCTTGGGCGTGTTGGTACGACATATTGGAGGGAAACAGCGCGAAAGACGAAAGACCTGGCAGAGAAAGACAGATACAACAGCGCTGACTTACAACAAAAGGTTTATTCGTCAAACCACGCATTTATACCTGCGCAGTTGAAAACGCGCGTTGTTTTTTCTGCCCCCGAGAAGCTGGCTAGCCTGTGTCGGGCCGTCAACCCTGGAGCTAGAGAAACCCGCGCCTGCGCGACTAAGCATCGGAAAATGTTTGTTCCATGCGTTCAAGGCGTGGTGTATTCCCCACCACTGTCCTGTGGCAAACGCTACATAGGCCAAACTGGCCGGTTTCTTCATGAGCGTCTCAAGGAACACGCTTACAGCGGTTCTTCGACGGTGTCTGGCCACCTTGGCATTCACTGCCGAGATTGTGGGTGCGTCCCTGAGTTTAATCTATGTGCGGTAGTCAAGCGTCATCGGGACCAGGTTACACGTGAAATACTGGAGGCCCTGGAAATAGCTAGGCTGGGTGACGCATGCGTTGGCAGGCCTTCAGTTGCCTTTTCAGAAAAGGAGGTTATCTTTTAAATGCGAAGCATTTCTTAGCGAACTTCGGCGACTTTGAGCGTATCTAGCTATCTATCT
Source organism: Rhipicephalus appendiculatus (assembly GCA_030522465.1). NCBI lineage: Eukaryota > Metazoa > Arthropoda > Arachnida > Ixodida > Ixodidae > Rhipicephalus > Rhipicephalus appendiculatus. Next base: position 2,985 of record JALIZH010032671.1, on the reverse strand, counting down.
ATCTATCTAGCCGCCTACGACTTTGTGCTCTCCTGGCCCTATCGTTAATGGGATTTATACCAAATTTGGTATGGCATAACATGAGCGTATGACGAACATAAATGGCTGGTCATATCATGAAAATCATGACTAACTTGTCATGAAAAGTATGATTTACACGCCACGCTCATGGCGCGCTCGCGGCCGTTTCGTTAGCTTGATATACACCAAATTTGGGATTGAGTGACGTGACTGTATGACGAACATAAATGACAGGTGGTAATATGCAAATAATGACGTGCATGTCACGAACAACACGACTTACATGCCACGCTCATGGCGCGCACGCGGGCGTTTCGTTAGCTTGATATACACCAAATTTGGTATTGAGTGTCATGACTGTATGAAGAACACAAATGACTAGTGGTAATATGGAAATCATGATACGTCATGAGCGACATGAGTTGCATGCCACACTCATGGCGCGCTCGCGGCCGTTTCGTTAGCTTTATATACACCAAACTTTGGTACTCAGTGACATGACTGTATGACGAACATAAATGACCAAGTGGTAATATGGAAATCATGACATTGTCATGAGCGACATGACTTGCATGCCACGCTCATGGCGCGCTCGCGGCCGTTTCGTTAGCTTGAGATACACTAAATTTGGTATTGAGTGTCATGACTGTATGAAGAACACAAATGGACTAGTGGTAATATGGAAATCATGATATGTCATGAGCGTCCGCCTCGGTGGATCAGTGGCTAGGGTGCTCGGCTGCTGACCCGAAGGTCGCGGGTTCGATCCCGGCCGTGGCGGTCGCATTTCGGTGGAGGCGAAATGGTAGAGGCCCGTGTACTGTGCGATGTCAGTGCACGTTAAAGAACACCAGATGGTCAAAATTTCCGGAGCCCTCCACTACGGCGTCTCTCATAATCATATCGTGGTTTTGGGACGTTAAACCCCACAGATTATTATTATTATTATTATATGTCATGAGCGACATGAATTGCATGCCACGCTCATGGCGTGCTCGCGGCCGTTTCGTTGGCTTGAGATACACCAAATGTGGTATTGAGTGACATGACTGTATGAAGAACATAAATGACAAGTGGTAATATGGAAATCGTGACTTGTCATGTGCGACATGACTTGCATGCCACGCTCATGGAGCGCTCGCGGCCGATTCGTTAGCTTGATGTGCACCAAACTTGGTATTGAATGACGTTATTGTATGACGAACATAAATTACTAGTGGTAATATGGAAAATCATGACTTGTCATGTGCCACATGACTTGCAGGCCACGCTCAAGGCGTGCTCGCGGCCGATTCGTTAGCTTGATATGCACCAAACTTGGTATTGAATGACGTTATTGTATGACGAACATAAATTACTAGTGGTAATATGAAAATCATGACTTGTCATGTGCCACATGACTTGCAGGCCACGCACAAGGCGTGCTCGCGGCCGTTTCGTTAGCTTGAGATACACCAAATTTGGTATTGAGTGACATGACTGTATGACGAACATAAATGACAAGTGGTAATATGGAAATCATGACATGCCATGAGCGACATGACTTGCATTCCACGCTCATGGCGCGCTCGCGGCCGTTTCGTTGGCTTGATATACACCAAACTTGGTATTGAGTGACGTGACTGTATGAAGAACATAAATGACTAGTGGCAATACGAAAATCATGACTTGTCATGTGCGACATGACTTGCATGCCACGCTCATGGCGTGCTCGCGGCCGTTTCCTTAGTTTAATATACAAAAAATTTGGTATTGAGTGACATGATTGTATAACGAACATAAGGGGCAGGTGGTAACATGAAAATCTTGGCATGCATGTCATCTACAATGCCATTTACATGCCACGGTCATGGTGCGCTTGCGTCCAGTTCGCTAGCTTGATATACACCAAAATTGGTATTGCGCGACGTGACTGTATGACGAACATAAATGGCAGGTCCCAACATGTAAAACGTGACATGCAAATTATGTAAAGCATGATTTGCTCCTTCCTGGCTACTTCGCATTTCATCGATTCCCACAGTGCGTGGGATCTGCCGGCTTTCTTCCTCTTGCAAAGCCAAATTCTCCCAAAACAATTCAATTGTTGCTTTTTTTATCAGAATGACTGCGCGCGCAATGAGCATGCTTTTCGGTGATGATGCAGATAGTTAATTTATCTTCAATTTGTCATTTTTTGTTCCTTCTTTTCGTTTTCAACTGCGCAGGTATATAATGCGTGGTTTGACGAATAAACTTTTGTTGTAAGTCAGCGCTGTTCTTTGTGTCTTTCTTTGCCTGGTCTTTCGTCTTTGGCGCTGTTTTCCTGCAGTATTGTTTTCCTAATAACCGAAGCTTTATGTGGTTGCCATGCCCAAAGTTCCTGAATTTTCAGAAAACCCAATATATAAAACGTAAATTTTGTTGGTGAAGATGTTATTGCATCCTAATTGATTGGTACAAATGGCCACGCTAAAGAAATAAACAGGATTTTCCTTGCATTATTAATTACCATTCCGAGAAATAAAGCAACAAATACAAATACAAAAATCGCCATTCTTGCCTTGAAAAAACGGTACGCGCTTGTTCAAGCGAGAAAAGGATTCAAAAATAACATTCGATGCCACTTCTAGGCCACACCTACTCACCCTGAACTCAGATTCAGATGGCGTCTGCTCGGGTATACCTAATGTCTTATCCGTAAATGTTAAAGTCATTGTGTTTCAGGGCAGCAAAAGTATTGTTCTCGTGTTTCAGAAAGACTATTCGAGCTAATGAGGCCAAAATACGAAAACAAGAAGTGCTGCTGATAATGATTAAATATGCGTGAGCGGTGTGCAATGGGTGTGCATGTAAACCACCCACTCGTTGCGCAATTCACATGGCGTGACGTCTGATGCGATTCTACGCTTCCGCTCGATGACCATGTGTTAAGGAGACTCCTAGCACAAGACGCCTACGAAGGGTGTCTTTTTTGTTGTTGTT
>JALIZH010032670.1:0-11110 GCA_030522465.1 Rhipicephalus appendiculatus | reverse complement strand
CCTCCTCTCCTACGGTCACCCCGTTCTCTCCTTTAGGAATAATCTACGGAGCGGCGCGCACGACAGGTGGTGCGACAGCTGCATACTCCGCTGGGGGGCGCCACGGTAGTTCTGCGGTATAAAAATGACGGAGCGCGCGCGCCTCATTCTCTCACCTGTGCAGCGCCGCGATGAGCGCCCGGACCGCTGCCGTGAAACGAGAGCGGCGACGTTTCTCCCGGTCAAGCTAATTATCTCCCCGCTGCTTCGCATCCACACATGGTTCCCCTTTAGCGGGAGATGGGGAATTTTTTTTCCGTTTCTTCCCGTCGATTTTTCTGTCTTTGTTTCTCTGTTTTTGTTTTCTCTCTTTTTTATCTCTTTCTTCCTTTGTATCTTCCTTTCTGACAATTTCACTCGCTTTCTTTCTTTATTCCCTTTCTTCCCCGTCGATTTCTTTTCATTGAAATCGACGGGAATAACTTCCCGTCGATTTTTCTGTTTTTCTTCTCTTTCTTTTCATCGATTCCTCTCTTTTTATCTCTTTCTTCCTTTCTGACAATTTCACTCGCTTTCTTTCTTTATTCCCTTTCTTCCCGTCGATTTCTTTTCATTGAAATCGACGGGAATAACTTCCCGTCGATTTTTCTGTTTTTCTTTTCATCGATTCCTCTCTTTTTTATCTCTTTCTTCCTTTCTGACAATTTCACTCGCTTTCTTTCTTTATTCCCTTTCTTCCCGTCGATTTCTTTTCATTGAAATCGACGGGAATAACTTCCCGTCGATTTTTCTGTTTTTCTTTTCATCGATTCCTCTCTTTTTATCTCTTTCTTCCTTTCTGACAATTTCACTCGCTTTCTTTCTTTATTCCCTTTCTTCCCGTCGATTTCTTTTCATTGAAATCGACGGGAATAACTTCCCGTCGATTTTTCTGTTTTTCTTCTCTTTCTTTTCATCGATTCCTCTCTTTTTATCTCTTTCTTCCTTTCTGACAATTTCACTCGCTTTCTTTCTTTCTTCCCGTCGATTTTTCTGTCTTTCTTTCTCCGCGAATGCGCTGTGGTGGTGTGGGACGCGGGAAGGAGAGACGGACTAAGCCCCCTCCAAACACACGCAAGCAATATTAAGGAATGGGGTCAACCTGGGCGACAGACACCACCTGCCTAGCCATTGCTAAGTAGCCTCTCTGTGCTCTCGGCCATGACTCAAGGAATGGGGTCAACCTGGGCGACAGACACCACCTGCCTAGCTTTTGATAAGCAGCCTCTCTGTGCCCTCGGACATGACTCTGATGACTGTGATAGCGTTGACGGCCTTCATATTAGTATACAGTGTTCTGGTTCACATAATGGGTGCTTCCCTACTTCATGAAAGTGGCCGGACGCGGGACGGGGGACGCGGGACGGACATAGCCCCGAGCATAAGATGCTTCGCATCTAAAAAATCACAGCATATCCGCGGAGTGAATGATGATGAGTGGGCGAAGCTCCGGAGGTACATCATCAAAGACGTGATGGTGGTTGGTTGCATGTGGTCAAACGATATGCATGTGAGACATATCGCGATGCCATGTGTTGTATGGCATCGCGATCGTCATCGTCATCATGCGTCATCGTTATGACGCATAGTGGGTACGACCCACGGCAAAGACGTGATGGTGGTTGGTTGCATGTGGTCAAACGATGTGCATGTGAGACCATATCGCGATGCCATGTGTTGTATGGCATCGCGATCGTCATCGTCATCACGCAGGTGGCTACTACCATAGAGTTTCCTATAAATACACTAGAGGGAACTCTGGCGCTAGTGTCGATGGGGGCTGCAACACACGGCGCTTCAGCCAGCATGGGAATCATGGGTAGTACACAAATTTGCCTAGTCTTGCCTAGTCTTCGTTTTTTTGGCTGCGTATGGCCCGAATTCGCTTTGCCGCAATACAAAGTTCAACAAAGGTTTAGCAGTTACGCTTCACCACCTTCACCTTTTTAGGCTCACGATTCAAATATGCTCACGAAGTTCACAACGGTCCATTCTTTTATCCGAAACTGAACGAAAACGCACCAATAAACAAAGCCACAACTGCGTTTGAAGCCGGGAAGCACGAAGACTAGGCAAATCCGTGTACTACCCATCATTAGAGGTGTGCGCCGAGACGTCGGCGCGCCTGCCGCGGACAGTTTTCGCTGCGCCGCCGCCGCCGACCCCAACTGATCGGCGCGCCGCCGCCGCCGCCGCCGACGTGTTCTCTCGGCGCGATCGGCGCGCCATTTAAGTACGATATTTTTTTTTTCAGTAAACCTACCTTTATTTCACACCTTCTGCCACCAGTAAATACAAGGTCTTTTCTTAATTATGCCCACTTGGCAAACGCATCGCAATTGATTCGCCTGCTGCTTCAAGTTAAATAACTGGACCAGAAAACTTGTTCTGTGTGGAAAGGTAGTGTTGGATTCAAAATAAACGTGAATTTTACGCTACTTTCGAGCGCACCGTAGTTAAGCGAATCCAAATCTGTGCCAAGCGGCAGCGGTGGTGTTTGGCGAGGACTGTTGACATACTCGGGCTGACTAGTCTGTTAGCTACCTCTCACACAATATGTATTATATGAGGCGGGCTTTGAATAGTAATAAAAGTTGGTGTTGGAATAACAATAAACATGTCTATGAAAGCGAGCCAAGTAACAACGGCAGTTCAAAGGGGAAGGGCCGGGGCTTGGCATGGAGAGAGCAAGAGCTAGCTATTTGGGGTATATATATTTAGAAAGAATCAGTTTAAAAAACTGGAACACATGGCCTTTAATGAATAAAGAAAGGGAAAAGGACAATAGATGAAATGCTTTATCAAACAGAAACGATCCCCAACCTATACGTTGGCAGGTTCAGCAAGGTCGACAATTGGACAAGATGGTGATCACCATAAAGTTCGTGGGAAGTGACGCACAGAACATGAATGCGGACGTAACCCTAAAGTGTGGGTGTATAATGTCTTGTGTGTCCTCCACTTTGACCTGCACTCAATGCGATACTCCACGCCAGACTATCAAACCGAGTAATGCGCCTTTCCTTCGCCTGTTCTACCTCGGACTAATTAGCGTACACGACTAATTAGCGTACACGCCGATTTGTCACAATCGTGTTTGAAACAGGACATCACTAACGTAGGTTGCTGGGCGAGTTGGTTCATAATATTAAGAAGAGGAAACCAGCGAAAGACACGAAGACAGTGAAGGAGAACAACCAGACAGTACAAGCGCCGGACTTCTAACTAAATGATTATTACAGAAGTAATCCCCCATACACATTTTAACCAGCCGCGCATGCATAAATATAGGCTATCTGACCCGTTTCACAGCTGCACACTTAACACTACAAAGCCATGGTGAATGTCAAGGTGGTACAAACAGCACATTTCCATGAAACACCGAAATGACGACGCCACGTGGACTTGCTTTCTATATGATCAAAAATCTATATGACATACATAAGCATTCGACTCGGTAGAGATATATCAGTGGTTCTAGAGGCGTTCCTTCGACACGGAGTACACGTGTGCGTCAGTGGCGGAGCCAGAAATTTTTTCAGGAGGGGGGGGTGGGTTCAACCATACTGTATGTATGTTCGTGCGTGCGTTTGTATGTGTGCGTGCATATATACGCAAGCAAAATTGAAAAATTTGGGGGGGGGGGGTTGAACCCCCCCCTCCCCCCCCCCCCTCCCTTGGCTACACCACTGGTGTGCGTACACAGCTACTCTGCTTCTCTAAAAAAGTAGGAAAATCCCTCCTAACACTGGCAAAAGTAAAAGTACTTTTCAGAAAACCCCCTTTTCTTTTCCTCTTAGGACCCTTTCTAGAAAGAAGTTGCGCCGAAGACAGGTGGTTCATGGCCTTCGCAATTAGCTCTGTTTTCGCAGATGCCGAAAAAAAAAGTGAAAGAAGGGGGGAGAGAAACGCTGCTCAGAGGAAACATTTTTAAAATCACGCTGCTGGTTGGAGTCACGGTGTCAGAGAAATCACCGTGGATACGGCTTTTGTTGACGGCGCCCATTGTTCAGGCTACAATGCACCACACTATCGGCGAAGCAAATGACACTGCTGGAACTTTAGGTGCGGGTAGAGTGCCTCGTTTTCCTCCTCGCCCGATTTCCTCCTCGGGCGAGGAGGACATCGAGGCACTCTAGGTGCGGGCGTAGAACGGACGTCACTGCCTCGATTGGCAGTCATTTTTGCGGGGTCACGCATATTTACAACATCATGTGCAGGGACTGGATTAGGTGGCACCTGGGGAGACTTGGTGTTAAGGCTCCCCAGGTGCCTTTACAAGTTAAAAAAGAAATGGGAATGGGAAGGGACAGCGCGACTGAGACATAGGACAGAGAACACGCAACACACACGAGCGCTGACTTACAACTGGTTTTATTTTGCACCACACTGACCTTATAAATGCGCATAAACTTGACATATGACGCCACGTTTCCAAACAGAAGTGGTTTTGGTTTATCAACCAAGATATACTAACATGATTTTTCTCTTTTCAAGAGCCTTTTCACCAACACAACCAAAATCACAAAACCCAGGAATGGGCGATTATCTACACGTGGCTACCGGCAATATCACAATGCACACAACTGACATACTTATTGCATATTTATTGAACGCGCGGGCACAAGAAGTAAAAAAGAAAAAATAACAAAAAGAAACAAAAAGAAAAAGGAAAAAGCATGAACATGTGCATTGGTGAAACACTGATGAAGCTAAATAAAACCATCAAGATACTCGATCTCGTCGTCATTCAGTAAAACGGAAGGCCTGCTTACGCAGTTGTCAGAAGATTTGTTAATGAAGAAAGCTTCAATAATTTCTCGCTCCGTCCTGTCACATGATTTCTTTAAAAACTTTGTAGCGGGAAAAGCTGGCGAGCAGCCGCACATCCTGCAATGCTCCGCTAAAAATCCTCCGGACTTATTTCTAACATTCAGGTTATGCTCCCTGGCACGCTCATTGAAGCACCTTCCTGTTTGGCCGATGTATCGGCGACCGCAGCTCAAGGGAATTTCATAGACTACATTTGCCACACACTCTGTGAATCTGTTCCTATGCTGTGTTGTGCACTGTGGCAGCTTGTCCTTTCTTGTCATTGCACATATTTTGGACAATTTGCATGGCGCAGAAAACACTATTTGGACATCGTGCTTCGAGGCAATCTTCTTAATGTTGTGTGACAGTTTGTGGATATATGGAATGACATGAACCGGCTGCTTTTGCTTTCCATGGCCAACTTTTGTGTCTGGGCACTTAATTCTTTGAAGCAAGGCCTCCGAAACTGCGGTGATAAGCACCGGCGGATACCCCGCTTCTTCCAACCGCGCCACCTGAGTGCCGAAGCTTTCATCTAACAGGTGCACACACGTCTTCTTTAAGGCAGAATGAAGGCAATTCGATGCGATGCCTCTTTTGACAAGTTTGGAGTGCGCACTGTTGAATGGAAGTAACCCTTTCCGAGACCTAGGACTGTACTGCCAACATATATGGTCATTTTTAAATAGCAACTTCAGGTCAAGGAACTGCAATTTTTGGTCGTCAGGGGTCTCCCATGTATAGTTAAGCCCACTACCGTTGGAAGTGAAAACCTGGATAATGTCATGGACGACATCTTGAAATTCGGAACTCGGCACATTTTTGCAGGAAAAAGAAAACGAGGCATATGTATAGGTTCCGCTGTTGCTCCGGTGCTTTGCGACATATTTTTGGCAGCTGTTGGCAAGCGCATTGAATCCAATATGCAGGATCCTCGTGTTGTGAAAATAAGTAGGTTCGTAGATGACTTTCTGGTAATCTTAAAAGATGTGCCGAGTTCCGAATTTCAAGATGTCGTCCATGACATTATCCAGGTTTTCACTTCCAACGGTAGTGGGCTTAACTTTACATGGGAGACCCCTGACGACCAAAAATTGCAGTTCCTTGACCTGAAGTTGCTATTTAGAAATGACCATATATGTTGGCAGTACAGTCCTAGGTCTCGGAAAGGGTTACTTCCATTCAACAGTGCGCACTCCAAACTTGTCAAAAGAGGCATCGCATCGAATTGCCTTCATTCTGCCTTAAAGAAGACGTGTGTGCACCTGTTAGATGAAAGCTTCGGCACTCAGGTGGCGCGGTTGGAAGAAGCGGGGTATCCGCCGGTGCTTATCACCGCAGTTTCGGAGGCCTTGCTTCAAAGAATTAAGTGCCCAGACACAAAAGTTGGCCATGGAAAGCAAAAGCAGCCGGTTCATGTCATTCCATATATCCACAAACTGTCACACAACATTAAGAAGATTGCCTCGAAGCACGATGTCCAAATAGTGTTTTCTGCGCCATGCAAATTGTCCAAAATATGTGCAATGACAAGAAAGGACAAGCTGCCACAGTGCACAACACAGCATAGGAACAGATTCACAGAGTGTGTGGCAAATGTAGTCTATGAAATTCCCTTGAGCTGCGGTCGCCGATACATCGGCCAAACAGGAAGGTGCTTCAATGAGCGTGCCAGGGAGCATAACCTGAATGTTAGAAATAAGTCCGGAGGATTTTTAGCGGAGCATTGCAGGACGTGCGGCTGCTCGCCAGCTTTTCCCGCTACAAAGTTTTTAAAGAAATCATGTGACAGGACGGAGCGAGAAATTATTGAAGCTTTCTTCATTAACAAATCTTTCTGACAACTGCGTAAGCAGGCCTTCCGTTTTACTGAATGACGACGAGATCGAGTATCTTGATGGTTTTATTTAGCTTCATCAGTGTCTCACCAATGCACATGTTCATGCTTTTTCCTTTTTCTTTTTGTTTCTTTTTGTTATTTTTCTTTTTACTTCTTGTGCCCGCGCGTTCAATAAATATGCAATAAGTATGTCAGTTGTGTGCATTGTGATATTGCCGGTAGCCACGTGTAGATAATCGCCCATTCCTGGGTTTTGTGATTTTGGTTGTGTTGGTGAAAAGGCTCTTGAAAAGAGAAAAATCATGTTAGTATATCTTGGTTGATAAACCAAAACCACTTCTGTTTGGAAACGTGGCGTCATATGTCAAGTTTATGCGCATTTATAAGGTCAGTGTGGTGCAAAATAAAACCAGTTGTAAGTCAGCGCTCGTGTGTGTTGCGTGTTCTCTGTCCTATGTCTCAGTCGCGCTGTCCCTTCCCATTGCTATGAACCAACTCGCCCAGATCAAAGTTCTACTGCTACTAAAAAAGAAACATGGTATGTCAGGTGCCCGTGAAAGTGAGGACAGTAGGCGAGTGGAAGTTGCCACGTTTTCAGCGATGTCAGGCTGTCACGATTTTGTGCAAGCATTGAAAACCAGAAATCAACGAGCATTTGCAGTACTCGCCATGTCAATAGATTCACCGAATGAATCACAAACGACATGTATCGCATGCCGTTTCCTAGTGGTAGAGTGCATAGGACAGACGGGGCGCTGAAAAAACATGAAACGTCCGCCGCATCAGGGGGGAGGAGACATGCCTGCTCATTGCAGTGTGAGATTGGTCATCCGTTTTTAATTAAATAATGATAATAATTAATTACATGTTAATTTATGATATATCACTTAATGATATATTTTAATTATTTCAATAATTATCATTATTTTAATTATATAATTAACGATACCCAGCCACGAAATACCAGGGAACTGGTAGAAGCATATCAAGCGAAAAAATAAACATGGTCATGATCGTATACCTTCCATATCGTTATCACGAAAAGAAATTTAACCTACTTTAGAGAAATGTAATTAAGGTATATCGGCTCTTGCCTGCTTAGTGTGAACAAGTAACCGGTATGGGTTCCGAAACGTCTCTGTTTTTCACCTTGACTTGGTCAGTGACCGCATCTGCATCCTCATCATGATACCTGACCAGACGAACTTTCGTCGAACTCTTGACTACATTGTCGCAGCTTGTATGTTCGTGAAATTTTCTCGTGTTGCGTACGCATCCTTCAAGGCTGGGTTCGCCGTTCTTTCAAACTATGTGCCAACAGCTTACCGCCATGAATCTTGTAAAACATACAACCACGGTACAAAAAAAAGGAAGCTGTGCTGCACATTTATGGAACAAATAAACACATATTCAACATTGCCACGTGCCGCGGTGGCACGGTCTCTGATGCTGACCCGATAGGCGCGTGTTCGATCCCGGCCGCGGTGCTCGCATTTTGACGGACGCTAAATGATGTCTGCACGTCAAAGAACCATGCACGCAACTTCCGGAGTAGTCCACTGCTAGTGGTCACGGTACGTGAAACCCCAGAAATGATTAATACACTGTACATGACTTGAGATAAGTGCCCTCTCACCCATTCTTTTTTTTTTATTTTCTATGTGCATGGCGAAAAACAAAATATTTAAGAAACGTTTGCCAGTTCTCTGACTTCTAGGACATATCTATGCTGTTCTCTCAGCCCTTAGTGTTAAAAGCCCTGAATTTCAGCTAATTAAAGAAAGAAGAAGCAGTAAAATAGCTTTTTGAAACTTGTAGTTTCGATTTCCACGCCGCCGGCGCCGCCGCCGCCGCCGACGAAAAGTGGCCGTGCGCCGCCGCCGATGATATACCCGGCGTGCGCCGACGACGCCGCCGCCGCCGACTCGGATCGGCCCCCACGCCGCCGCCGGTCGAAACCGCCACGGCGCACACCTCTACCCATCATTCCCATGGTGGCTATAGTGAACTAGATAGGGGTAGTGGGACGAGGGCGGTCCTCGCGACGAGGCCGTTTGCACGGAAGCCGCTGGGCGGCGCTGCGGCGCCTTTCTCCTGAAGCGCACCACAGCGGGCGCTTGTTCGCCGCGCATTGAAATGAAGAATGCGATATGTTTAAAGTTGGTGCTTGACTCCCGAGTGCCTAGGTTGTACACTGTGTCAAAAAAAAAAAAAAAAAAAAGGAATAAATAGTTTTGTCTGGAAAGCTCTAAGCAGTGGGATTTTAGGGACAAAGCTGCCTGTAATAAAGTTTTTGGAACTGCGCGTGGCTACTCAGAAAGAACGGATGCGGCACAACACCGCCGATGCGGTGCATGCCAAAAAAAAAAAAAAGAGAGATAAACAACTGAAAGAATGCATAAACAACTGAAGGTCAAGGTCGACGGAGCCTTGAATCTGACCGGACGATGAAACGCTGAAGAGCTCGGAGAGCTTGATTTGATCGATGAGGAGACCTCCATATGTTTTTTATATTCATTTTCAGAATATTCATTGCTGTCATATTAAAGCCAAATGCCGACCTATACGACTTCATATATTTTTAATGGTCGCTTTCCTTGGAAAGACCAATTGAGATCTCGTGTTTCCGAATATGGTCATAGAAGCATGGGCTCTTGAGCTTAATTAAAATACATTCAAGGAGTCAGTCTTGCGCGTATTTCATGTCTTTCCTGCTTGCTCTCTTCGATACTTTTAAGCATTGTCGCACACTAGCCTGTTGCTTTCAAGGCAGGCGCATTAAGCTTTTTTCCTGCACCTCATCAATTAATTTTAGCATTTTTTGCTCTCATTTCGTCGAGCTGCTCTGCCAGTCTGTAACTTAGTTCTCATGCAGCGATTTTTTCTCCCCGAGAATCCGCAGCCTTGCAACTGGCGTCCTTTACAGCTTTCTATCATTTGCATCGCTTCTTCGAGTGAGTGAAGCCTTCGGCAAGTACTTGTACGAAATACAGGCAGAACCTGCAGAGGGGTTGAAAAAAAAAATCATTACATCAGGTGGTAATGTCATTCACTAGGCCTTTTTTGCTTATAATTCGAGAACTGACGAGGAAATTAGTAAACAAAGAAAGCAGTGTCGAAACGAGAAGGAACTTAAGCATAATGCTAATAACATTGCGAACGAAAGAGTCGACGTTGCCGAAAAATATGCAAAGACATTACGCATTAACTTTCACTTTTCTAAGAGCAAAACGCGTTCGTTTAGTTTGATGCTAGATTCTCAGCAATAAAACGTTTCTAGGTGCGCGCGGCCTTTGCCCACTAAAATGAAATGGCTGGCTAGATATATTTTCACGTACTCATCTGTTTCATTCATAGTCCTTTTGCATTTGAAGCTCTGGACAAATCCATCTGCAACAATCATTTGTTGCTTCAATCCCTCGGTAATGGGCACAGCAGCAATCTCTTCCAACATGCCTGCTCCTTTGCCAACTTGCATTGGAGTTCTCACTGTAGTTCATCAATACATTTTTTCCAACGCTGACAGTGTTTTTTCTCACGATCCAGACAAGCCATAATGTACCCAACACCGTCATAGTTAGGAAATTTACGGGGCGCCCAGTGCTCCATGGTTCTGGGAACTTCACTCAATTCAAAGGTGCGATTCTCGTCACTGTTGTTCGCAGCTTAGCTCGTCTTTATGTCGTCCTCTTGTAGGCACCGCCTTTTTGTTTGGTAGCCGTGGAGGTGAAAGGAAGCTCTCTTCTTTGTGGACCGTTCGCGCGAGGAATTTTTTGAAGGTACGTGGAGAGTTTCCTGGGCACTGTATCTGGCGAGAGAGATAGCATCCCACGGGGTAAACGCACCTCTTTGCCGTCGATTACGTCTACGTAATTTCTCAGTATATATTTTCCTTCCAAATGAAGCTCGCACACGGCGTCAATCACTCCCAGCGGCTGGTCCTTGCGGCGTAGACTGTATATTCCGTTCCCACGCGCGGCGCATTTCGTCATTCTCGGGGACACTGAACAGACAGCTTCGGGGCATCTTTCCCAAACCAATAATTCTTTTCGCCGAGATTTCGCTAACTCAGCGTTACGTTCTTCAGACCACCGAAAATACCACGCACAAGCGACTATAATCGTCAGCGCCTGTTGACCGAACGCACGTTGCTTTGATGAGGCCAATGAGGCTTCAGGAGAAAGGCGCAGTGGCGCCACCACGCCGCACACGAAGATTTCCGTGCGTTTCGCCTCGCCGCCGCTGCTTGCCGCCGCTCTCCGCTCGTCCCACTACCCCTATCTAGTACACCTCTAATGGTGGCTGAACGATCGCAGCGCCAGAGTCCCCTCTAGTTAATTTTAGGAAACTCTATGGCTACTACAAACAAGGGACGCACGACCCACGGCATAAGGAGCTTCGCCCCTAAAAAAAAAACTTATCGAGCGGGGGGACTCT
>JALIZH010032669.1:0-21800 GCA_030522465.1 Rhipicephalus appendiculatus | reverse complement strand
CTGATCAGGTCTGTTGGGGCTATGCCCCCTCGTACAAAGAAGGCTCTTTTGCCATATGACTCCTGCCATTCTAAGTTAGTAAAACGCGGAATTGCATCGCTGTGCCTTGAATCCGCCCTCAGTAAGTCGTGTGTTCACAAGATGCAGTCTAGTTTTGATAACCAATTGGTTAGGCTGGCTTCAGCTGGGTTCCCTGGTTCGCTCGTCACCGGAGTCGCTGAAAGCCTCTTGCAAAAAAATGAAGAAAAGGGCTCCTAGTGCCGTTGCTGAGGTCCCTCGTGAAGAGGTCAGACCGGTGGCCGTGCCGTATGTGCACAAGTTGGCCCACAACCTGAAAAAGGTTGCGAGCAGACATGGTGTCCCGCTCGTTTTTTCTGCGCCTAGGAAGCTCGGAGGGCTTTGCTCCCAAATAGAAAAAGAAAAAAAACGTTGCGAATGTAAGAGGCTGTGGAACTCGGCATGGGCTATCCTACACGAAATGTGTTGAAGGGGTAGTGTACGAGATTCCTCTTGCGTGCGGCTATTCCTATATCGGACAAACCGGCAGATGCCTTAATGAGCGGATCAGGGAGCACGAACGAAATGTAGAGCAAAACAAAGAGTTCCCCAATTTGCCTAAGCATATCAGGCAGTGCCCGTCAAGCTCTTGTGGGCCGCGATTTACTGACGTGCGTGTTATCGCTAGAAGCTCAGACAAAACCGGCAGAGAATTAATGGAATCGTTTTTTATCGATAAAAAAGGCGACATGTGCGTTAGCGATACTTCTATAGTTTTGTATAAATCAGAGAAAAAGTTCATTGAACATGCTTTATCCCGCCCCCCTTTGATGTCAGTATGTTTTTCTGCGCACGCGCTGAGAACGATATATATGGATGCGCATTTCTGAGAATAAAAATCAGTTGTTAGTGGCGCTCTGTCCTGTGTTCTTTCTTGTGTCCGTCCTCATTTGCGCCTTAAAATTCTATTATGAACGTGTACCAACTTGCCCAACAAAGAGTTCTCCTGAACCGTACTACCGGTATAGCTCTTCAAGACAATTTCATATTGTTATAACACGTTGGTAAAAAGAGGCAATAATCATCTAACCAATTCGGAACCCAAAAAGAAAAGCCTTCCACTGCGTAACTAGGCTCGAAAGTCCATTGTGGAATAAAGTAATCTGACGTACTTATGTATGTTCGACCAATCCACCACATATACAGTCATTAAGTACAGCATGAAAGTTGCGGAATATAAATTTTTATTCTAAATTTTACTGATGCCAACGCATTCAGTTTGATTTCTGCTTTAATTTATTGCTGTCTTATATCGCAAGTGGTGCGTATCTTATTTGGCCAGAAGGTTTCTTAACACGTGCCCCCCCTTCTTGTGCGTGGTGGTAGCACCGCCAAGGATGAGTCCTGAACACGTGCCTCTCTCCGCTTCAGAACCACCTTGTCCGTTAGGCTCGATAGTGCGCCTTACGTGTTTCACCTTGGGAGCACAACAAAAGCTTCACTCGGGGTTCCTGCTTCCGCGAAAGCATTTTACTTCCCTCTGGTTTTTAAGGGCCACACGTGGAGAAGGATCACTGAAAGCTTTCAGGAGCGCACTTCGCTCCTCGTCAAGGTCTGTGAGAGCTCTTTCGGGAAGTCAAATGAATTGAGCGGTCAAGGCAGTACTTGAAGCGCATGTTTTCTTTGTTTCTCTTTTTTTTTTGGGGGGGGGGGGGGGGGGGGAGGGGGGCTCTATGAAACAGCTGGTGGGAACCCTTCGTGGCCTTGCAAACCATGCCAAAGGTATCAAGTTTCGATTTTGTCCATGTATGTAATCATGTGTATCTATCTATCTATATATATATATATATATATATATATATATATATATATATATATATATATATATATATATATATATATATATATATATATATATATATATATATATATACAGGTGCTCAAGTGAAGTGGACGACGAACGAAAAAAACGATGCTTTATTGCCAACGTTGCGGCCAGGGACCGGCCTTCTTCAGGGCATACATGCATATGACTACAGTGCGTACGTCTTAAATAAGGGCATGGCATGGGGGGCACCCATTGTGCATATTCACTGCTAACAGACAGATATTTAGACATACACAGCACTTTGTATGGTGACACCACAGATAGCGGAGTGGCAGTGCATATTTGAAATGTGAGAAAGCAATGTATATTCAAACCATATAATCGCATGCGCGGTTGTTTGCTGCCGTGATTTAACCCTTGGTGACATCAGCCAAATCAGTTAGGTGACGAGAATGCGAATGTTCACTTGCTTCCATATTGTGACGTCGATATTTTGCTGGTGTACAATTCGTTGCAAACAAATGCGACTTACCAACAATGTATAGATTTTCTTTTTTTGTGTCACAAGTGTGGTGTAATTCCACTGCCCCACATACTATCTCTATGTGATGTTTGATAATACATTGCTTTGTCACATTTCCAATATGCACTGCCACTCCGCTATCTGTGGCGTCACCATACAAAGTGCTGCGCATGTCTAAATATCTGTCTGTTAGCAGTGAATATGCACAATGGGGGCCCCCCATGCCATGCCCTTATTTAAAACGTACGCACTGTAGTCATATGCATGTATGACCTGACGAAGGCCGGTCCCCCGCCGCAACGTTGGCAATAAAGCATCGTTTTTTCGTTCGTCGTCCACTTCACTTCAGCACCTATAGTACTACCGAATCCAGGAAGACCTTCTAGACATTAATATATATATATATATATATATATATATATATATATATATATATATATATATATATATATATATATATATATATATATATATATATATATATATATATATATATATAAGACTTGAAGGGAATATCCGACAGGTCCGGGTAATGTTTGTATAGAATAAATTTGGAGGTCGCACACATTGAAAAAGGGAAATACTTTTACTAACGTTTCGGCCGTGCCACGGCCGAGACGTTAGTAAAAGTATTTCCCTTTTCAATGTGTGCGACCTCCAAGTTTATTCAATATATATATATATATAGGAAAAAGGTCAACGCTTCTAAAAAAACTGTTTATTGGTCGACGTTTCGATCGGTGACTGATCTTCATCAAGACGATGAAGATCGGTCTCCTATCGAAACGTCGACCGATAAAGAGTTTTTTAGAAGCGTACACCTTTTTCCTATTTGTTTACGGCAACCGAAGACAGACTCTTCATAATATACGTGACAGTGCACGTTAAAGAATACCAGGGTGTGTTCAGATAAGAACGTCGGTGCATATCCGCCGACCTCTTTTAATTTCGCCGAAAAAAATATATTTTGTATTCCGACTCCCCAGGACCACGAAACCACTTTTGGTTTCACGAAAAAAAAATTTCACCTTCTTTAAAAAAATTCACAAGTCTCCACTGAGCCGCCACCACCTCTTCAGAACTTAGCGAAAATGGGATTTCCATGAGACGCTACAAAAACACTATTGTAGCTGTAGGCCTGAAAAATTTTCTCCGCATACTACGGATAGTTTGAACTGACGAAAAATTATTACTTTGCAGTTTTGGGGCTGTTCTGTTAATAAAAAAAATCACGAATTTCTGCACAAAGCTCAATAATGCTCAAATTTAAGATTTTTTTCCTCCGCGAGTATAAACGGAACACTTCCCAAAGTGTTTAAAAACATTGCCATATATTTAATGAACATGTGTGCTGAGCGAAATACCTGAGAGTGGCTTCAAACGTTAACCAGAAATGTTCAACGGAAGACATATCTCTCAAAATGCAATATCTTGAAGATCATTTAAAAAAAAAACACCATCTTAGATTTTCTTTAAACTCTCCAGAATTAAAGCCGAGCGCGTGTTCTAACTTAATCTGTAAAAACATGCTGCATTATTTTTGTGAGGTCAGAACTACGATGCACGAAAAGTGGCCAAATTGACGTATACTCAGTGACCACAAAATTGAGCGAACATGGAGCAATAGTTGCCATTATCGTTATTTTTAGGTCGTCACTGTCTTCTGTGGATTGACGGATTGTCAGAAATAAAACAGGAACAGTTGGCTTTGAAGAGCAAATTATTACAGTGAAATATCGGTGAAACGATCACAGCTCATACGAATTTCGGGGTGATACGAATTTGTCTTTGGTCCCGGCCAAGGCCCATTGGCCTGCAGTGTAATTGAGTACGATTGTTACGAACCGATTTTCAGCGCGCGACGTTTGATACGAACGTGCGCTACCGCCCAGGTACGAAGAGGTGCTGTCGGCGCTATCGCGGATGACGCACCAAGTGTGCGAGCGCGGCAACGCAAACGCGGGCACGCGCGCCGCACCGCCAAATCGTCAGAATCATGGTGTAAGAAAAATAGTTTTCTTACGGTCAGAATAAACCTTCAGAGACGCGTCACGGCCTCCGAAATTATGTGCGCCAATCTTTAAGGGTCTAATGTGCCTCCGTGTGCCTTCGCGTTTAGATCCCAGAGGGAATTGGTGCCATGCTTTTGTTCTAACGCGTCGACGAGGGCTCCTCTCTTTGTACTGTGCTTACACGTGCCTGCTTCGTGCATCAGACATCTTATGAAAGGTGGACGAGGAGCGAAAGAAGGCGAGGACAGTCTCGGCAAAGGAGTCAGGCCTCACAACCCCAACACCTCCACTACAACGAAATCATAACATAGGACCGTGGTTCCGAAATTTTGCGGCCTTGATCTATCGCGTCAAAGCGCTTCTTCCGTTACTTTCGCCGCAGTACTCCGTTTTCGTGCGAAAAAGCCTACTAAAATTTGGAAGGAGCTACTGCTGTCGCGGGTCACAACGCACCTGGTTCATTAAACAAGCGCGGACGGGCCGTACATTTACGACTGCTGGTATGATTGCTGACATCTAAAAACCTAACCGACAATCATCCTGAGTTCTTCCTGACGTTGCTGCGGCCCTGAAAAACATGAAATGAAAATGTACGCCAGCTTCCTTTTGTCGCATGCTAATTTTCCATGCTTTCTGGTGATACGAATTTCGGATGATACGAATATTTATTGTGGTCCCCTGAGATTCCTATCACCGAGGTTTCACTGTACTACGTTTTTTTTTTTTTTTTTTTTTTTTTTTTTTTTTTTTTTTACGCAAGTCACAAAAACTTCTACCCGGGTCCCAGCCACTGAGCATGCTGCGATGATGAGTAACACTCTTCGCAGGAATCGCTTTCAAAATCTTTCGCTCATGTGAGCCGGCGTACGCCTAATAAAGGAGGTAGCTGGAGAGGATTAACCGCCCGATATTTATCGCTTCCCATGGCACGTCGGTAATGTGATAACGCAGACGGTGCGTGTCGGCACAAGCGGCGCTTCTAAAGCCCGACCGCGCTCGTCCGCTCCCTGAAAAAAAGAAAGAACACAAACAAGAAACAGCTCAACTCGCTTAAGAAAGGTCGAAGTAATAAGAGAACCTCGGCTTTCACTTCCGTTCGTCGTCGACAATCCGGCAGTCCTCTGCTGGTCAACGAACGTGTGTACGCGTGCGCGTATTACACTCCACTGATATTGATGGCCACGTTGTGGAGCTCAGAGCGAGCGTTTCGCACTGACTACCGAGAGGGGCATACGAAGAAGACTGTCCACAAGCGGAACTTTCGATGTTTGAAAGATTTGAATGTCGCCTTACTAAGGAAGCGCATGCCAGAAAAAGCCTCATTCATCAAAGAAACCGACATTTTGTACCAGAACTGTTTCAACCGCTCCAAACAGATCGCCGTAGAGTCGCCACATGCATGTCAGTCTGACGAAAATTTTGTTCCCGAACAAATTGCTCTCGAAGAGCTAAACGTACTCGTTAAGACAACCGACGTGACACCCCTGAAAATTGCGACGAAAGTGAAAGCACATTGCCGAGTGCCTTACGCCAAGCGTCAGAAAGCGGAGATCGAGGGCGCTATCTCCAGGACAACTTCTGCTGTCCTTACAGTAGCGTACGACACTACAGAGGAACCTGGTCCTTCAGCGGAAACCTGCAACACGTGTCGCGAGTGGCTGCACAACCTAAAGCACACTTTCGATACCTGCGAATCATACCATGGACGCTGCCGCCTCCTGACATTACTCCCTGTGAACCTTTCTCATCAACAGATTCAAGAAATGATTCCGTCCGCAACTCTGCACCTCATTCGGAAATCCAGAAAATACAGAGACAACCGTGGGGTGGGGTCAAATCCGGACCTCTACACCAGATCGAAGATGAAGCCAGAAAAC
The DNA here is from genome assembly GCA_030522465.1 of Rhipicephalus appendiculatus. Taxonomy (NCBI): domain Eukaryota; kingdom Metazoa; phylum Arthropoda; class Arachnida; order Ixodida; family Ixodidae; genus Rhipicephalus; species Rhipicephalus appendiculatus. Next base: position 15,563 of record JALIZH010032669.1, on the reverse strand, counting down.
ATACAGGCAGCAATGAAATACTATACTGACGATGAGCTCAACTCCACCCAACAAAGCCCAAACAAGAAAGACTTCATAGCAATTAGTTCTAAAGGACAAAAAAGTACATTACAATACGGCTGATGACAAGGTCCATTCAGAAAACATTTCGTCTACTTGAAGCGGCTCACCCTGACACAGGGATCGAGCTCACAAAGTTCTCCTCCTTCAGGCCGAAATGGGTTGTGTGCACAAGCTTGCTTCACCATGAGCAAGAAACACACAACTGCTTCAGTGACGTTTGTGACTGTCTAACTTGTCTGAAAACGAATTGTGGCTATGACTCCCTGTGTATACAATAGGGGTAAATAAACAGTTCCTTCTGAAAGGTCGACTTGACTACATTTCTAGAAATCTTGCGGTTAGTCATTACGCCAGGACCAAAACTGCGACGTGTGCACGCACGCAAATGAACAAATTTGCACTTTAAGGCAACTCTTTGATATTATCTGTCAAGCTGTTGTCCCTCGAGCACAACAGAAGACATTCACGACCTAAAATTAACGATATTGGCAACTATTACTCCATGCTCGCTCAATGTTGTGGTTACTCAATATAAATGGCAACTATTGCTCCATGCTCGCTCAGTGGTGTGGTTACTCAGTATACGTCAATTTGGCCACTTTTCGTGCTTCGTAGTTCCGAGCTCACAAAAATAATGCACATGTTTTTACAGATTAAGTTAGAACACGTGCTTGGCTTTAATTCTGGAGAGTTTAAAGTAAATCGAAGATGGTGTTTTTTTTTTAATGATTTTCAAAATATTGCATTTTGAAAGACATGTCCCCAGTTGAACATTTCTGGTTAACGTTTGAAGCCACTCTCACGTATTTCGTTCCGCGCACTTGTTCATTAAATATATGGCAATGTTTTTAAAAACTTTGGGCAGTTTGGCGTTTATACTCACGGAGGAAAAAATCTTAAATTTGAACATTATTGAGCTTTGTGCCGAATTCGCGATTTTTTTTTGTTAACAGAACAACACCAAAACTGCAAAGTAATAACTTTTTGTCAATTCAAACTATCCTTAGTATGTGGAGAAAATGTTTCAGACCTACAGCTACAATAGTGTTTTTGTAGCGTCTCATGGAAATCCCATTTTCGCTAAATTCTGAAGAGGTGGTGGCGGCTCAGTGGAGACTTGGGAATTTTAGGTGCGAAGCAGCTCTTTGACTAAGCTGTGTAACGCTGTCCCTCCCTCCGTGCGTACGAACGCGCCGCAACGCGCTCCCCTCGCCGCAGGTGTTGGAGCGGTGCGAAGTAGGTCACGCCGCAGCTGCGCGTTGACGTCACGCTCCCCTCGCCTGCCGCGCGCTCGCCGGAGCGCCCGCAGCTGCCGCCTGACGCGCAACGACAAGACCTACGTCAGCCATCGCTTCAAACGAATCTTCCAGCGCTCACCGCAGCACCCGTGTTAGCGCCGTTCAACCCGTGACGCCACCCGTGCGCAACGCTGCTGCATCGCATCCCATCAGGGTTCCCTTTGGGAAGATGCACCTAATTTTTTTTAAAGAAGGTGAAATTTTTTTCGTGAAACCAAAAGTGATTTTCGTGGTCCTGGGGAGTCGGAATACAAAATATATTTTTTTCGGCGAAATTAAAAGGGGTCGGCGGACATGCACCGACGTTCTTATCTGAACACACCCACCAGATGGTCAAAATTTCCGGAGCCCTCCACTACGGCGTCTCTCATAATCATATCTTGGTTTTGGGACGTAAAACCCCACATATTATTATTAATCATAATATATATATATATATATATATATATATATATATATATATACCGGATTCTTTGAACGTCATTCACGCTGGACCCGACGTATTGTATGCAAGGAAGGGACGACGAAACTTTCTTGAAAGCGTCTTTACTGAACGTTTTCGGCTGGTGGACCAGCCTTCGTCAGAGTCTCTGACGAAGGCTGGTCCACCAGCCGAAAACGTTCAGTAAAGACGCTTTCAAGAAAGTTTCGTCGTCCCTTCCTTGCATATATATATATATATATATATATATATATATATATATATATATATATATATATATATATATATATATATATATATATAGTTCAAAAAATATATGAAGCACGTAGGAAAAAATTGTTCTGGGAAGGACTGACGTTTTGGGCCGCGGGAACGGCCTTCGTCAGAGTGATGCACACATGCGACAGCAACGCAATATAAGTCGACCAATGACTTAACGTAGCACTAATATTGGCTGGCAAGCGATTGTTAACAGCACGTGGGGAAAAAGTACGCGTGATAGGACAAGAAAACGGAAATATACGCACGCGCATTTGCGGGTGAAAACGGACTGCAAAAATGAAGCCACAATACATATGTGTGCCCGAAAAAAACAACAATAATACGTGATAGGTTCAACTGAGAACAGATTATCGATCAACATAAGCGCGTGCGCAACATCTCGTCATGATCCGAGAAAAAATGAAATGAAATAGGGAACTAATCTATCTGCGTAAAACTGTAGCGGTAATAATAACGGGGAAAGTCAAGAGTAACTAAATGGGTAGAAAGGAAAGTTTGCCAGCACTTTCATTCATACCACAAGTAACGGCCTTAAATTTATAGATGAAATACGATTCTCGAAGCTCTCTTTCGTGGTGGGAACGGAAACCAGATTGAAGGATTGTAGCTGTAATATTATCAAATGAGTGGCCCGGAATGCGCACGTGTTTTGATAGCAGAAGGTTCGGAATAGTGGCAGCATGACACTTATTGTTGTTAAATCGGTATCTGAAGGGCGTTTCGGTTTGTCCAATGTACTGGAAATTGCAGACGGCACATTCGAGCAAATAGATACAGTTGTAGGTGTCAGACGTGAAATTACCTCTAATCTTATAGAAGAATTCGGAAGCAGTGCTTTTAGCAATATCTGACGTCTTCATATGCGCGCAAACCTTGCATCGCGGCTTCTTGCAAGGTCGACAACCCGGCATTATCGGGAAGCACTTGTCTTAGATGAAGTTAGGATGTCATGCAGATTACGAGACCGTCTGAAGACTACGCGAGGTGGCACTGGAAAGATTGATTTAAGATTAGTACTCTGCGCTAGTATGTTGAAATGGTTTTAGGAATTGAAGAAACGTTTGGCACCGATGCTGAGTGTGTTAGGACCAGATTACTTTGTGCCTGAACTGACAGTTGCTTCTTATCGCGGAAGAAATCCTTGCGATTCAGTCCATCGGCTCTTTTAACAGCGTCCTCAACAATGCGGGGTGGGTATTCCTGTTGGATTAGAGCTTCGCGGAGTTTTTCACAGTTTTCACGAAAGTCTGACTGCTCCGAGCAAATTCCGCCTTTTGCATGTCTGTGTGGCGCCCTCTCGCGGAATCTTCAAGAAACAAACCGTGGGGGCGTCGCGCGCGTGTGCTGCCTCTGCCACTGCGGCTGCATAGCACAAAGCTTGGCAGCGGCACATGTGCTGATAGCCCCGTCTGAGTGTTGTGTTGTGGCATGGAGCCACCTGGGGGTATTTACATACCCGGCGGGTTCTTTTCTGTGACCAACGGGTGGACGAAAAGGCCAGTATCAATGAAAGTGATGAGCAAGAAGCTGCCTTCATGGCAGCAAGTGGTTCGCGGTGCTCCTGGCAAATGACAAAAGCGCAGAAATTCTGTGATGAGGGGTACGTGCGCAGCCTCATGTTCAATGATGACTGCCGCGTCCACGTGCAGAGTTCCGAGAAGCATTTTCCTCCCGTCAATGAAGGGTGGCTGCCTCATTGTGCATGCAGTCGTGAGGAAGACCACATGCGAGGTAGTGGCATGTCACTGCCTCTGCGCAGCCGGGTAAATGTAATATTTATTTATTGTCGCATTCATATTAATCATATGAACTACCGGGCCTCTGCTTGGGCCGTTTCGTGCCATCGTTGCATCAACGTTTTACTACGGGAGCGCGGAGCAATCATTTTACGGAATGGCATGCTTCGAAGTGTCTGTCGCGAGTACCTCGCGCGTCTGGGCCACAGTGTTTGCTGGCCTGCGCATTGAAATTGAGGGAACGTGATCCTACAATATGGTCTGTTGTTGAGAAGCCTGTACGAAATCCTGCCTGGTCCTTTGGTTGATTGAGCTTTGCGATAGGTGGCGAGACACTGGAAGTTGTAAAGGAGTACGTCTACTTAGGGCAGGTAGTAACCGCGGAGCCGAACCATGAGAGGGAAATAACTAGAAGAATAAGGATGGGATGGGGCTCATTCGGCAAGCATTACCAAATCATGAATGGTAGTCTACCACTATCCCTCAAGAGGAAGGTATATAACAGCTGCATCTTACCGGTACTTACCTACGGAGCAGAAACCTGGAGACTTACAAAGAGGGTTCAACTTAAACTGAGGACGACGCAGCGAGCGATGGAAAGGAAAATGATAGGTGTAACCTTAAGAGACAGGAAGAGAGCAGAGTGGGTCAGGGAACAAACGGGGGGTTAAGGATATCATAGTTGAAATCAAGAAGAAAAAAATGGATATGGGCCGGGCACGTAGCACGTCGGCAGGATAACCGCTGGTCATTAAGGGTAACTGACTGGATTCCAAGAGATGGCAAACGCGTGAGGGGGAGACAGAAAATTAGGTGGGTAGATGAGATTAAGAAGTTTGCAGGTATAACGTGGCAGCAGAAAGCGCAGGACCGGGTTGATTGGCGAAACATGGGAGAGGCCTTTGCCCTGCAGTGGGCGTAGACAGGCTGATTATGATGATGATGATGATCCTACAATACATGCGTTACATGATTTTAGCACACCAGAACAGCTGGCGCCGATCGAACGCGGCACGCTGAACCTGTCTTGAGCTATGTACTTTTGGGAGTTTCGTTTAACCGAAATTGCGGTGCCTGGGAGAGTTTACCGGCGAACCTGCAAAATCTGAACATCGCACCACGGTGACCAAAAGAAAAGGCGCGCACGTGGAAACTTCGCAAGATTTATGAATCGGTGCGCGGCAGTGACGCCAACAGTGAACACAGGCGGATTTCTTTTCTTTTTTTTCCGTATTTCGCCGAATAGCGAGTGTGCTTTGACAACAGAAATGAACCGCTGAACGTCGATGAATGACAGGCGATGAAAGTGCACATTTTCGCATTCATTATGTTCTAGCGGACGATTTACGGCGACTCTTTTCCAATGCATAGAAGACGCCAAAGTAAACAACAGCGTAGTTACGTTGAGACCGAAGCGAACCAAGGCGCAATTAACCATACTTTGCTGTTGTCGTCATTCCAAAACAAATACAGAAAGCATATCGTACAAAGAAAAGCCGTAGATCAAGCCTCGCCGCTACTGAACTGCTGTGCTACGAGACAGACACAAAGGCGCACACTTATTCCGCACCCTGCAGGAAACGTGACATGTTCTTCGCGTGTAACATTTAGTTAGCACATACATCGTTAACGAACTGCTTTTCGCACTGTCTTACAGAATCCAAAGGCTGCCACGAACTGCCGTCTTCATTTTGGCGCCTAACAGCCCTGATCGTGCCACGCTTCACGGCGCTGATTCTCGCGTTTAACCGATGGGAAGTGGGAAAAATGAATGTTGCTGCTAGGCACGCCTCGCGAAGTGCATCCATAAGCGGCATTAGCTGCCGGCGTCGAGCTTGTTGTGCCACCCGCACGTGCCAACACTACTCTCACCACCAATGCCGCCGCGGAAAAAGAGGCGGCGTCTGCAACGGCGCCCCTCAGATCGTTTCCCAGATTCGCCGCCAGGTGGCCGCGCATGCGCTGTAGAGGCATGCAAAAGCGGATTCTCCTAAAGCGGAGCGCCTGACAATACGGTATACTGGTTTTCCAATGTTTTACATGCGAACTTTTAAAGTGAAGATAACGCCCTATTGGAAAAACTGCCATAGTGGGTACTGGAAAAGATAGTGGCTATAGCGGAAATAATGCTGGATATGGCTGGAAATCATGGTGTTTATAGTGTACAGTGGTGGATGGCATAGTGTACAAGGTGGAAAGGATAGTGGACGATGGTGGATAGTATGCGTCCACTGTCACGCTGATGCTGGAAAGCAGCGATGGGAATGGTGGCTGAGGAAAATGATATTGTACCATGCTGGAGAAGCTGCGCCAAACTGTCAATGGCGGCAATGACGTCACGTCCAACAGCATCGGAAGTGAAATTCGTTGGGCGCTGAGGCCGTGACCACTAGGGGTCACCGCTGTCGTCCTTTCGCATTTTTCTTTCCTGTCATGGACGCCGCGCTGCTACAACGTGGTCATGGCGTGGTGATTGGTGTTTGTGCTGATGCGGTTGATTTTTGCGCGGGCCATCGTTGTGTGTTTTACGTTGCGCTCATTGAATTAGGCGGAACTGCTTGAATGAATATTGCCACCCGCATCAAGATCCCCCCGCATCAAGAAGGTTCGCTTCTTGATGCGGGGGTTAAGCAAGACCTGTTTGCCGGCCTTGTACGCAACCCGCCAAAGACTGTCACGGAATTTGTCTCGGAGGCCACGACGATCGAGAAGGCGCTGGAGATGCGTACTAGCCAGTACAACCGCCGCATTTCCCTCGACGACCTACGGGGAAGTTCAAGCGCTATATCCCGACGACCTGCGCGACACCATCAGATCAATCGTTCGGGAGGAGCTGCGCAAATTCTTGCCAACTTCGCAGCCTCAGGTCGAGCCGATCACCGACGTCGTGCGCCAGGAAATCCGGCAAGTTCTTGGAGCACCTGAACCAGCGCAGCGTGAGCCACAAGCGATGGGCTACGCTGCCGCAGCTCGTCGTAACGCTCCCCCGCCGCGCCCACGTGAAGACTTCGCACCACCGCAGTTCCGCCGCCAGACTTTGCCGCCACCGCCACCGACGCCATACCGTCCACCCACCGGCCAGCGTTCCGCTCCGAGGAAGACCGACGTTTGGCGCGCCCCTGACCACCGCCCCCTGTGCTACCACTGCGGAGAAGCTGGCCACAACTACCGCCGTTTCCAGTACCGCCAGATGGGCCTACGCGGTTTCGCCGTCGACGCGCCTCGTCCACAGCGGGGTGAACGACCGCAAGACATCGCCGACTACCTCGCAGGAGCTCAGTGGACGCCCTGACGACCTTCCCGCTCACCGTCGCCCGGCCGCTACATGTCACCGCACCGCCAGCAGTACACTGGCCCAAATCGGGGCCGGTCACCTAGCCCGTACCCGGGAAACTAAGGGCAGCAACCGATGGAGGTGCGGTTGCTGTTCGACGAAATGCCGAAGATCCTCCGCGGCCGCCGACGACGACAACGCGACGAGACCTGCGTAACACGACGCGAAGCAGACGAAGCCCTACCGATGAAACCTCGCGGACCGAAGAAAACCTGACGACGCAGCATGGAAGCACCGCAACAAATCGACGCAGCCGTGATCCAACGCCGCGACATAACCGCAACGCAAGGCGGCGTACTAGCGACCTCGACGTTCTCATCGGACGGCCACAACGTCACCGCTCTCGTCGACACTGGGGTCGACTATTCCGTCGTCAGTGGGCCATTCGCCACCAAGCTGAAGAAAGTAAAGACCGCTTGGAGTGGACCCGAAATCCGGACTGCTGGAGGCCACCTGATAACGCCGATTGGAGTCTGCACGGCGAGAGTCACCATCAATAACCGGACTTATCCTGCGAGCTTTGTTTTAATCCTGCAAAACTGCTCCAGGGATGTGATACTTGGAATGGACTTCCTAAGTGACCACGGCGCCGTCATCGACCTGAGGTCTGAGTCGATAACACTAACCTCAGACAAAGCGCTCCCGCCCCACGCAACGCCAGGGAACCATGCATTGAATGTGATAGAAGAGCAGGTGACCGTTCCGCCGCGCTCCAGCGTCATTATTTCCGTCGGCACCGAAAAACCTGCGAACCTTGAAGGCGTCATCGAGGGCGATCAGCGCCTATTCCTGAACCGTCAAATTTGCGTCGCAAGAGGCGTCGCCGAATTGCGTGATGGCAAAGCAAAGGTACTGCTTACAAACGTTCAGCCACGAATATAGTCACCTTAACATTGGTACGACGGTTGCCTACATCGAGAAATTCGTGGACACCAGCAATGCGTTCGCCCTCTCCGATGTTACCGAACTTGCTTCGACGAATCGAGGTCCCGGAATAGATTTCGACGTCAACCCGAGGCTCCCGAAGCACAAGCAAGACCAGCTCAAAAGTCTGCTCCTGCAATGTAAGGACTGCTTCTCGTCGTCATCAAGAATTCGACAGACCCCAGTCGCGAAACATCGTATCATAACAGAAGAAAGTGTCCGACCAATCCGTCAGAGCCCGTATCGAGTTTCTACGCGAGAACGGGAAGCCGTAAAGAAACAAGTCGATGAAATACTTCGCGACGACATAATCCAGCCGTCCAAGAGTCCCTGGGCGTCCCCCGTGGTGTTGGTGAAGAAGAAGGACGGAACCCTACGTTTCTGCATCGACTATCGTCGCCTGAACAACATCACGAAGAAGGATGTGTATCCCCTCCCACGTATAGACGACGCCCTGGATCGACTCCACAACGCGAAGCACTTTTGCCTCGATGGACCTGAAGACAGGCTACTGGCAGATCGAAGTCGACGAGAGAGACCGAGAAAAGACGGCCTTTATTAACACCAGACGGCCTGTTCGAGTTCAAGGTCATGCCTTTCGGTCTTTGCTCGGCCCCCGCGACATTCCAACGCGTTATGGATACTGTACTGGCCGGGTTGAAGTGGCAGACTTGCCTTGTGTACTTGGACGACGTCGTTGTGTTTTCCGCAAACTTCGACGAACACCTCCGGCGCCTTGAAGCTGTACTTCAAGCAATCAAGACCTCCGGACTCACACTCAAGCCAGAAAAGTGCCGTTTCGCGTACGAAGAACTTTTGTTCTTGGGCCACCTGATAAGTAAGTCCGGAGTACGCCCTGATCCGCAGAAGACAACCGCCATCGCTACATTCCCGCCACCCGCCGACAAGAAGGCCGTGCGTCGATTTCTTGGCCTGTGCGCCTATTACAGGCGATTTGTCAAAAACTTCGCCCGCATCGCCGAGCCACTCACTAACCTCACCAGGGCTGACGTCGAGTTTAAGTGGGAAACGCCACAGGAGGAAGCATTTCAAGACCTAAAACGACGCCTGCAAACGCCTCCGTTACTTGCGCATTTCGACGACCACGCCGAAACAGAATTGCACACCGAGGCAAGCAGCGTGGGACTCCGGCGCCGTCCTTGTGCAGAGGACGGATGGACTGGAAAGGGTTATCAGTTATGCTAGCCGGTCGCTATCCAAGGCAGAGGCCAACTACTCTACAACAGAAAAGGAGTGCCTTGCCATCATCTGGGCTACATCAAAGTTTCGCCCCTACCTTTACGGCAGGCCCTTCAAAGTTGTGAGCGACCACCACGCTTTGTGTTGGCTAGCTAACTTGAAAGACCCTTCGGGTCGCCTGGCACGGTGGAGCCTGAGAGTTCAAGAATTCGACATTACCGTCGTTTACAAGTCCGGGCGAAAACACTTCCGATGCCGACTGCCTATCTCGTGCCCCCGTCGACCCACCGCCGCAGGACGACCAAGATGATGACTGCTTCCTGGGAACCATAAGTGCCGACGAATTCGCCGAGCGACAGCGAGCGGACCAAGAACTAAGGGGCCTTATAGAATATCTCGAGGGCAAGAGCACCACTGTTCCGAAGGTATTCAAGAGAGGACTGGCGTCGTTCTTCCTGCGAAACGGAGTTCTCCTAAAGAAGAACTTCTCGCCCCTTCGAGCCGAACACCTCCTCGTGGTTCCTTCAGCAGTGAGGCCAGAAGTGCTCCTGGCCCTACACGACGACCCGACGGCTGGACACCTCGGTGTTTCCCGAACGCTCGCAAGGATACAAGAGAAGTACTACTGGCCACGCCTTGCCGCCGACGTCGCTCGTTACGTCAGGACATGTCGAGACTGTCAGCGACGCAAGACACCGCCGACAAAACCAGCAAGGCTTTCTTCAGCCGATTGAACCACCTCACCGCCCGTTCCAGCAAATCGGTATGGACCTACTGGGGCCGTTTCCTACGTCGAATTGCGGGAATAAATGGATCGTCGTAACTACCGACTACCTCACCCGCTACGCCGAAACAAGGGCCCTACCTAGAGGCAGTGCCGCCGAGGTAGCGAAATTCTTCGTTGAAGACATTGTCCTGCGCCATGGCGCCCCAGAGGTCCTCATCACCGACAGAGGTACGGCCTTTACTGCAGAGCTAACTCAGGCCATTTTGAGATACAGCCAAACAAGCCACCGCCGCACCACCACCACCGACCAACGGCCTCACCGAGCGTCTAAACAAGACCAATCGCCGACATGCTGGCCATGTACGTCGACGTCGAGCACAAGACATGGGATGACATCCTTCCGTTCGTGACCTTCGCGTACAACACGGCAGTGCAAGAAACGACGCAGCTGTCGCCGTACAAGTTGGTCTACGGACGGAGCCCATCAACGACGCTTGACGCAATGTTACCAGACGTCACCGACGAGGAAAACATCGACGTCACCACCTACCTACAGCGCGCCGAAGAAGCCCGACAACTCGCCCGCCTACGTATCAAGAATTCAGCAGGCGAGTGACAGCCGCCGCTACAACCTTCGACGGCGCTTCGTGGAATACCAGCCCGGCGACCGCGTTTGGGTGTGGACTCCGATACGCCGACGTGGACTTTGTGAAAAACTTCTTCGGCGATACTTCGGGCCATACAAAGTGCTTCGACGTCTAGGCGCTCTGGACTATGAGGTTGTCCCGGACGGCATTACGAACTCTCAACGGCGCCGTGCGCGACCTGAAGTCGTCCATGTCGTACGCCTTAAGCCGTACTACGCGCGTTAGCGAACCCTGAGGACTGCACCTATTGCTGTATTATTGTACTTTCTTGCTTTATTGTTGTTGTTTATTGTTGCATACATTTTTTCCCCCTGTTCCGTTTTAAGCATCGGGACGATGCTTTTTCAGAGGGGGGGCATTGCCACGCGTGTTTCTTATTCTCGCGTTTGCTGTATTCGCTTTTCGCCCCCAAAGACTGTCAGTAACGCTCGGCGCAGACCACGCCTTAGTGTTCGAGAACCTTCGCGATTATAGTAGATCGTCTTGTTAAGATTGCACGCCGGACGCGAACCAACCAGCTTATTCTAGAGCTTGCACGGCCAACAGTGATAAGGCTAGAAAGTTCGACGCGCGCTGTATAAAAGACGGTGCGTCCCAACGATGACCAGTTGATCGACGGCCGACGCTCTGTTCGCCGCTTTCAGTGCCAGTGTGTATTGCTGTAATCTGACTTTCCGTTTACCGGCCACAAGTTCGGCCCAAATAAACAGTTTCATTTTGAACCTACCGACTGCTGCCTTCGTCGACGTCACGACCACGTGACAATATGATATGCGGTATGTGCAAACTGAGTGATCAGCAGCCGCCAGCTCCCCTCCAAGTAGGATTGCTTTGCTGGCGATGAACGTGATTACTCTTGGAATACATCGTCTTCAAATGCTTCGGCATATTATCGATGAACAGCGCCGGAATAGTTTCTCGCAACGCGTTCTGTGGCGTGGAGAATCGACGTGACAGTTCGTGCGCATCGGGAACTCACCACATTGCCGCGAGACCGACGGATGCCCGCAAACGGGGTCGTCAGCGGCCGACGCCGACTCGTCACGCCATTTGAAGACCGGCGTACGTCGCAAGTGTACACTGCCAGCATGTTTTCTTCAGAAAGGTAGGTTGCTCTATGCATGTTCTCCATTATTATTGCTCCATGCGTTATAGCCAACAGATATTGAATGCGGCGGTACTGAATGCTCTTGCAGTTGTGTTGAACCGTGCTACCACACGACGTTTGTAAAGAACTTAATTCGCTACTGTTAAAATTTAAGGGGTGCTCGTATATGTGAGACGGACGCACTACCCGCCATAAAGCTGAAAGCAGAGATAAAATTTTCGACAGAAAGGTGCTCATCTTACACAGGTATTTAGCAACCGTCACTGCACTTGAAATAACCGAACTAAAAAAATTATTGCTACAGCCACCGGGTTGTGCTGTAGCAATTTCGGTGATGTAGCACCGGGTTAGGGACAGGGAATCGGTGAGGCGCGATAAGTTGCATTGGTCGATGTTTGCTTAGCGGTTATTTTGTGTCATTTGGTGAAGCAATAATGAACATTGTTTATGCTAGCACTCCCTTGTGCACTGATAAATTTTTATGTTGGATAGAACAGGAATTTGTTCAGAATCCGCCCCTGAAGGATAACGAATTGTTGAAGGTGGGTGTCGGGGGAAGGCGGGGTGGTGGGGGTGTCGGCAGTGCAGCGCGAGCGAAAACTGGCCGGCTGTGTATCCCCGTAGGCCGGCTTTCGGCATAGCTAGTCCACTGTGAATTTCATTTGCCGCTGCAATGGATGAAAGTTTAGGCTGTGGTTTCGTTTTTTTTATTTTTTTTTGTCTTGCTGGGCTCGGGCTAGCGGATCGCGTGTTTATTTTGTGAGGGGAAGGTTATTTGACTACTGAACTAACCCGGCTTCTGGTTTTCAAGAGATTTATTTCAAGAGCTGCCATCAAGCTAACGCTACCGGCATGCTGCGAGGGCAAGTAATTGTCCCGGCACGGAATGCCGAAACTATTCCGTTTACGTCAGCTCGCGAAAAAAAAATTATAATAACAGCCGTTAATAGCTAACCAGCTGTAGTAATTTGTGGTGCTATCATACTGTATTATGAAAGACACGTTTAAACTACGCGATGACAACACGTTAAAACATAGAAACACACACATGAAGCGCAGAAAACAAACACCGTGCGCTTCATGTGTGTGTTTATTTCTGTGTTGTCTTCACCCAGATTGAAACGTGTCTGCTATATCTGTGAACCAACTAGCCGAACAACATGCAATGCCTACAACAAGGACTCACTATGCATTTATTGTGCGAAAGGAGCAGTGTACGTAAGGCGCATCAATGTGTTGATTACCAAAACTAAGCATTTCTATTTTTTAATGATGCTATTTGAATGTTTTTCAGGGTCTTCGAGAAATGCATTTCTTTGTAGTCACTTCAAATAGAGCCACCGAGGGACAACCGTGACGCTGTTGGGAAGGTTTTCTACTAGGGTTTTCTGCAGAAGCTGCTTGTATAGGCAAACGTGTAAGCAAAATACCAAGAAATGTAGAAAAGTGAATAAAGTTATTCACTGAGTCAGGCTGTTCCTTGATTGGTGCAAACAGGCTATTATTGTGCCTGTTTAGCCTGATAACACATTTGCAACACAAGTCAACAATTTGTTTTCTGTGCTTAACTTGTGTGCCTTATGTAACAGGAAGATATGTTTTCAGTTGTAACAGAAAGAACATTGAGAGAAAAATGTTTCATTGACTAATATACCCGCCATTTCGTACCTGCTACATACCTTGTACACAGTATACTATCTATCCACCTAAACTACTGTCCACTATCCAACCAGCATCCTCTATCCACTATCCAACTAGCATCCAGTATCCACTATCCAACCACCATCCAGTATCCACTATCCAACCACCATCCACTATCCAACCACCATCCAGTATCCACTATCCAACCACCATCCACTATCCAGCCACCATCCACTATGCCACCCACTACATTAATCCACTATAATGGTGGATGGTGGTTTCCACTATGCCCAGTATTTGTGTTTTTTCAATAGGGCGGTGCCTGTCTGCAGGTTTCCTGTAAAGCTTAGGGTTAGTTTGTTGTCAGATATGGAAACTGTGACGTCCAGAAAATTAATGGTAGAACGCAAGTATTCATGCGAAAACGAAATAGATTCGTGAACAGTATTGGAATCAGCTATGAAGGATAAAAGTTCATTTTCTCCATGGGGCCAGATGAGAAAAATGTCATCTATAAATCGCTTATTATAAAGCGGCTTTAACGCGCGATTACTAATGAAGTCATTTCCAGAACCGACATGAAAACACTAGCGTAATTAGGTACAATGCGAGGGCCCATTGATGTTCCACTTACGTGAAGATAATGAGATCCGCTAAATTCAAATTTATTAAGCTGTAAGATTAATTTCAATAAGGTAGCTAATGTATCACTTCGAATGGGTTTTTCATCAGACGATCCTTCGTACGCATGAACTACTGCCTGGATGCCATCGCTATGGGGTATATTGGTATACAGTGAAACCACATCTAAAGTCACGAGCAGGGAATTATCTGGTATAACGAGTTCATCAATGTCCAACGAAAAAGGACACTTCGTACATTCCAAAGTGTGTTCGGCGACAGCGTGTGGCCATTCCACTGACTATGCCATGTTTTTTTTATCTTTTACACTCTCAGTGGGATAACACACAAACCGAATGTGTGCGTGTTTTCTTTTTTATTTTTTACCGCGAATCGCAGCGAGACGCGAGACTTATCTTCCTCCGTTCGCATGCGTTAGTATTTTCTCGCGCTTTGCGCATCGTGCAAACGCCATCCGCGTTCCAGCGCTTAAATTGACGGACCCTTTGTAAATTCGAAAGTGTATTCCGTGAACGCCTGTGTCCATTGAGACGGCGTCGGTCAGAATGATTGCAAACGCTGGGCACAGCGACGCTACGCAAGCAAAGCGCGAGCGCTGTAGAGTCCAACGCGACCGACGTCCGTTTGCGCATCCCGGCGGCCACCTGGCTCCGTGCCAGAGCTCGGACAGACGGACGGACAGACGGACGCACGGATGGAAGGACGGACGGACGGACGGACAGACGGACGGACGGACGGAAGGACAGACGGAAGGAAGGACAGACGGGCGGACGGACGGACGGACGGACGGACGGACGCCGGACGGACACCGGATGGACGTGAGCATAAGACATTAAAGGCTTTTGCTTTAAAAATGGTTTGTGTCTTTGAGGTAGGACGAGAATTTCCATGGAAGACTACTCATTATTACATCAACGTAGCGGGAAAGTTGCTCCGTAACGGTGCCAATGCCCGAAACATTGGGGCGACCAGGACAGTTTATGTATTTTGGACAGCAAATAGAACCTGCCAGGGACGGGACTGAACGGGACGAGAGAGCGTACTGCCTTATCGCCTAATTGATTTGATTTTACGAGATCATTGATAGTATCTTGTACAACTGCTTTAAACTCTTTTGGGGGGATCATAGTCTAGGTGCTTATAAAAAATCGGATTGTTAAGCTGTCTATGGGCTTCGTTTATATAATCTGTTTTGCTCATAATTACAACGGCACCACCTTTGTCGGCTGGCTTTATCACGATATCACTGCGTTTAGCAAGTGACGCAATAGCTTTCCTTTACTCAAATGAAATATTACATTTAAACGATTTTTGCTTTTCGTAGGCTTCACGGACATCGCGTTGGACGGCTTCAATATACATGTCTAGGTATTTGCCACGTTGCACTGCAGGTGTCCAACGGTTGTTGCTAAACATAACCGACTGCGTGTCGCTAGTGGACGGACGGTTATGGAAATATTCTCGTAGGCGAGTGTTACGTGAAAAATTCTCTAAATTCCTAGCCAATTGGAAATCATCA
>JALIZH010032668.1:0-43186 GCA_030522465.1 Rhipicephalus appendiculatus | reverse complement strand
TGTACCTAAATGCTCATTCTCCCGATCGATGCCCATCGCTAGTGCATCAAAACTGACGTATCTATAGACCAGAATTTTCATTGCTTGCCGGAGGCAGCCATCTTTGCTGGGGGGCTGCTGATTACGTGGAACGGACGACTACGCTAGCATTCAGCCTGTTCTTATCAAATGATGGCCGCCAGTGTTCGCTCACCATCAGCTGTGACGTAACCATTCCGCAGCCCCTACGCTGGCCTCGCCGACAGATGACAACTGGGGTCAAGATTACGCATGCTTGCTCTAAACGTGGGTGCGAGAGTAAAAATAATCTGGTCTATAGAAAGGACAACGAAAGTTGTAGTGACGTCACACCATATCCGTAGTGACGTGAGTGTCCACCGGACCTCCGTTACCTCCAGAATGTACGTACCGGCAAAGCATCGATTGCTACATCACTCGCAGAGTTTCGATTGCTTCCTGGCTAGGTGCTGCACATCTTCGCGCGAGCCTTAATTATGTGGTCACGTGACCAAGCCTCCTACACTTCTACCTCACTGCCCAACTTGGCACCCAGAAACCGAAACCAAAAGTTTCCCACATAAATAAGGTGGTATTAAATTGTTTAGCGAGAATACGTCAATATTGGTGCGTGTATCATGCTTCCTAGAGGGATAAGAAACACTTGCAGCGGAGAACGCGCAAGCCGCAAATTTGGTGGCACCACCCCTTTTCAAGCTCGATGAAGAAATAAATAATGTAATGTACTATGGTACGAGTTATAGAAAATTAGCTTGCTGCCATATTTTTTTTTTGGCTGTTCCTTCTGTTGAAAATTCGCAGCAAGACGCGTTCATTAACCTTTCCCAGCCACTAACAGTTATGCAAAATTGCTGCCATCTGTCGGCGGTTTTACGAAGCTACCGATTCGGCGCCATGTTGCAGGATTGTGTGCGAATCGTTTTGCTGTCGCTGCTATAACTTCTTGCTTGTATCTGTTTTTATAGTAATCAATCGGGGCATAAAAATGTCATACGAGTGTACAGAGACCTGTACATGTCACTGGGAAGTTCCGGCGTGATGCAGCGCACGGACCACCCTACCGGCGCACCCGATGCGTTCCGTTTCGGTATCTCTGGTGTCGCGGCCTGGAAATTCGAACATGAATCTCTCAAACTACGCGCGATATTTTCGATTTTTAAAAATTAAACTCGCTATAAATTGTGACGTAGAACAACTTCACCATATAAACAACCATCCTAAAATTGATAATAGAAAGTTAATTACATTTTTTTGTTAATTAACCATTTCTGAGTGATCTAATTAGTGGCAGAACCTTTCTGCCTCGTCCTAGAAATGGCTGCGAAGACGACAAGTGCCTAACTACAGTAGATTTTTAAGAAACAATCTGCATTGCTCAAAAAAAAAAAAAAAAGAAAATCCTGTAGAGCAACGGCGATTCCACTTCTCTTCGATGAAAGAAAATGACTTTCCTGAAACAGGAAGAGTTTTGATCGGTCCATAAAACGCTTACTGGTTCCCGCCCGTATTGGTGTCGCCAATTATTCAAATGTCAAGCTCGGCAAAAAAAAAAATAAAAAAAAAATGAAAGAGTGATGCAACGTTATAGAGCCCCCGCTCAGAGGTATAGCTTCTTGTGCAATACTGGAGCGCACGTCGCGAAAGCGTCGCACAAGTGAGCCGCATCGCAGAGAGCCTACAGTGCGCGATCGGGGGGACTCGGAGAACATTATTCACTGCAAAGGCGTACAGGACAAATTTAATTACATGACTTCGTTGTTGCTATGTTGAAGGAAAACTTTGCCTCAGCTGTTGGTTTTGCTTTGTGCAGCCGGCAGCAACCACTTTCTAAGGGGGGGGGGGGGGGGGGGGAGCTGTGCTTTTTTAAATATTCTCAGCGGGGTTGGGGCTGGCGCCCCCCGCTTGCTTCCCCCCTTGCGCCCCCGGTAGATACGCGTATGACTGTATGCTAAGATGCGCAAAAGCACATGCGCTAATTGTCTTCTAACGCATCGTACGGAACTGTTTTGTGAAATTTTCGAAAATTTTACTTTTCTTGCTATTTGCCGTGTAACAACCATGCCTCACTTTTTTCTCTACCTTCGCCATTACACTGCCGAGAAAAATTATTCAGTTTTTTGATTTATTGAATCTTGTGTGCTGATATTGTGGCAGTATGTAAAAAAAAGGTAATCGAGCTGCTAGGTTCGATTGTTTTTGAAAGTGCTTCCATCAAGTCTAAGCGCCTTCACGTCACCAGCAGTCGGACAGTCGAGCAGCAAACATTTCCAGGCTCGGCGCCGGTAATGAGACAACGCCTCACATCTGTAATCTGTCAATCGTACGCATTTGTTACGATTTACATAGTTGGAAGCGCGACGATTTCCTACTTATGAGAGGACATTGATATAACAGCACGATTGAGTTCAGCTATAACACAATGTTAGGTGTTATACTGATTATCGTACCCTGAGCTTTTAATTAAAGAAGACAGCTTAGAAGAAGATGAGGGCTTGAAGGTCTGAAATATTTTGAGCAGTAAATGTCGCTGGAGACAACTTTTCGACAAGCACACGTTTAGAAATAGGCGTGATAGCAAAACCAGTATTCTTCAAAAAATATCAATGCTGTTTAAATGTGTACTCCGTTAACTGTAACAGAAAATATGTGCAGTCAACAGATGGCATGAGGTTAGGAAGTACGATTATTTTGGCGAGCCGTAGACCTGCTCAGCTCTGCGTCATGGCGGACGTGGGGGTGAGGTCATTTTGTGCTCGCTATGCTATGGCGAAAAAAAATTTCTGGGGAGGGGGCACGGACCCGGTGCACCACCCCCTGGCTACGCCACTGGCTATATGTGAATGCTGTCTCCCCTTCCCCCATCATGCTGCTAAAATTACCTCAGTTCCACCCAGTGTGAAATGTGCCGAAACAGCGGAGCTGCAGTTCTGACGTGTGTCCCTTGGGATTTTCGGTGACATTTTGTGATTTAGTGTAGATGTTTGTGATTACGTTATTTCTAGAGTAGAGATGCACGGAAAAAATTGTAGCCGTGCCACACCCAGCCCTGCTACAGTGGCTATGGGCCCTATACACGGTCAAGCCGCCACTTCCCCGTTTCACTGTGCGGCTACCGCTTCGTCCGCGACCCAGAGTTACTGTATATGCTACCGCAGGGGAGCCATATACAACAACTCTATCGCGACCTAAAGCCCCTGAATATAGAAAGTGGCGACACTCTCCTCCATATCCTCTCTCAACAGGCCGACCCTCCTCCCCCCAACAGGCCAAGCCTCCTCTACGTCCTCTCCCAAACGGCCGTAGTGCGGGCGCCGGCCATATAACCCAGATCTCGCCACCTTCTTATTAAGAATACTATGTCACGCTGATAACAGGCGCGATGTTCGTGACCTTTCCCGGGTGGGAGAGGCGGGAGAGGAGGGCGCGCGGTGCGGCGGCTCGGTTTAAAGAAAGACGGTACTTTCCAAAAAATATCCAGGGACTTTACCGCGACCGAGGCACTTACGCCATCTATGGATGTATTTTTCTTACTACTTACCAGAGACGTGCGACGTGGACTATAATTTGGCATCAGGTCCAGCCCTAGAACAGCTCCGTTGTTAAAAACTTACGTGCCCATTTTGGCCTCTACCCTCCTGTAGACGACCTCATGCAACGTGGCGGTAGCGGTGATATCTCTAAGAGCCTTTTGTGGCTATAAAACTTGCTTCGATAATATGCGCAGTGGTGTCCGCTTCGAACTTTCAGAGTGAAATTGTTACTGTCATCAACGATAACATATTCTCAGCACTGCAGAACGCACACTGAAGCTGTTTAATTTTTTTTTTCGTTACGTATCGCATTTGAGTCCATCTTGCACGATGAATCTGTGTCACTTTTTGTAACAACGATTCCACACATGCAGGAAGAAGGAGGCTGTAACTGAAAATTCACGCTATTAGTATCGCTATTTTGCAGCAACTTCGTCTAGGCTAAAACTGGGATTCATTAAACATAACTCTTCATTCTAATTGACACTGTAACCTCTATTAACACAAAATTTCAGACTGTATGATCCGCCTGACTCTTGGCCGATCCCCTTGAGCAGGCAGGTGCCAAGCATCCCATGAGCATTATCATCATTATTAGAGCCACTTTTACTGAGGAGGAGAAGAAGACAACGAAGTAGCTGCACGGCTGAGCTTGAAGGGTTGGCACGTAGTTGTTCGACGTTGACGGCATGTCTAAGCGCAACCGCATCGGGGACGGCCTGCGCAATGTCGCGAAGTGGCGCCGGCACCGCGCGTCCCGACAACCGCGCCGTAGCCAGCTGCCCGCTTCGTTGCACTTGCCGCAATGGAACCGAATCCAGCTGCCGCCATTTGAAAAGAACTGGTACCGGGAACACGCCGGCACAGCCCTACGGTCAGATGACGAGGTGGACTATTTCAGAAAGTCCAACGGAATCACCGTGAAGGGGGGATTACGTGCCCAAGCCCATATTTTGTGTTGGTGAAGCAATGCTTCCCGACTCCGTAAGAAAAACCATCGAGGACCAGAATCCTTTCACGTTCGCAGCCGTGCAGGCTCAGTGCTGGCCACTGGCACTCCAGGGCAGGGACCTTCTGGTCACTCTACGGAACTATGCAGAGGGCAAGACCCCGGCATACCTTGTTCCCGCCATTGTCCATGCCATGAACCAGCCTCCCGTTCAACCTGGTGACGGCCCAATCGCCGTGGTGCTGGTGGCTGTGCAGGAATCGGCGCGACTGACTCAGCAGGTAGCCTCTAAATTTCAAACGTACACCGGAGTGTGCAGCACCTGCGTCGTCTTACGAGATATCGACGGACAGGAAGATAGGCACCTGAAGAGAAGCAGCGAGCTGTGTGTTGCGACACCCGGTCGCCTCCTGTCTTTGCTGCAGGAAGGTGAGGTGAACCTCTCTCGATGCACGTTCGTGGTTGTTGACGAGCTTGATCGCATGTTGCTTCTGGGATTAGAGCCGGCAGTACGGCAGGTTTTCAACTACGTCCGGCCGGATCGCCAGACGCTCGTCTGGGGAGCTGCGCCGTTGTCCATGGACGCGCGTGCGCTCGCCATGGAGATTTGCGTGCATGGACCCATAGAGGTCGTCGTCGAGCCCTCTCACGCTTCGGTCAAGCGTCAAGTGAGACACGACGTTCGGGTGTGCGGGGACGCAGAGAAAATCGACGCCTTCACTGCCATCTGCGAAGAAATTTTCGACGGAGAGCGAGCGGACGAGAGAGAAGAAAAAGGCCATCGTGTTTGCCGATTCTGCGCAGACTGTGGACGACCTGACGAGGATGATTCGGCGGTACCCACGTTGCGTCATCGGTGTTCACGGTCGCCAAGCTGACGATAATCGGCAATGGGCGATCAACGCATTCCGAGTAGGCTGGTACACCGTCCTTGTGGCGACGAGTTCAGTGGCCAGAAAACTGGGCATACCGGAGAAAGTACAGTTCGTGGTGAATTACGACTATCCTGGAGGTTCCGACGAATACATCCACCGGACCGGCTTTGCAGCCTCTACGGTCTACACAATATTCACGCCGCAAAATTGCCAGCACGCCGAAGGGCTGATATCAGTCCTAGAGAGTGCCAAGCAGGAGGTGAGCCGAGAGCTGAAAAATATACGATCCTACCGCAGACGCAAAGTTTGAAAGGAGCTAGCCGGCTTCGTTCGTTGTCTTGCGAACTTTCTCGCTAGTATTAGAGCTCTCTGAAAATTTCTAGACGGAAGCTTGACGGCTGTTCTGTCAAAATATATTTCGACGCCAGAAATTGTCTGGTCTTCTGGGCAAAGGAGGTGACGTGCAGTGGGGTAGGGGGGGTAGTTTGAGCCATTGAAAGTCTTTGAGCACCGCGGTTGTGCGTAATAAAGCAATAGTGTGTTATTAAATGCGAAGCATTTCTTTGCGTACTGCAGACACTTTGCGCGTTTCTATCTATCTATCTATCTATCTATCTATCTATCTATCTATCTATCTATCTATCTATCTATCTATCTATCTATCTATCTATCTATCTATCTATCTATCTATCTATCTATCTATCTATCTATCTATCTATCTATCTATCTATCTATCTATCTATCTATCTATCTATCTATCTATCTATCTATCTATTATCCGCCTACGTCTGGGTGCTCTCGTGATCACCTCCTTGACTTGGGTACATAACTTGGGGTAGACCAAAATTAGTATGGAAGGGTAAGAGAGTTTTGACGATTATGACTGTGTGGTCATGACATGAATAATGTGAAGATCCCGTCGCGTACGACGTCAAAACGTTTCCTCAAGACACGTGTGGCACATACCCGTGTGCCATAAGCCGCGGTATACGGGTATGCGCCACAGGTGTTTGAAAGTTTATATCTACCGAGGAACGGTGAGAACAGACATTGATCATTTAAATGCGAGAGAGTTAAGAAAAACCGACATCGGCATCGTTGACCCAACGAATGCAGATAATATATGTCATGGTCCCAGCAGGAATCGAACCCAAGCATTCTGCGTGGCAATCAAGTAGTCTACAATCTTCTCATCTCCAGGCTTACTATCAGCCTTATCTGGATTCACATGAATACTCATGTCTACTGTCAACGTGTGCCAGAGCAGTGCTGTCCAATCACCATTTCAATATTTATTAATCAGAGGCACAATTACGTAGGGGGTGCTTTGACCCCCCCCCCCCCCCGCCATTTCTTCCCGAGAAGTTCTTGATAAATATATCTTATATAGTCACGTCTTTCAAGAACACTGACATTACTGGTTTGCGAGCACTCATAACTCGTATTCGAAGGTACTATATCAAAAGGCGCCAAGAATAGCATCAGTTAGGTGAGATATTAGTGTTCAAGAGCGTTGACACCATGGTTGAAAAAGCTAATTCTAGGCTAACGGACTCATGAGTCAACTCACTCGGACTCACTCAGAATCAGATGAAGCCGTGAGTCTGAGTGTGAGTGAGCCCGGGTGAGTAATCCTATGGTGAGTTTGAGTCCGAGTGAGTCCGGTTGAAGAAAGTTTTCGTGAGTGCGAGTCCGAGTGAGTTCGGCTCAGGAAAATTTTGGTGAATCTGAGTCTGAGTGAGTCCAAAGAGCAAGATATACTTCTTGAGTGAGTCTGAGTGAGTTCCACTCTTTTTGCCGACCTATGAGTCTACCACAGAGCCACTTCAGGTGTCGGAAGTGCTTTTGAAAAAGACCCTGTGCAGGCGTAATGCTGGTGAAACGTCAATCGTGGTTGCAGTGCTGCCCACCTAATTTTATAAACATTACATATGTACTCCAATGATACAGGCGTCTCGTCGGGTTAGCGTCGATTGCAGTTATGTGGTGGTGGTGGTGGTGAAAAACATTTAATAACAAAAGAGAGGTGTAGTACCTCGTTAGAGGTCCCTACAGACTAGGTGGAGTCTCTATTCCGGGACCCCATTGGTTGAAGCCGCCGCCCTGGCTCTCTGTACCAAGGCCCGCTGGGCCTGAAGGTCTGAGCAGCCGAGCAGGGCCGCCTCCCAGTCCTCTCGCGTAGGGTTTGGGTGAGGAGTAAGGGCTGTGTTATTTTGACAGGCCCACACCATGTGGTAGATGTCCGCCACCTCCCCACAGTGCTGGCACTGTCCTGTGACCATAGGGTCGAAATGTTTTATTATTGCTGGACACAGCATGGTATTTGTCTGGAGTCGCAACAGAATGCGCTCGTCTGCTTTATTCAACCCCCCGTGCGGGGGGAGGGTAGCGGCGATGACTTTCTTTATAATAATCCAGAATTTCCTTATACCGGAGGAGAGGGTAACCCTCCCCGTCCGTGTCCATCGGAATTGACGGAGGTAACCCGGAAATGAGCGCTCGGGCAGCCGCATCTGCAGCCTCATTTCCCCGTAATCCCTGATGGCCCGGTGTCCATATAATACGTTTCGGATGAGGATCCGTGTCCCTTATGCAGTTTCCACTGAAGTTGGTCCACGCAGCGCTATCTAGGGCTACCATCCTCGCAAGTACAAACGCTACATTTAAGCTCACCGTTTCTGGTGTTGGTAATACCCATGTTGCTCTTGGCACCGTTACGCAAGTGTAAATTGGTTATATAAAACATATACGACTGTTGAACATACATGTTTGTGCGTATAAAATTTGTAATTACATATGTTTAGCGTCATTTCGTAACGTGTCACTCACCGAAAAAATTACACCACAGTCATTTTCCCACCGCATGCTTCGCATGACATCGATTCCCATGGTACATGGGATCTGCCGAATTTTTCAAAGAAGGCTCGAACAGACAGGGGAACAAAGTTTCTTTAAAGTAAGGGAACAGTGGATTAGCCAAAGGAAGCTTGAACATGCATACATGGCAATAGAAGTTTTAGCGAAAGCTGTTACGAGATCACAACAAGGGCCGTTTTTTACGCCGTAGTTGTCCGCCGGCGGTGTCCGCAACCCCTATCGTGCGAAACAAGAAAAAAAGAAAGAAAGAACGAAGTGAGGAAAAATATCCCGGATGGAATGGGGTTCGAACCTGGGCCCGCTCTATGGCAGTCCAATGTTCTACCACAGAGCCATGCCGGTTTTTTTTCGTCCTTATTGCCTGGTGCAAAAAGCATAGTAAGATCAAGATACACAAAAACACATTAGTGACACACTGATGGAACGCTGTCTAGTCCAAAACATTTTCATATCGTTGAGCACGTCAAATACAGTGACCCACTCTGGCGGATCAGGCTGGGCTCTGAAAATACCCATAATTTGCACAATACTGTCAATGAAATAGTCTCTCTAAGATTTTACATGCACATCTGCGTGGCGTATGCGCATTCAGGTTTTCCATAATCCATGGAGACCCAGAATCACTGTCATGTAGTATGGGCTTACTACTGGCACAAACCTCATGCCATAGGATCCAGAGGTATTTCTTTCTTTAGAGTGCGCTGGAGCACGTCCCGGTAAAATACCGCATCCCTACAATCTAGAAAAGTGTAATGAAATTAGATGGACTATATCGTCACTCTTGTTACGCGTGCCGTGCGAAGAAGAAATGGACACTGAGACTACGACGTGGTTAACAACACACGACGTATATGACAGACAAAGAAGGAAAGCTAAAACAGACACTACAGTATAATGAAAACACGGAGACTAAGCTATAGGATGACTACAGTAAAAGTCAGTCTAAGACAGAAAGTTCAAAGACCTCACGATGCGACGGTCGGCACGACGGACGCTGAGGTGCATGGGCGGGAGGTGGTGAAAGGCGATGAGCAGCGGGGGTGCGTCTCGATGTGCGACGCTGTGGCGACGATGAAGCTTGGCGGCGTGGGTGCGACTACGAACGCAGTCAACCCGCATGGAGGCGCAGTGCTCCGTGCAGGCAATGGCCAGCCTGCCCAGCGAACAGCTTGCGTCGAGTCGCGATGCTCGGCGCAAACGTGACCATTAGCCAGGTCACGGTCGTTGCTGTGCTGGCCAGCTGACCGCGGAGACGCCTCGCCGAGATCCGCGATGCCCTCGGCAAGGAACAGAACAGCAGGCCAGGCCGCGCCCCGAGATGCAGTGCTCGTGCCGGCAACGCCGCCCCAGCTGGTGGTTGGGCGGCAGCAGCACGGACGGCCGCGTTCCCTGGCTGGACCCTGGGCCGCCGGCGTCCAACGCTTCGGCCCGCTGTCTTCCGTCTGCCACTGCTTCGGCTCGTCCCCAGCCAGCAAGCACATCGCCACGTCTTCTCCACACGTGGCCCAATCGTGGCACACCACCTCGATGGGCCACCACAAGTCATCAGCTGATTGGCTTGCCTCACACGCACAGCTGGCTCCAAAATCCACGTGCACGCCGCCGCACCTTCGTCGTCGTCGGCACGTTTTCGTTCCATTCATCACAATCACCCCCCACACAAGAAAGTTGTTTCAATAAAACAACTTTTCTCACACCAGCCGAGGGATGGGGAACAAAAACACGAGCTGGTTGCACTTGCCTATCTACTTGGAGATGTCACGCAATTTCACAACCCGGTATAACAATTCAGAACAATGAACACTGAAAATCGTGCCTACATACACGCAAAAACCAAAACAGCACAAGAGGCTATCGTCTCTTACTACAGCTGTATTAATAAGCCCAGTTCCAATTTTTTTCCAAAAACCTGGGGCGAAACTTTACATCGCAGCTGCTTTGTAAAGCAATTCTGTGGTTAGTATTCAGCCACTTTTTAACTCTACCGGACAGGCTACAATACTTTACACAAGGAGTACACGAGAAAATATCTGCTGCAATGTTCTAGGTCAACACACAACAAAATTCTTTCGCTTACACGGGAACGATAGTGACCACAACAAGGAACGGATGTATGGACGTAACTACATCACCTTACAGGCAAGCCTGTACACATTCTTCTAGCTACTCCCCTCCGCAACACTACTTCCTGCAATAAACCTTAACATAATCTGAGGCACTATACGCCTGTGAAAACAACATTTCGTTCGAGCTGTTCTTCCGGCCAACCAACTAGAACGACTGCAGGAGCTATCTTCATAACATCTGCTATGGCCAGATGTTTAATAGGATCTCTAGTATCCTACTTCATTAAGAGCAGCCACTCTTTCAGAGTTCTAGTATCGGCTGTCTTCACTCAGCCTTCAAAGAGACTATGTTTATCAAGTCCAGCGGACTTGCTAACTTTTTCTTGGAAGCGTCGCATGAAGCTGGAAGCATAGCTCTCGAGCCCTCATGTCTCACGTCCTCCAACACTTCAAGGCGGATACCTCACGCCTAATGTACATTGTCAAGCCCATTTTGACTGAAAGTCCCTATGACTGCCGTCGCCGTCACCCGTCAAGCTACCTTTTGTTTCCTACACTTCACCTTAACACGATTTACCGCTGCGGCATCACTAGCTGTATCGAAGAAAATGCCCATGATTTACCGGAATTACTCCCAGCGGAATTCCCCCCGGACGTGCTGTCACCCCTACTCTACTTCCTCTAAGTGCGTTCAACGCTCCCGCACTACATCTTCACTGCCCTCACCATCAGGTAGCAACCTCAACGCTCCTGTCTCCTGCGTTAGTAAGTACTTAGCTTATCTGTTTTTCCAACCAGTCATTGATATTTCTGCTAAGTTCCTGCTAGGTTCTGCACTAAATGGTACTGGCTTCTACAGGTCCATCTCTCAGCCACGGCACACAAACAAGGTGAGGCTCTTAAAGATGGTGAAAATAAGAGCTTAGTCCTGTCGCGGACGCCAGATAATATTGTAATGAAATTAGATGGACTATATCGTCACTCTTGTTACGCGTGCCGTGCGAAGAAGAAATGGACACTGAGACTACGACGTGGTTAACAACACACGACGTATATGACAGACAAAGAAGGAAAGCTAAAACAGACACTACAGTATAATGAAAACACGGAGACTAAGCTATAGGATGACTACAGTAAAAGTCAGTCTAAGACAGAAAGTTCAAAGACCTCACGATGCGACGGTCGGCACGACGGACGCTGAGGTGCATGGGCGGGAGGTGGTGAAAGGCGATGAGCAGCGGGGGGTGCGTCTCGATGTGCGACGCTGTGGCGACGATGAAGCTTGGCGGCGTGGGTGCGACTACGAACGCAGTCAACCCGCATGGAGACGCAGTGCTCCGTGCAGGCAATGGCCAGCCTGCCCAGCGAACAGCTTGCGTCGAGTCGCGATGCTCGGCGCAAACGTGACCATTAGCCAGGTCACGGTCGTTGCTGTGCTGGCCAGCTGACCGCGGAGACGCCTCGCCGAGATCCGCGATGCCCTCGGCAAGGAACAGAACAGCAGGCCAGGCCGCGCCCCGAGATGCAGTGCTCGTGCCGGCAACGCCGCCCCAGCTGGTGGTTGGGCGGCAGCAGCACGGACGGCCGCGTTCCCTGGCTGGACCCTGGGCCGCCGGCGTCCAACGCTTCGGCCCGCTGTCTTCCGTCTGCCACTGCTTCGGCTCGTCCCCAGCCAGCAAGCACATCGCCACGTCTTCTCCACACGTGGCCCAATCGTGGCACACCACCTCGATGGGCCACCACAAGTCATCAGCTGATTGGCTTGCCTCACACGCACAGCTGGCTCCAAAATCCACGTGCACGCCGCCGCACCTTCGTCGTCGTCGGCACGTTTTCGTTCCATTCATCACAAAAAGCATGTTCGATAGTCTTTGCTTTTTGGCATAGTAGGCAATCGGTTGTCCAAGGAACCAAAATGCCTTTTTCCTGAAGCCATGTTTTTACGGGAAGTGTATTCGTATGTAATTTGAAAAAGAAGCTTTCGGCAGTTGGCGTTACCCTTTTCAAAATGTATTGTCCTGGGTATCCATGATACCCAGGACAAACGGTACGTAGGTGTCGGTATGAGGACTTCGATTAGGTCTTTATCAAGTCGGATTCTTGCGTGAGGTCTTGCTCTCATAGAGAATGTTGAAAGTTACATTTTCTACTGAGCACTTGAGTGATGTTACAAACAGAGCCATGCCGGTGCTCGAAACTCCTTCGCAAAAAGACCCCTATATCGGCGTCATGTCGGGCAAGGAATGACTGTAATATAGCGTGGTAAAAGAGTAAAATAACAACCAGGCGTCACAGAATGCGAACTGTGCAACAATACGTCATTCAATACGAATTGCTTAATGAGTGGGTCGTTGAATGCTTCCAACCTATTACAAAGGGCTCAGCCATAATACTTCATCGTCATCCGCCATCGCATAAACAAAGTGCACATAGTACGTGCCTTGCAAATTCGTAGCGAGTACATCGCTTTTTTGCGGAGTGACGAATAATGGCGTAGTGGATGGATGGATGGATGGATGGTGGAACTTTATTTATAGTCCTGAGAGACGCGTCTAACGCGCAGTGGGCTTCTCTTACGTTGGGACGGGCAGGCTAAGCCTGACCGCCGCATGCTTCCCAACGTGGCAAAAATTATGATTAATGGCGTATTTGTATTAGTAGCCCTCAAGAGAGTTTACAACGGGTTATATAGAAATGCCACTCTTCCAGCTTTCGCTGTGACTGTGCTGCGCTTTCCGCGCAGGCCTGGAATTATTTTTTTTAACAGCGAAGTAAGACAGCTGTAATTTGTGCGGCCTATCCTGTGTGGCCTATTTTGTGTGGCCTATCAGGTATGTGCCACAGAAATTGAAGCAGGCAACAGTTAGCCCAACAAACGAGTGTGGGCCGCAGAAATTTGTGGGGCCTATCAGAAAATTATCATCATCATAAACGGGTATGTGCCTCAGAAAGTGGGTAACTACCATGCACTGCTCACCACTGGTCCACTAATGTTGAATTCCAATGGCAGAGTCGGAACAAGTTTTTCTGCTCCTTTTGGAGCAAGTGTGTTCCAATGGCAGAGTGAGGGCAGGAGTCCAGAACTGCTATGAGAGAGTCGGAGTGGATTCAGAGCGGGAGTCATTCCGTGGAGCAGGAAAAGCTGCTCCGCCGAAATCGGCGGAGTGGACCGGAACTCGGCGTGACGTACTTCCTTTAACACGTTTGCCTGCTTGGGGGCGCCGCCGGTAGTCGCTTGTTTTGGTGGTAATGGCGGACGACATGGACTCGATAGCGACAGCTCCGAGCCAGAAAAGTGCCCGCACGAGCGATTCATCGGATAGTGACAGCGACGTTGAAACTACTGCGTACGAGCGGAAGTTCGACAGCCGAATGGAATAACTGTATGCAAATTACTCTGGGTATTTCGTCACTCGAAAGATGGACATTCCGCTTCCGCCTTGCTCCAGCGGCACGTGTTGTGTTCCAATCGCGGATCTGGAGGCGTTGCTCTACGCCAGAGTCGAGTGCTGGCTCGCGGAGTTCGTCGGCTGCTCTCACTCTGCGATTGGAATTCAATATAAAAAAATCACGCCATATCCACGAAGTGAATGATGATGAGTGGGCGAAGCTCGATCGTTTTCATCCATGGCAAAAAGATAATGTGTGGTCTGGAACGCGCTTATACTTCATGGTCATCAGCGTCATCGTCATCGTTATGACGTGTAGTGGGTACAATCCACTATACTGGAACGCGCTTATACTTCATCGTTATCACGTGTAGTGGGTACATTCCACTATACTGCGTCATCGTCATCTTTATCCCGTGTAGTGGGTACATTCCACTATACTGGAACGCGTTTATACTTCATCGTTATCACGTGTAGTGGGTACGTTCATTCCACTATACTGCGTCATCGTCATCTTCATCACGTGGAGTGGGTACATGCCACTACACGTGGCTACCTACTACTACTACAGAGGAGGGACACACCCATACCCTAAGGAGCTTCGCCCCTAAAAGGAAATGGCAACAGTTAGCCCAACACTAAAGAACGGGAAAGGGAACGGCGGCTGCGAGAAGACCCCGAAACGCTGGAAATCCTACGACAACGAAGACCTGCCGGTAGATCTACGAGAGCTGCAAACGATTGGTTGAAGCGTTAGTTTCTGTCTCTGGAGTTTGGTCATCCGTCCTAGAAGCAACCATATTAGTCTTCAGATCTGTGCAGTTTCAGTGTGTCAGGCCTTGCGCGGCTTCACCATTTTTTTTATTTGACCGTTTTTTTTAATCAACAATACTGCCGATACCATTCGAGATTATTGCAGGAGGAACCCATATTAAAGTGTCAGATACAAAAAGCCATAAAGCAGAGAACAAAACAAAAATTGAATAACACACTGAAAACTGGTTAGTACAAGACTACCTTGAGACGGCTGCAATAACTAAACAACAGCGTCCGCAGAAAACCACAGCAGCTTGAACAGTAGAAAACGAAAATATTTCGCACGATAATGCGCAATTTCAAACACGTACACATAAGCATGAAAAAAAAAAAAAGACTCATTCAGTCGCAGCCGATACTGCACAGTAAAGTGCAGTATTACTACATAATCTCGCATTCACTTAAAAAAAAAAAGAAAAGAAAATCTGGCATAGGAAAGCAGAGCAGATTGAACAGCAGTAAAAAATGAGAGTACTTTGTACGATTATCGGCATTTTCAATACGTACACATAAGCATGAAGGGAAAGAAAACTCATTCAGTCGCAGCCGATACAATTAAGTACATTAAAATAAGTACAGCGTTACAATACACTCTCGCATTCGCGTTAAAAAAAAAAGAACGAATTGCTATCGACATATCGTGCATTAGCTCCACTAGATGTGTTACTGTTGAGCGCCCTCTACGAAAACCATGCTGACATGGCGATAGGATGCAATGTTTTTCGAGGTACGCGGTTATGTGTTTTAACACTATGTGCTCTAGAAGCTATGGGAACCACGCGCACCGGCTATCCAGAGATAGCGCCACGTGTTGCGCAGTGGCGGTGCGCGTGGCCCACCTGCGCTCTTCAAAAGCGACAGCCTGCGCGCTGCCACGGAGAGAGGTGACTTGGCTGCCGAGAAGGACGGATGCTGCCCCCCGCGCTGGCCGGTTGCTGCTGCCGCGAACCATGGTCGCCGCTTCGCTGCAGAGAGTCCCTGGACCGTATGCCGCGTTTAGTTTAATAAATTGTTGTTGTTTCTTTTGACCTGAAGCCTCCGCCGTCCTTGCTTTAATTACGGACGGGACGCAGCAAGCCCCAAACCCAGAAAGCTTGCATACTGTACAGGTCAGGGAGATGGGCCTATAATTCGAAACATCGGACTTAATTCCGGATTAATGCACACGGATGATTTTGGCTGTCTTCCACTCTCCGGGAACACAGCGCGAGGCTAATAAATTGTTAAAAGTAATGCTCAAGTATTTCGACAGCCATTCGGCGTATCGCTTCAAGAAGGTATTTTGAATGTTGTCTGGTCCTGTTCTCTTTTTTTGTGTCCAATTTTAACAAAAGGTTTAGCACCCCCTGCGTATTTACTGAAAAAGCTTCTATTGGTTCACGAAGGCATAGTTCGATAGGAGGGTCCTTTCCGTTGTCAGAAGTAAAGACAGACTGAAAGTAATTTTTGAAAGATTGTGCCAAGCTAAGGTTTCCTTCGCAGAATACAGTGTTATCGTCGCGCTTCTTCGGATTTATGTAATCCCGAAATTTTCGAGGGGCAGTGCTTAGGAATTCGGGAAGAGTGTTTGAGAAGTAGCTATTTTTAGCTGATCGAATTTTTAATTTCATGTCGCTTATTGCGGTGTTCATACTGGCTTTTGTAAGAGGTGAAGGTTGTAATTTTAACGATTTTCTAAGTCTCTTGACCTTGCGCTTCGCATGTATAATTTCTCGAGTAATCTATGGGTTGGAGTTGTTAGTCTTTTGTGTTTCTGACGGCACGTAGATACGTATACAGAAAAGTATCATGTAGTTAAACTTATTCCAGAGAACGTCAACTGTTGTGAAGGATGGAGAGCGGGAGTAGCGGGAGTCACTCAGGTTCCTGACGGGCAAAATGGTCGAGGCTGGTCTCATGACGATAAACTGGTCGGGCATTAAAGGAGCGTGAGAACGTTTGTGCAGTAGGACCCCAACGACTTCTGCTATGGCGAAAATGTGCCCAATACGGTGACAAGAGAAACATATGGGCTTGTCACCATGCGTTCGCCATGCGGACGGATTGCGGAACGTTGATGGAGAGCCAGACGGGAATGGGCGAGCAGTCGTTAATTGTAGCTCGTAGTCAGTACAGGAAGGCATCGAAATAGAGCAGATACCCATGCTGGCGATTTCCTGTCGTACGACTGCTTGAATTAGGGGCAAGGGAATGAAAGGAGGGGGGTCAGGAACGTTGGTGGACGTTGGTGACACTGTAGCACGGGCGGCCGCTTCAAGTTCACGCCGGACAAGTCGTGTTAAGTTATCGCAGGCAGCTGGCGGACGATATGTGTCGAGGCAAGATGACGTCGCTGCTGTATTCGGAAGGCGCTGGAACTGATGTGAGATGCGCCTGCTATTAGCTTGTTCCAGGCGGCGACATTCCTGAATGATCGAGTCAACAGAAGAAACGTTACCAAACACCAGCAAGTTAAACGCGTCATCGGCAATACCCTTGAGGATGTGCGCAACTTTCTCTGGCTCGGACCTGTTTTCGTCGGCTTTGCGGCAGAGGGCTAGGACATTCTGAATGTAGCTGACGTAGGACTCGGTGGAAGTCTGCGCACGAGTTGCCAATTCATTCTTTGCGGCTTGTTGACGACCAAAAGGGTGTCCAAAAAGCTCACGGATCTTGTCCTTGAAGCTGTCCCAACTTGTAATGTCCTGCTCGTGGCTGTCAAACCAAACACGAGGGGTTCCGTCGAGGTAGAATATGACATTCGCGATCATGAGTAT
Organism: Rhipicephalus appendiculatus; assembly: GCA_030522465.1. Classification (NCBI taxonomy): domain Eukaryota; kingdom Metazoa; phylum Arthropoda; class Arachnida; order Ixodida; family Ixodidae; genus Rhipicephalus; species Rhipicephalus appendiculatus. Next base: position 25,910 of record JALIZH010032668.1, on the reverse strand, counting down.
GGGGTCCCACGTGTAACTGGCGCTGACGCGTTCGTACAGGCGCAGCCATTGGTCAACGTCGGAACCTTCGACGCCCGAGAACACGCCTGGGTCCTTCAAGACAGGAAGCGGGACGAAAGTTGGGGCGGCCGGTGGATTGGCATGCAGGGCGGGAGGCGTGACGCCGGAGTGGATGTAGCCGAGTCCTAGGAGGCCATGTCGAATGCCGCGAGCAAACGCCCGCTGCGGAGTTCCGTGGCGAGGACGGGGATCGCACAGCTCCACCAAATATGTTACGGGAAAGATAGACTCCGAGGACACAGACTTGTGGGAATACACCTATATGTATTTACACCTGGTTAGGCAAGCAGCACTGACGATTCGAAGAGCTCGCGCCAGTCGTCTTTTGTCGTCGTTCTCTTCGTCTTGTTGATCTGGATGCCACTGGTACGCAGCAATATCATCGGCGACCACAAGACGGCGGGCACTATTGCGGCGCCGCGAGTGGTCGCCGCGAGAACTATCGTCTCGCCGCTGTCATTCCCTCCTCCTCGCGCTTTCCTCGCTATTTCCGTCTGTAATCCTCCGCTGGGCTCCACGTGCGCTCTCTTTTATCATCCTTCGCTCTACCGGTTAGAACCACGCTGACGCCGCTCAACGTAGAAACGGACGGATCTAACAGCTGCGTTGTAAAACTTGTTTATTGGGGGTGAACCTGTGCCCGGAAAAGTAGATGATAAATCTTTGGCAGATCAGCTCTGGGCTGTCCACCAAGCCCGCGAGGCGTCTGAGGGGCTCAGCATCTCGGTCCCTACGTGGAAGCGGCCCGCAACACAGTGATCTGTGTTTTGGAGGACCCAATAAAAGTTTATCCAATCCAATCCGCTGGAGCGTTCCACACACAGTATCCCTTCGACCAGCGCACGTCCTCTTCTTCTCTCAAGCCTCGCAGGTCAACCCACTTTCTCGTGCCAGTGAACGAGCGGCATGCGTTGCGCAGTCACAAGAAGTGCGAGCAGGCACGAGGATTGCATACGCTAACACAGCGGCTCACTGATAGAAAACTCTTTGGGGCACTCTCTCTTTCGTTCTCTTTCGTCCTCGTTCGCTCTATCGGTTACGCCAACAAAGGCGACGCCGCTCAATGCCGGAACGGGTGCCTAAGAGGTGCGCGTTCCGGCAAGAAAGATGTGTATAAGAACAAGAAAGAGCCAGATAAAGTCTTCATTTCTTTTTTTTTATTGCACCGGTCAAAAAAGGGGGAAGAAAGATTCTTTGTGGAAATACTAAGTCAGAGAAGGACGTTCATCCAAGGACAAGGGGAACTCGTGTCCGGCATACTCGGTGACCTTAAGACTTTCGAGCTGAAACTCAGCCTTTCCCAACAGCAGGCTAATAGTCGAATATTTGTCACGTCCCTTGCCGCAAAAGATTTGTGGGAGATACGAGCGCACCGCCTCCCACAGAAAAACTGTCAAGTATTACGGGATTTCAAGAGGGAGTTCGAAGTTATGTTCTCCTATTTTCAAAAACATTGGAGTATGCGGGTCTACTTTTGTATGCACTAACGTGTCCTTAAAATTCCTATGGCGGTGATACTCGACCTTTGGTACTTCGGGAAACGCTTTTCTAAGGCGCTCGTTGTTTTCCAGTATTAGATAATACTTACGAAGGATATTTTTATGTTTGGGAGCGCATTTGGGTATTTGGTTATAAATTCTTTTTGTTTTATGATTCAAGGAATACCTCTTCCGTTTTGCAGTAAAACAGCGCGAGCGAAAACAACCGACCAGACGAGGAGGAAGACACGTACACAAGGCGCCTTGTGTACATGTCTTCCTCTGCGCCTGGTCTGTTGTTTTCGCTCGCGCTGTTTTTCGGCAAATATGAACCACCTAGCCGAAAACTACATTTTGAGAAGTTACATCTCTTCCCTTCAACTCAAACAATTCGTCACGACGCCTCCCCCCCCCCCCCCCCCACTTCCCATCCCGCTTCCCCCGCATCCGCAGTCGCCCTCTGCTCCCCCCTTCTTTGTTCGGATTGGAGGAGAGGGTGCGGAGCGTATACACGCTAGCGCTAAGCAAATAAGTTCTAGCCTTGAGGAAGACAAGGCCGCCTGTCGAAACGTCGGCTCGAGCACACAACTCCTGTTTACAGATTTTTTTCATGCGGTATGAATATGATGAAGCTGTAAATTACTGCCCGCAATAACCAAGCCTTTAAAGAATACACAACTTTCTCTTGCAAAAACACAATGTGCTAGTATCGCACTTTATTTGCAATAAAGTTGTAGCGTCGGGAAGAGTACACGTTTAAGCAGTGTTTAGAAATGCTGCTCTGGCGCAGCCCGCAGTACCGTTTAATTCGCTTCGCTTGAGTGCACGTTACAGGCCATTTTCTATATAAAACTATATCCCATGTGTTCCTGAAATGCAAGGAAGTAAGAAATAGTAAGTAAGAAGTTCAAGAAAGTGAGAAATAATTTCGCATATGCACCAAGAACGAACGAGAAGCACTCTTAGCTTTTCTGCAGTTAACACTCATGTGTTTTCTCGTTACATACTATCGCATGCGAGTGATATCATCGTAATATCTAGTTTCACACGGAGATGAAAATACATTCCGTGATTCATTTAGGTGAACAGACCGCTGGTACTATGCGTTACTTTCACGCTATTGGGGGGCGAGGAGTTACGGAGTGACGTTCTATCGGACGCGCCTCTCTTGCGTGCTAGGTAGGATAGCGCCGGCGCGGTCCTTGTGCGTTTGGCTGGCGCCACTCTACGACAACACCACGCGGAAGCCCTCCTGGGAGTTTCTGGGAATGTTTTCAAAACGAAGCAACTTCTTACAATCATAGTAATAATCTCAGACAAAGAGAAAGCGTAAAAGAGCGCGGAATTGTTTACAGGCGCTCTCTGTTTAGAGAATGCGCGCAGAAAGCGCAAATGTTGCTCGCGGTCGTCGCCATGAAGTAGGATATCAATGTAAGATAACTGCCAGTTGGGCACGTTGGTAAAGGTTCATGATGAAACAAGCGCAATATGCACGAATACTTATAAAGGAAGTTCGCAGATCACTATGCCATGTATTAAATGCGAAGCATTTCTTTGCGTACTGTAAGCACTTTTGCGTCTATCTATCTATCTATCTATCTATCTATCTATCTATCTATCTATCTATCTATCTATCTATCTATCTATCTATCTAGCCGCCTACGCCTGGGTGCTCTCGTGATTGCCTCCTTAACATGCGGTAGACCGAAATTTGTATGGGAGGGTAAGAGGTATTGACGAATATGTCTGGCTGGTCATGACATGAATAACGTGAAAATCCTGTCGTGTACGTCGTCAAACTCTTTCCTGCAGACACGTGTGGCACATACCCGTATCCTACGGGCCGCGGTATGCGGGTATGCGCCACAGGTGTTTGACAATTTATGTCTACCCAGGAAGGGCGAGACAGACATTAGTAATTTAAAAGCGAGAGCGTTAAGAAAAACTGAAGTCGGCAGCGTTGCAAATAATAAATATTAAGGTCCTAGCAGGAATCGAACCCAGGCAATCTGCGTGGCAATCAAGTATTCTACCACAGAGCCACGCCAAGTCTCGGAAGTGCTTTGGAAAAAGACCCTATGCAGGCGTAATGTTGGTGAAACGTCAATTGTGGTTGCAGTGCTGGCTATCTAATTTTATAAAAATTACATATATGTACTCCTATGAAGCAGGCGTCATGTCCGGTTAACGTCAATTGTATACTTAAGCGCCATCCACTGTAGTTGGTCCACGAAGCACTATCCAGGGCTACCATCCACGCAAGCACAAGTGCTACATATCAGATTACCGCTTCTGGTGTAGGTAATACCCATGTTTCTGTTGGCATCGTTACGCAAATGCAAAGAACTGGTTATATGAAACATATGCGACTGTTCAACGTATGTCTGTACGTAACAGATTTGTACATATCTTCAAAGTCATTCCGTAACGTTTCAATAAGAAAGTTACAACCCAGTCACCTTGCCTCCGCATGCTTCGCATACCATCGATTCCCATGGTACTTGGGATCTGCCAAATTTTTCTATGGAAGCGTGGCCGGCGAACTTTTGATCAGCCCTGTTAAGTGAGGCGGATCTTGAAGTCACATGGACGAATATGTTGCAGAAGCTCATACATGAATTGTTGGTGCCCCGAACTGCGAGAGCCCTGTTTCGACGCAGGCGAAGGGAAGACTGGCAGAAACAGAAAGAATCAAAGAAAGAGAGATAAATATGTAGAGAAAGGGATAGAAAGAAGTAGGAAGCGATAAATAGAGAGAGAGAATGAAAGAGATGAACGAGAGAGAGGAGAGGAGCGACAAGTAAAAAGATGTAGAGAAAGGAAGCAAGAAATATAAATAAACATAGACACGCTTCGTTGAGGGGATGGATGGATGGATGGAAACAACTCTATTTGAAATAATCAAAGTGAGTGTGGTTGGGCCCCTAGACGTCCGGGAGCCCCCTGGCCGACATCTTGTTATGGGGAGTAGCTCATTTAGAGCACATGCTCTGGCGATGCCCCTCGTAACATGGCAGCGATCGAGCCAGCTCGGCCAAGTGGGGCTCTACCACCGGAAGCCCCAACAGAGGGGGATCAGCTTTGGGCTGTCGAGAGAGCCCACGATGCGGCGGTCAGGCTTAGCCTGCCCGTTCCAGCGTGGGAGAAGCCCACTGCCCGTTAGTCGCCTCTCTCAGGACTCCAAATAAAGTTTCACCCATCACCAACAAAAACATAGAAAAAAATAGCGATAAGAAAGAAGAAGGAAGAAAGGAAGAGAAAAATAAAGAGGGGCAAGGTAGGGCGCCCAGCTCCGCACTTCCTTCAGGCATGACACCACTAGTGCCAAGCTGAATTAATTTTTTTTTTCATTCACGCGAACTCGTGAATCGACTTCAAAAGTGTTTTCTATTTTTTTTTTTCGGAATATGCTCTGACGAAAAAAGTTACTCACTATGTAGATACGCAGCGGCTTGGCATTGGCCACAACAAAATATTGAGAAAGTTCCGTGGTTTGTCCGTTCAAAGGGGGTGAGATTATTTCGGTATCGCTTCCGTGATAAACAACTGCACCACATGCAGTCACGTTCATTCGAAAAAGGTAGACCGTTGATGGGTCTGTGCAGGCTGGGAAACTTGCATAGCCATATTTTGATTCCACCTGTTGTCCTAAGCCAATACAGATGCTGAAAGAACGAAAACATTTTGTTTATTCGCAAGAATGGGCATTGTGCTTGATGTTGTGAGATTGCTCCACATAAAATAGCTGGAAATATTTCTATTCTTGTAAACGTGCACGTAATTACATAATAATCGCCCCATAAAACGAATAATCGTGTTTCAAAAAAAAAAGTCACAGTTTCGCCACTAGGGCGAAGCAATGAATGCGATAGCAAGAAATTAGTTTGTCGCACGAAGAACGAAAAGCAGCTCGACACTTGCAACGCACCGCCGCAGCGTGTTACGTGTTTGTATTTCAGCAACGCGCTGCGAGTGTCCACAATGCAGAAGCCGACGCTCTTGTTGTTGTTGCCTCTGACACGGCTCATACCCACTCAGGGGAATTGGCCAAGGATTGATTATATGGTTATATGACTTTTCGGCGCTGTTTGATACTTCTTTTTCTTTTAAACTGCGGCATGTGGAATGACCCTTCTGCGTCTCCTGCCATGCGGTGGCGTCTGACGCCAAGTCTGCCCGGTGTTCTTTTTTTCACTTCTGCATCATGAGTGGTACAGAAGGAAGCCACTCTTTCGTGCGCATCTCAAGGGCAGTTTTCAATTTGAAAGAAACTGTAAAAAATGTTCTGTGTTGGAAAACACGCTCAGGCTGTTCCGAGATCTGCGTACGCGAGCGACCATCGAATAGCTCGCCGTTATATCGCTGGTATGAGCATGGCGTGCGGCTGGGTCAATAAGGAAAAAAAATGGCGTGTGACTGTGTTGGCTAGCGCAGCAGGCTGCGGAGCGAGGGGTCGCTGGTTCGAATCCCGGTCAGGTGGTTTGGAATTTTTTTTCTAGAGATTTATTTTTCTTTATGCCTTTTTTATATATATATACATACATATACATATCCGGGGCATTACGGCGTCGACAGGCGGCGACGGCAAAAATCAGCCGAGAGTGTCCATATAATTGCAATCGCAATAATTTCAGTTCTGTGCAAAAATTTTGTTAGCAGGACATTTGCAGTAGAATCACGTAGTTATTTGTTTAATTGTTGAACATGTGTGAGAATTTGTGTGAATCATCCTTGCGTGAAAGCGTACGAAGCTTGGTAGCGACTAGTGTCGGAAGGAGACGTGACCATGTGGTGAAGCTTACTTCATGTGGGCTGGCGCAACGATGTCTGCAAGCACGTTCACAAGAATAAGCGGACACTTTACCAATCTTGAGTAGCAGCGCCTACGGTGTTGGTGCGCATGCCTCAACAGCACCCCTGCACGACACGCAAATGGCATAATCACCCCTGTTGGACGTCAGAAGAAAACGGCTATCAAACTAATATTAAACTGAGGTTAGTAGCTGGGAAAGTGTTTACGTTTGTTTCTTGCCAGGCAATGTTTTATTCAACACGCAAGTGTAATATGCCGAGGTCCACCAATACTTCACTGACGTATTTCCGTCACAGATATGACGTTGGAAAAGTACACACGAACGCATGACAAAGAAAAACTAGAGTGAGTGAGTAAAACTTTTATTGACAATGTCCGGAGGTATTGTGCGGCGAGGGGCTACAAGCAGCCCAGCCTAGGTCACGGCCTCGAGTTCTTGGACACGGGCAGCTTCCTGGGCGTGCCGGACGGCCCACAACAAGAACAAAAAAAATTTATTGACGCGAATCACCCGCGATCTCTCGGTCCGCGACTCTATGTGGCCGGAGCTTTACCCACTGCGCTACCGACGCACATGAACGAAGCTCCACAAACACGCCTTATATCTCTCACATGTTCTCTCTTGCACGGCACTGTTGGTTGGCGGGGTGGCGTCACTGCCTGGGAGCGCTGAATTGAAGTAATCGTCATGACCGTAGCCTTCTCGATTCTCGATTAGCTCCGGCAACGAGCTGCTGCTAGCGTGGCTACCGTCGCTCAGACCATTCTATTCGTATGGGGAGAGTGTAATCAAGAGAGCACGGTGTGGTAGCCAGAAGAGCATCGCTGATTGGACGCAGACCTTGAGCTAAGGTTGCATTCCGTGCCATGCTAGAGTTGAAGAAAAATGACATGGCCGAGCTAGAGTGAACCGAAACGCGCGTCTTGTCTTCCCTCTAGCTCGGCGGCGATTACTCGTGGGGCAAGCGTAGCAGGGCACACGGTGTTACAGCCAGGCAATGTGGACCAGCGTTGCCAGCATCGCAGAGCTATTTCCGGTCTGAATGTATACTATCCGTGGAGCTTGGGCTAAGGTAGCCACTTCGCGGCGTGTTCAGGCGTTGACAAAATCACCCTTCTTCTCTTGGAAATGCACCGCATTGGACGGCTGTAGCAACAGCGTGTTGCCGGAGCTCTTTTACGAGGCCTCGTCATCACACGAACGAGCGTTGGTAGGGAACGATTCGGTGAGAAGTCAGTTAGGGCGCCTTCATGTCAACGAAGGAACGCTGGCCGCGCTGGCATCGCGAAGGTGCCCCAGACGCAGTTACGTGCTTTGCCTTTCGCGTCAGGTACGAGCACACTGGCGGCGCGGCACTCTCCCGCTCGCCGCTCGCGGGAACCCGTTTTTAGGGGCGAAGCTCCTTATGGCATCACCTGGGCGGTCCTCGGTTGTCCATGCATCCTGAGTAGCCAGTAGGCACTGGATTTCGACCTCCAAGGTAGTGCCTGTGTGAGATGTCTCCTGTGCGTGATTAAACAATAAAAAAAATTCACAACGTACATGTAAAATTAAAGTGAGCTGCAAGTCGCCATGACTCTCATCGACCCTTTAGTATAAACGCGCCCGATCTCACGTCGTTGATACTGTACTGCGCAGAATTGGCGGAAGATTACCGATTTACCGACGAACCTCCGAAGCTTCGCCCACTCATCATCATTCACTCCGTGGATATGGTGTCGTCCATGGCCTCCGAGATGGCCGGGCGCGCGGCGGGTTTTTCTCTCTTTCTCCCGCGGAGCGTCAGTGAATTTCTGCCGCCGACCATATCGCTCCATGCGCTATTTCTGCCGCTGCCGCCGGCTGCCGCGCAAGCAAACCACCAATGAGCGCCTGCTTTTCCTCCTCACACGGGCGTCGTCTGCTCCCCCGCACCGCCTCTCTCCTTCTGTACCTGCTGATGGTGCCACGGGCCTTCAACCAAGTGCTGTCCTTGGCTGTCCACCTCAACATCCAGGCTGCGGACCTGGCGGAACAGCTGGCTGACCAGTTTGCTGCCAGGGACATCGCTCAGCTGCCCGCCGCACCACCGCCCGCTGCCCTCCTGTTCCCTGCCTCCTGCCACCATCCTGGGTGGATAGCCGTGCAGGTACAGGAACTGTGCAGCGAGCCCATCCGGATGCACGAGCTGGAGGCTGCCCTCGAGGGATCCAAGCGACGAAGTGCTCCAGGAGCCGACGGCATCACCTTCCAGATGCTCCGCAACCTGGATGGAACCGGCCGTCAACGACTGCTGGAGTACTACAACGACGTCTGGAGCACCGGGGTCCTACCGGAGTCCTGGCTGACTGCGGTCGTCGCGCCAATCCTGAAGCCCCGGAAGAAAGCCACAACCCTCTCCTCGTACTGGCCAGTCTCTCTCACCTCGGCACTCTGCAAGGTGATGGAGAAGGTGGCCCTGGAGCGACTGGAGTAGATCGTCGGCCAACTGGACTTCTTCCCCGAACAGCAGACAGGCTTCAGACGGAACCGGTGCACAGCGGACTCCATCTTGGACGTCGTCGCCACCCTCGAGGATGACAGGAGCTGCAGGGACGTCGCCATGCTCCTGCTGCTGGATGTGGAGAGCGCCTTCGACGGACTCCCACACGAGGTCGTCGAGGCGGCCCTGGACCGACTTGGCATCAGCGGGTGCCTCCGAAGCATCGTGACCACCTTCCTGTCCGGGAGGACCTTCCGGGTCCGTGTTGGAAGGGAGACCAGCCGACCCAGGGACATCACTGCAGGTGTACCGCAGGGCTCTGTGCTGAGCCCCTTCCTCTTCAACATGGCGATGGCGGGACTCCCAGCTTCTCTCCCGACAGGCACCAGGTTCCCGGCCTGCTGCTCCGTCTACGCCGACGACGTGGCACTCTGGGCCCGAGGACCAAGGCAGTTCATTCCAGCCATCAGGAGGTCACTGCAGGCGGCCCTGGACGCAGTGATCGCCTACCTCGGAGGCATCGGACTCAAGGTCTCCGCCACCAAGACCGAGGCCCTGCTGATCCACCCCCTGGCTGCGGCACGGCTCTACGTGAAACGGCTGAGGGTCGGCAACCGCCACCTGCCATAGAAGTCAACGGTGAAGTACCTGGGGCTCACCATCGACCACCGGCTCACCTGGATCCCAGCTGCCAAGACCGCCGCCACTTAGGTCACACGTGTCCAGGGAGCCATCAGCAAGCTGCAGCAGCGTGGCCGAGGCTGCTCCACCAAGTGGGCACTACGTCTCAACCTGGCTGTGGCGTCCTCGGTCCTGCTGTACGCCTTTCCGCTGGTGACCCTGACCCCGGCCAGGAGACTTCGCCTGGAGGGACTTCACAGGAGAGCGCCGAGGGCCATCCTGGGGCTCCCCAAGTGCTCCCCCGTCGCAGCGACTCTCGCCGAGGCAGGAGAGTGGCCCCTGTCCCTACGCATGCTCCAACGTGCGTTGGGGCACATCTACCGCCTTCACCGTGCCGCCGACGGCAGGACCCTCCCTGGAGCTCCTTCGCAGCCAGCCAAGGTCGCGGATCGGTGGCCTTTGTCAACTCTACCACCAGATGGTCCCGGATCCACCAGTCCAGGTTGCCCCTCCACCGCCCCATCACCGGCCACCTGAGGTCCACCTGTCCTTGGAAAGGGCCACCAAGCGCTGAACCCCTGCGGCAGCACTGGAGCAGGCCGCCGCCTCCAAGCTCCAGGAGCAACTGCAAGGGCGGCTACAGGTCTTCACCGACGGATCCGTCATGCCAGACGGGACTGCAGAGGCGGCGTGCGTCATCCCGTCCAAGGCCATCAGCAGGCAGTGTCGGCTGCCCTTCCCGGCGAGCTCCACGGTCGCGGAACTGGCGGGACTTCACCTGGCGGCGGACCTGCTGGCTGAGGACATCCCTGGTGAGCCGATTGCGGTCCTCTGCGACAGCAAGGCGGCACTACAGGCGCTGGCCAACCATCGCCTCGCAGGGCTAACAGGGAACCTCCTGGCAACCAAGTTCCGGACCCTCGTGGCATCCGGGGCGTCCGTCTCCTTCCACTGGCTGCCCTCTCACGTGGGCATAGCTGGCAACGAGGAGGCGGACACACTGACCAAGGCAGCACACCAGCCAGGCACCCCCGCCACCCAGGCCGTCGCGGCCACGGACTACTCGCAGGCCCACCTCAAGAAGCTCCCCGTCACAGTCCACCAGGACCGGAGGGTGGCCAACGGGCGGGGACCAAAGCTTCTCCCAGAGACGGGCCTCACCAGGAGGGAACGATCATCCCTGCTGCGACTGCGGACCGGCTGCGTGTGGACCGCAGCCCGCCGCCACCTGAAGGGTCGCTGCGCCTCCCCAGCCTGCAGCCGCTGCGGCGACCCCGAGACCCTCGAGCACCTCCTCCGTGCCTGCCCCGGATTGGCACAGGAACGCTCGAGAGTCACCATGGCCTACCGGAGACAGGGCCTTCCTGCCACCACCCCGGAGCACCTCCTCTTCCCATCTCGTCTCCATCTACCAGCGCTGCGGAGCCTGGCGGAGTTCCTGGACGAGACGGGAATCGCGGCCTACCGCTGAGACCGGGACCCTTGCCACCCCTATCCTTGCGGCCGGACTGCTGCTGTTCGTGCTGGAGACCTCTTCGCCACTACACCCCTAACCTTTTCTCTTCTATCCACTGTCATCCCATCCCCCCTATCCCGCAGGCGCTGCGCCGTGCTCCCGATCGGGCTGCAGAAATTAGGCGCCTTTTAGGGGCGAAGCTCCTTATGGCATCACCTGGGCGGTTCTCGGTTGTCGATGCATCCTCCAGTAGCACCCCCCCCTATCTTGCCTCGCGGCGCCGACGCAGGCAGCGTCGCGGCAGCGTCTTGATTGAAAAAACCGACTGCTCGCGCTGCACAACCGTTCACTGACCACCGCGTATACAGGGTGTTTCAAGAAATGTGTCCGCTATTTTTTAAAAAATCAGGAAAATGCGGTATTTGCTCGCTGTCTTCACAGTTGCTTTTTTCTATAGCGCCAGGCATCTTAAGATGGTTGAAGACATGGTTTGGGACAGTAATTAAGAAAGTTAAATTAATAAACTTTTTAATTAGCGGAGTTAGGTGGTTAAGTCCAATGGGAGAATTGAAGTCCTTCATGCGAAGAACCCATTTCAGCTTTGAGATTTTGAAAAAGCGGCCTCTATTAATTATTGTGGCGTAATGAAGTTCAGGCAAATTCAGCGGCCAAACCGAAACCGAAACGCGGAAGAGCGCAACTGCCACATTCGTCTGAGACGTCCACAATGAGTGAACGTCATTAGATCAACCATCAATTGACTTCTTGGTGTGAGTGTGTGGGCTGCGCTTGCAGTAGTAGCGCGCATGACGCACATACGTTAACGAACGGGGAAGCACTGCACCTCTGTAACCGTTGTCTTGAACAGTGACGTCATTCTAGTCGTCTGCTTGTTGCGCTCATCGGTGCTTGGGTTTCGGTTTCGCCGCTGAATTTGCCTGAACTTCATTACGCAACAATAATTAATCGAGGCCGCTTTTTCGAAATATCAAAGCTGAAATGGGTTCCTCGCATGAAGAACTTCAATTCTCCCATTGGACTTAACCACCCAACTCCGCTAATTAAAAAGTAAATTAATTTAACTTTCATAATTACTGTCCCAAATAATGTCTTCAACCATCTTAAGATGCCTGCCGCTACAGAAAAAGCAATTGTGAAGACATCGAGCAAATATCGCATTTTGCTGATTTTTGAAAAATAGTGGACACTTTTCTTGAAACACCCCTGTTTATAGGCACTGGATTTCGACCTCCAAGGTAGTGCCTGTGTGAGATGTCTCCTGTGCGTGATTAAACAATAAAAACATGTTTGATCCCTCCGTCATAGGAATCGGTACAACACGATAGTGAAACGTGTCCTTACAGAAGTAGTGTAATGTTTACTGTACATTGATAAAAAAGGGCTTGCACAATGTCTATTGGTGTTTGACAGTTATAGCACCGTTTAACGTGGATGCATTCACGTTGACGCTTGGTGGTACATCTGTATCTCGACGACTAACGTCCATGAGCAATAATTAAACAAACCCTTGTGGTCATATATGCTTGCGGTATCGGTGCGGTGAGACGGGAATCAGAGAAGCCGGTGTGACGGCCAGAAGAGCGTCACTGATTGGACGCCGAATTTGGGCTAAGGTCGCCTACTCGCGGCATGTTAGAGACTACTGGCCGACCAGAGGGAAACGCAACGCGCGTCGTGTCGCCCCCGTTGGCCGGCTGCGATTTTCCGCGGGGGGGGGACGCGGAGTTACGGCCACGCTAAGCACTCGTGCGTCGCAGAGCTACCTTTGGTATATGGGTGGATGGTATGAGCGTCTCCACCTGGCAGTGTGTTAATGCGTCGACAAAATTGCACTTTTCCTATTCGAAACGCGCCGAATGAGACGGACGCGTAGAAACGACGCTCTGAAGAAACTAATCGTTGATTTTACAGTTACGATGCATTACTTCACTTTAGCAAGAGTACTGCGGCAGGAGAGTGGTAGATATAAAAGGCGCGTTTGTAATGCCGACGGAGTATGTGACCGTGACGCAGTGGATAGCGTGCCCGGCATCTCTTCTTGCGGACCAAGAGGTCATAGGTTCGACTCCTGGTGACGGAACTTTTTAGATGTGAAGCATCTTATGGCCGAGCTTAATCCGGTGTGCGGCGTGACATCCCTTACTGCGCATGCGCAAACCCTTTCAAAAAAAATTAAATAAAAAACCTCCTTTCCCCCCTCTCTCTCCTCTAGGCATCCCTCCCCGCGGCAACCACACCCTCACTGCGCATGCGCCTCCCCTCCTCTCTCCCCTCCTACGCTCTCCCCTCTCTCCTCTAGGCATACCTGCCCGCGGCGTCCACACCTCCCCACTGCGCATGCGCGTCCCCCCCCTCTATCTCCTCTCCTACGCCTCCCCCCTCTCTCCTCTAGGCATCCCTGCCCGCGGCGTCCACACTCCCACTGCGCATGCGCGTACCCTCCTCTCTCTCCTCTCCTACGCTCCCCCTCTCTCGCCTCGCGACGCCGACGCAGGCAGCGTCTGCTAGCGAGTTTCTTGGTTGAAAAAACCGACTGCTCGCGCTGCACAACCGTTCACTGGCCACTCCATATAGGCACCCGACACTGACCAGGGGGCGCGATGGAGCTCTTGTGGGACGCTTAAGAATTGACGGCACCGACCGCCAGGGATTCCAAGAAAATGAAACGCTCGCTGAACACATAGACGCGCTAAGTGTCTCCCTTTTGGGCATGTTTTCCACGAACGCTTTCTGAGTGCGTCCGTAATCACCCGTGACCGCCCTCCCCCCATTAAAAAAAAAGTGCTCATGTGCCCTGGCGGGTCCGTTTTTGCTGCGTCTACTCGCCAGGCCAGCTAGGCTCTGTAGTGGAGCGCCTATTTTATGCTGCGTCTACTCGCTAGGCTGGGTGTTCTGGCGCTACCGTCGGATCTCGTAAACTGCATTGCCGGGTGCCTATATATGGCAATGGATTTCGACCTGCAAGGTGGTGCCGGTGGGAGATTTCTCCTGTGCGCTGTTGCACAATAAAAATTCGCAGCGTGCGCGTTAACTAAAAGCGGACTGCGGGTCTCTGTGTCCAGTCGGAGTCTTCTGTCTCTCATTGCCCATTAGCAGCGATTGATATGTTCCAGTAGGAAACACCGCTCCATCACTGCGTGCTTTGCGCCTCCCCAGTTTTCTCTCCTGCGCGACGCTGCGATGAGCGCCAGCGTCAACGCCGCCGCCAGTGTAAGCGTTAGCGCCCGCTGCTTTTTTCTTTGTCTTCTGATCATGTGTATTTTTTTCGGCGTCATTTCCGTGACGGAAATACGTCACTGAAGTCTTGGTGGACCCCGGCATAAAACACTTTCGTGTTAAAAAAATTCACAGCGTACATGTAAAATTAAAGTGAGCTGCAAGTCGCCATGACTCTCATCGACCCTTTAGTATAAACGCGCCCGGATCTCACGTCGGTGATGATGTAGTGGGCAGAATTCACGGAAGATTCACGGTTTACCGATGAACCTCCGCAGCTTCGCCCACTCATCATCATTAACTCCATGGATATGCTGAGATTTTTCCTTCTCCGAACCACAACTACCACTACCACCTTCTGTCGCGGAGGGGCCGCAAGCCGGCAGCGAGCCGGTGGGCGCGCGCCTCGACATGTCCACTCTTGTCTCGCTACTCTCGCGGCGCCGCCGCGCCGCCAATGTGGACAGCGTGCCGCTGCTTACCGAGCGGAGACGCCGACGGGCGGCACGCCGCCGCGGCAAGCTTTCCGCCAGTGTGCACGTACCCTTAGGGTATGACGGCTCGTTGTGATGTGCAGCTTCCACATCCACCAATGGTGTTTCTCCGCCGGCTATTGCTTCGAGCGCAACAGAAGCGACTAAGAAAAGCAACGATGTCGAAAGCCGAATGTTGTGCCTTGGTGATTTCGCGCCCAAGGTTTACCTCCAGCTCACCGCTGACGTCAGTTGTTGAGATGCTAGGGTTGCGTCGGCCCTGGACTCCGTTTGGTAGCGTGACTGAGTTTCTGGGTTGAGGAACTGATGCTCGCAAGTTGGAAAAATGAAAAAAAAAAAACAGGTTTAGTAGCACTTTCTGTACACTGATTTACATAAGAAAAGGTAAACTTGCAGCGACGAGCGAACTGGATGAGCCATTAGGCGCTTTTAGCTGACCGTATTTCGCCTCCCGCTCCGCTCAGCCAGCCGGTGGTGGGGCCACTGCGCATGCGCCAGACGCTCAGCGCTGAGCGTGTGAGCGGACCGTCGCCGTGGGCGGCCTGTAGCGAGCGAGAGGTCACGTGACACGAGGAGAAACAACCAAAATGGCACCCTCTTGTGCCGCGAGTCCGCGTTGCTCGGAAAACGTAGCGGTTGTTCGGCCAACACGAGAGCCCCGACGGCACTTCAGGATACACGAGGATTTGTGCCTTCTCAGAGAAGTCGTCGCAGCCAATCCTTTTGAAAATCCGCGCGTGTGGGATGACGTT
The DNA here is from genome assembly GCA_030522465.1 of Rhipicephalus appendiculatus. Lineage (NCBI taxonomy): Eukaryota > Metazoa > Arthropoda > Arachnida > Ixodida > Ixodidae > Rhipicephalus > Rhipicephalus appendiculatus. The sequence goes on along the minus strand of JALIZH010032668.1, from coordinate 10,537 downwards.
TTACGAAACGTCATTGCAGCGGTACATCAGGTGCTGACACTTGGGGCAATAAAGGAGCTTCTCGAGCTGCTTCTTTGGCACTTCCGACAACAGGACTTGGCAAACCTTCGCAAGTAAGTGATTTCATGTGCAATAGCCACAATTTCGTTTTCAGAAACGCTCCTTAACTTGCTTTCCACAAGGCAACGCGCTGAACGCGCTGTCCCAACGCCGCGCGTTTGAAACGCGTTTGTGCTGCCTCGAGAGTAGTGGCTAGTCAAGTTCCAGCGTTTGTGAATAGGTGGGAGAGTGGCTGCTGTTAAAAACGAAATTGTGGCTATTGCACATGAAATCACTTACTTGCGAAGGTTTGCGAAATCCCGTGTTAAAAACAAATTAAGAAAAGCCAAGGTGACAAAAACAAATTAAGAAAAGGCTCCCGCGTCGAGCACTCGCAACTATAACGCGAAAATAAATAAATTCATGCTGTTTTAAAACATAATTTCCTTTCTTGCTGTAAGTACAACTTTGTCTTTTCCTTTTCAACATATTTATGACTTTCATGCACTAATGGCGTCGCGCTTGACTTGACCGAAAGACGCTTGGCTAAAACCAAAAGCGCGCGTTGCGCTCCGGTAACGTTGAGCGTTTGAGCGGAACGGGAACGGACCGCAGAATCGGCCAGCTAAAAGCGCCTATTAACCCATGGCTGAGAGCGTCTTCTTGCACTTAGCACCGTCGTTATAACCCTTCAGGCTGACTCCTCCTTCTTGATTGTAACCAGTCACACACACATCACTACCCAACAAATGCACCAGCGAATAACACACTGTCGCCAATGGGTCGTTGCACTGGTTGATGCAAAGTTCCTGCGGTTAGTGACACCCACGTGGGGTCAGCCGGGTGAACAAGATGTCGGGCGAGTTCCTCTATCTCTTCCCAGAAGGGCACGAAAGAGTTTACGGCGACTTAATTATTCTTGTCAAAACATACGAGACAGGTCGGCACCGTAGCATACCAAACAAGCCTCCATTGTGGAGGCGACGACAGCTTTGACCGCTACGCTGTCCATCGCGGCTTGCAAGATTCTCTTCCCTTCGTGGGGCGCTTCCCGCCGCGGGAAGCCCGTTTCTGGGAAGGGTCAAGGTGTCTCGAGTCGTGAGAATGCTTTTCCAGTCCACTTCTCATAGACAACGCGTCGCCAGTGACGGTCAGTCATAACAGTGGGCCAACAGACACTCCAGCGGGAAGCGGACCACCTTCGCGCGTTCACGGCTCAAGCAACAAACTTCTGCCTCCCGCGTTTCTGAAGCGCAACGTAGTAGTGACTGCATGAGCAAAGGTAGCACCTTCTGTGTAAAAAAAAGAAAACTTCACCGACGATTAGGATACTAATTCGAATTCAGAACGCAGCTGCTTAGATGTTTTGTTTTTGCGGTAAGATGAGCTAATGCGCAGGCGCCAAGGGGACGCAGCGAGATGTGAGTGGCAGTATAGAGTGCTTGGTTTTCGCGTGAACGTAATGTGGTGAACCTGGCGTCGCCAACTTCCGCCGCCCCTGACTGACGCAAACGCTGCGCCGGACTACAAAGGGCCCTTAAATGTCCGCTAGAGCGTTGCACACACACAGTGTCTCTCCTATCAACGCACGTCTAAGGTCTTCTTCTCACAAGCTTCGCAGGTAAACCTACTTTCTTCTGTCCGCGCACGAGAGGCATGCGTTGCGCTGTCACAAGAAGCGCGAACAGGGACGAGGAATTTCAGACACTAAGTTCGAGCGCGAGCAGACATGAGACATTGCAGACGCTAACACAGCGGCTCACTGGCTCTCATGGTGGAAAACTCATCGGGGCAGTCTCTCTTTCGCTCTCTTTCGTCCTCGTTCGCTGTATCGGTTATGCCGACCACAACGGTGAAGCCGATCAACGCAGGAACGGGCGCCTAAGAGCTGCGCTCGAAATATACAGCAGGCGTTGGCACAGGCGTATGGGTCATCCTGTTACTAGGGGGGTGCATTAATAACTTGCCGTTTCTCCCCTCATTTGACGAAGCTTTGAAGGAGTGCATATCGAGTACCAGTGTTTATCATATGCTTGTTGAGGCCATCTTGGCGCGGGATTCACCATATATGCTGTGTGCACTTATGTGTTAACAGCTTCAGCTACCACGAGGTTTAAATCATGATCACGTGCTTTATTCGTCGGGATTCAGATGGGCCACTAGGCGTCAACGTGGGTGCGTCCACGTCAAACGGTGCTATTCGCGATGCGCAGCGCCTATAGGGGCGCCACTGAAAGCCACGTAGCGGCGGCCGTCGGAACCGTAAGCGGCTCGCGTAGCAGACGCCTCCTTTCACTGCAAACATGGCGGAAGTGCGCGCGTGCGATTTGCCGCTTCTGCGCGTCCCAAATAATTACTTTTGCGGTGATAGTGTGCGCAAAGGAGCCGCACTTTATAATAGTGGACATGTGTCCGATGTCACAGCTGTGTGGGACGACAATGTCACCACACGCGCCAAGTGTTTGCCACAGACAAGCGTGAACAAGTTTCCCTACGAAGCGGAGCTCATCGTAAGTACACCGCTTTCTTTATAACGTGCCGATCACTGATGCCTGCATGCGTTGACGCGTGAACCAACGTTTTTTCTCGACACAGTAGCTTCGTTTACGTGCCATGTGTTTATATAGTAGATTTTGAGGGAGCGCTGTCACACCGGCGCATGGATTTCACGAGTGCGGCCACGCGAAGGGTCAGCGTTTGTTTAAGTGTGAAACCAGCACGATGAACTTGTGAAAAAATAGCTTGCGCTAGTGGCGCGAGACTAGTCACTGCGGAGCTGGTGGTCGCCTAGCAAGAATAAAGAAAAGAAAACACGTAAGTTTCATAATCGGCTCCACTCAGGCGTGCGCAGGGTTCCCCATCAAGGGGGGAGGGGGGGGCAAAGGATCATCGCAGCGCCCACAGGCCCTACTAAGTCAATGCATGGGGCAGATTTTGGGCACCCCCCCCCCCCCCTCTTAGGCGAATAGGAAAGACCCCCCCCCCCCCTCCCGTGCGCACGCCTATGGCCCCATCATAACACAGCTTGTGCAAAGCGAACGAGCATCAAGGGTGTTTCCTATTAGCATGAAGTCATGTTACGAGGCATTCAAAAGGAGGTTGAATGTCCTGTCAAAAGCCTTAAATGCGCACAGGTGCCATGTTTTACAGCCAATATGCATATAGTTGAGGGGAGCGCACAGCGAACATTCTGCACCGGTGATCGCATTCTAGTGCCATCAATAGGTAGAATGCAGCCGATTTCGTGCAGCACACGCGTGATTCCACGGCGCTTTTGTAAAGGAGCCGTCAGCTGCCCCACATTCTCTGGCATTGCGCTTCGCGCCATTCGTTTTTCAAGAGAGCCTAGGCATCGCGTCTTATCAGTAATAGGAACGTCATGTGCATTGTAGCGTCTACAATGCAGGCGAGGCGACCAAGTGTAAACGTAGTAGCGTTCGCTGAAGACGTAGCGACATTAATCTAGAAATAAAAACACGGTAATCGTTCTAACACTGTCGTAAAGAAAGCGCGATTGCTTACCTTCTGCATCGGACAGCCGCAATCCACCGCCTTCGCTCTCGCTCATGAAATTGCACCGGAAACCCGTACGAGTGCTTTCCTGGCGATTTTTTTGTATGTGTTTGAGCAGCCGACAACGCAGCAGTTATTTTTCGACATCGCTGAAGCCCGACAAAGTCGTTAAATCACGATGAAAATACATCCATCCGTGCACTAGCGTACACGCTCGCGGGAACGCTGCTCGCCCGACCCGCGGACGCTTCCGAGCCGTGGCGGCAGATGGCGTCGTCGGCGCTTTGCGCATCGCCTATAGCCGCCAAACACCAACAGACCTTGTGCAAGCTCTCATATATCAATGCGCAATAAACATTCAGCTACTTCTGCGAAGACACGTTTCGCTTTCTTGTTATACTGATTCCTATGACGGAGAGATTATCCATGTTTTTCACATTTTTATTGTAGTATTTAGAAAAAGTAAATTTTACACATACTAGTTCCACCAAATTTGCGCTTAGTTTTACATCGCTGCATACCTGCAGGGCAGCGCAGCGAACTTCGAAAGCGAAACTGGAGACTGCTTTCTCGTCCTCGCCTTGGCGTTGTCCAAATCTGCGCTGTATGATGGCTACGAAACCATTCCCGCGTGGAATCGGCTCGCGCTTCGCCCATATGCGAACGTGCGGCCAGCGCTGGTTTTAATTTCTGCCGGCACTGTGCCAAATATAGCCCAATGCTGGTGCGATGTCCGAGAGTGCGTTTTTTTTAAACATGAAACGATCACTCAAAAGGTGTGTATTGCTTCATAAGAGAACGCGCATGGGTGATTCCACGAGAAATCGAACACGCATGTCCGGTCGATATTTTTGTTTTGTCTGGGTTTTTTATATGTTATGCGGGCACATTCAAAGTGCACGGAACCGAAAATTTTATTTCCGAAAAACGCTCTGAGCACGAGAAAAAATATTTGAATGTGGCTTCGCGGGCGTCTTGTTTTTGCTCACCGCAATATTTTTGGATTTCGCGGCTGAATTTAATGTGAACTGTAAACGTGGCGTCGAAAATTTTTTGTGTTGGTTTTAATAGGCAATACTGTGAACTACACCCATGCTTTTTTGATGCTGTCCGCCAAATGAAAAAAAAAATGTAAAAAAATGGCAAACACGGCCCAAATTGAAAATGTTTGCTAAGTTTGATGCGTCTTCGCCCGTCTGCTATTTTACACAGAAACTTCAAAACTGTGTCACATATAGAAAAAAAACCTTTGACATATTCCTGCGAAAGGTCGCTTTCCTACAAGCAGCGTAAAAAAAAGAACAAAATAGCTAAAAAATCAAGTTTTTTCAAAAAAGCTCATTTTCAAAAAAACAAAATAAAAAAAACCCGGTCTCAATTTTGAAGAAAATTTTTTACTGAAAAGCGCTTATGTCTGTCAATGCATGGTTTCAATATCATATGTCCTCATTTGCTCTGTTAACGAGATATAACGGGCCAAAGTGACCCTTGCTGTGTGTTCTCACTTCAGTGCTTTTGATGGCTGTTATTAGCTTGCACTGTGCGTTAATCTACAGTAATAATTATTTTGCTGCAGCGAAACTTCACTCTGGTGGCCTGTCTTCAGGAAGAATGTATTCTCAGATTTTATTTCTGCCTAGCGTGTGCGGGGGTGGGCTACTTCCGCTCTTTAAAGGTACGCGTGCACAGTTTGCAGGCTGCAACCTCGCCTGTATACAAGCATCAGAAGAAAGGTGGATGAACCTGTTCAACATATTAATCGCTTCATGTTCCTCAAGAAATGCTTGGTCTACCTCATCGCGGTTCTCAGATATAGACAGGTTTTCCATAAGACGCGTAAGGCAATGCCAACAGACCTCTGTCGCGAGTATCCGCAGTTTGCAGCCTGCAGCCTCAACTTACCCCGCCATTATTCGCTAATCAGGAACACGCGAGACACCGCGAGCACATGCCATAGGTGACTTTGCCAAAACTCGCCTTGCACCCACACAATAAAAGCATCTCTACGCAGCGACAAGCTAGCTTAATTTGTCACTAAATGCCACGCGCCGCGTTATGGAGGTTCTTTCTGCTCATTGGTCGGCAAAACATGTGGAGCTCACTCAGACTCACTCATGAAATATATTTTGCCCTTGGGATTCACTCGGACTCAGATTCACCAAATTTTCCTCAACCGGACTCACTCGGACTCAGATTCACTAAAAATTTTTCCCAGCCGGACTCACTCGGACTCAGACTCACGAAAATTTTTCTCAGCCGGACTCACTCAGACTCATACTCACGGCTCTATCTGAGTCTGAGTGAGTCTGAGTGAGCCGACTCATGAGTCCGTTAGCGTACAATTTTCTTCTTTGAACTTGGTGTCAATGCTCTTTATCACCAATATCTCGCATACTCGGGGCTCTACTTGGCGCCTTTTGATCTCGTACCTTCAAATATGAGATCAGTGGTTGCAATCCAGTAAGCACCTTTTATTGAAAGAGATGACTCCCATGAAATATTTTTATCAAAAATTCTCGGTACAGAGTTTTCAGGGGTGGAAAGGAGGTCATGGTACCACCCCTCCTCCGTAACTCACGCCTCTGATCAATATATTGAGCTGGCGTATGAACGCTCGTGCTTTGAAGTATGCGTTATTCGGCCTGAGTATAAACGTGAGCCTACGTAACGCTGATAGTAATGCTCTAGTTGAGTAAATAGAACCATATATCGGCAAAACAGTCTAGAGCTCACTCAGACTCACTCATGAAATACATTTTGGGCTTAGGGCTCACTCGGACTCAGACTCACTAAAATATTTTCTCAACCGGACTCACTGGGACTGAAACTCGCGAAAATATTACTCACGCAGACTCACTCAGACTCACACTCACGGCTGGATCTGAGTTTGAGTGAGTCTGAGTGAGTCTGAGTGAGTCGACTCATGAGTGAGTTTGCCGACCTGTGTTTTTGCCTGCTTCCCTTCAGTTACGTGCTTTGGATGCTCTAACCATCTTATCTATTCGACGCACACTGTGCCTAAATAACATTTGTAAAAAGTTATCTCAGCCACTTCTAGGCCGTTTATATCGCTTCCCGCAATCTCATGGTTTTGGCGTCGCAGAAAACGTCATCTTGTATCATCTCGACCTTTATTTACCTCAGCGTTTCAGCAGGCAGAAAGCGTTTGGGGCGGCATGATTAAACCGCAAGTGGCCGAAGCTGCCCAATTTATGATGTTTTGTCGGCAATTTTGCAAAAGTGCTTTCGCACGTCGAGAACAGTAGGGTTTACTGGTGGCTCCAGATGTATACGTTATCCTTGATTTCAACTACGAGTGTCGCCCACACATTAATTGTCGTAGTACAGAGCCTTTAGACAGACAAAGCCTTGGTCATAAAGCGTGAAAACATGACCAATTTCGGAAACTCAGTCACGGCAGCAGCGCATAAGTGAGAGAATGAATCTGTCGCTGTTCAGTGTAAACGGATCGACTCAGTCTGTTCACTGCACACGATGCCCGTGGACCATGGCTACGTCCGAGTATTCATGTGGGAGGTAGTGGCCAAGTACTGCACCAGGGTGGCCAATCCTGCTCTGGTGAGGGAGTGCATTGCTGGCTGTGGTCGCCAGTGAGGCTGCACCCCAGGCCTTTTTACACAATTCCATCATCACGCGGATTTTTTTTTAAATCCGGTTGGGAATTGTCCGGCACCAGGGATTCGAACCACGGACCTCTTGCATGCGAGGCTGATGCTCTAACCACTACGCCATCGCTGCACACGTCCGAGTATTCCGTGCCAATTATTTACGCGTTCACAAGAAGAAGATTGTTGAGAAAAACATTTTCGTTGCGTAAATGTTTTTCTTTTTTTTCCATTTCTCTTTTTGTTGTTGCCTACCTGCGGAGGCCACTGCCACATGTGATGAGAATATTAGCGACAGAGGTCTGCTGGCATTGCCTTACGCGTCTTAGGGAAAAACTGTCTACATCTGAAAACCGCGATGAGGTAGACCAAGCATTTCTTGAGGAACACGAAGCGATTAATATGTTGAACAGGTTCGTCCACCTTTCTCCTGATGCTTGTATACAGGCGAGGTTGCAGGCTACAAACTGTGTACGCTTAGTCCTTTAAAGAGCGGAAGCAGCCCACCCCCGCACACGCTAGGCACAAATAAAATCTGAGAAGACATTTTTTCCTGAAAACAGGCCACCAGAGGGAAGTTTGGCTGCAGCAAAATAATTATTACTGTAGATTAACACACAATGCAAGCTAATAACAACCATCAAAGTGTGAACACACAGCAAGGGTCAATTTGGCCCGTTATATCTCGTTAACAAAGCAAATGAGGACATATAATATTGAAACCGTGCATTGACTGACATAAGCGCTCTTCGATAAAAAAATTTCGTCATAATTGAGACAGGGTTTTTTTTATTTTGTTTTTTTGAAAATGGGCTTTTTTGAAAAAAACTTGATTTTTAACTATCTTTTTCTTTTTTTACGCTGCCTGTAGGAAAGCGATCTTTCGCAGAAATATTTAAAATGCCTCTTTCTATATGTGACACAGTTTTGAAGTTTCTGTGTAAAATAGCAAACGGGCGAAGACGCATCAAACTTAGCAAACATTTTCGATTTGGGCCATGTTTGCCATTTTTTCGCATGTTTTCCCTTTGGAGGGCAGCATCAAAAATCATGGATATAGTTCACAGTATTGTCTATTAAAACGAACACAAATCTTCGACGCAACGTTCGCAGTTCGCATTAAATTCGGCCGCGAAATCCAAAAATATTGCGGTCAGTAAAAACAAGACGCCCGCGCCGCCACCTTCAAATATTTTTTTCTCGCGCTCCGAGCGTTTTTCTGAAATAAAATTTTCGGTTCCGTGCACTTTGAATGTGCCCGCATAACATATGAAAAAACCCAGAAAAAACAAAAATATCGACCGGACATGCATGTTCGATCTCTCGTGGAATCACCCGCATACAATTTTGTGTCGGCGCGTACGTCACATTGTGCGTCAGTAGAGAAAGAAATACAGTGAAAAACCTCTCAGAGCTTCAGAAGTTTGATGACGAGAGCGTATTCTTACACCGCAGCAGATAAAAAACTCACCCTTGGTCCGGAGTATAATCTTTATTTTCAGCGGTGATGGGTTGATACATCGCAGCTATAGTAATTACAGCTCCACCTCGAATATTAAATATGTCTGCATCACCGTAATAGTACTGGAACAAATAATTGTGGCAAATAAGATGTCATTCAGTTGAATACATTGGAAGAAATTTCGGTGCATATGCGTCTAAGGCGTAGTTTCGACCGAAATGCTTCAGGCATCGGAAACAACACAGCCTTCATGCCAAAAAATTGCCCCCCTTACCTTAATTGTAGGGTTGCTCGAATATTGAAAATTTTGAAGATGAATAATTTACAAATAATGCAAAAAGCTGGAATGTGGAATATTCGTACCTTGTTAAGAAGCTGCAAAACATAGGTCGGCAAAATAAATGGAGCTCACTCAGACTCACTCAATAAATATATTTTTCGCTCAGGACTCACTCGGACTCAGACTCACCAAATTATTGCTGAAGCAGACTCACTCGGACTCAGACTCACCAAATTTCTCTCCAACCAAACTTACTCAGACTCAGACTCACAGATGTTTTCGTCAACCGGACTCACTCGGACTCAGACCTACTAAACTTTTCGTCAACCTGACTCACTCGGACTCATACTCATGAATATTTTCGTCAACCTGACTCACTCGGACTCAGACTCACCAAACTTTTCCTCAAGCGGACTCACTCGGACTCAGACTCACCAATATATAACTCAGCTGGACTCACTCGGACTCGCACTCACGAAAATATAACTCAGCCGAACTCAGACTCACCAAAATTTTTGTCAACTGGACTCACTCGGACTGATACGCACCAAAATTTTCCTCATGCGTTCTCACTCGGGCTCACAGACTCGCCAAATTTTTTCTCAACCAGACGTACTCTGACTAAAAATCAGTAATATTCGATTTGGCCCGGCTCATACCATAAATGTCGAAGGAGTGATGATTGTTATAGCGCGAACGCAGGACAAGCACAAAAGGTACACGAAGACGAGCGCCCGAGTTTGCGCTATAACAATCGTCATGACCTAACAACTAGCCCAAGCCACCACCCGTAGAGAGAGTGCCCTGAAAAATTTTATGTAGAATAACACATGTAAAGGGTTTACAAATGCCTGGCAACCTTGAAAATATATGTATGATAGTTTTCATAATAAAAAGAAGTTATTTCCCGTGCATCTCAAATTCTACAGTAAAGATAATTTCAATATTACACGCTATTTTCCCAATATTGAGAATGTTTTCTTGAAAGATAAGACTTCGTCTACGGACTTTCGAGGAAAATTAGGTTTTCATTCCTGTTACCTTTCGCATGCGCTATGACGCACGCGCCATTTGTTTTCAATGTGCGAGCGCGCGTGTGCGTTTTTTGCAGACCCAATTAAATGATGTCATTTCTTACGCTTTGCCGTTCGAAGGCCTGATCACGCTACTTCTTGTGAACGAAGAAAGCTTAACATTACGTTCTGACGCTTTTCTAAAAACGCTCGTTAAACTGCCAGTGGTTTTACAGTCCATTGACCGCTCTTCGACGAAGCGAAAAAGAAAATATGAGGCGGCCATCTTTCGCAGAATCGAGCGCACCACCCTTGAAACATTGTGGAACATGGTCTTATAGGTTTCATGGCTATGCCTCTCTAAAGTTTCGAAAACACCCGCCACGGTAGTCTAGTGGTTATGGTGCTTGACTGCCGACCCGAAGATCACGGCATCGAATCCCAGCCGCATTTTCGATGGATGCCGAAATGCTTGAGGCATGTGTGCTTATATTTAGGTGCACGTAATGAACCCCAGGTAGCCAACATTTCCGTAGCCGTCCACTAAGGCGCCCCTCATTATCACATCATGGTTCTGGGACGTTAAACGCCAATAATTATTATA
>JALIZH010032667.1:0-28228 GCA_030522465.1 Rhipicephalus appendiculatus | reverse complement strand
AGCCCAGCACTCTACCACTGAGCTACGCCACTGCTTGAAACTGCGGTGCAAACTGACCCTATGCAGGCTTCATGTCGGGTAAGGAATCGCGTTAACGTGTGTTGTTAAGCGTTTTAGAACAGTAAAGTAAGAACCGGGCGTCACACAAATCGAATTGCGTAACGAGTGGGTCGTTCAATGCTCCAACCCATTACAAAAGCCTCAGGCGAAGTTCTTCATCGTCGTCAGCCACAGCATCAACAAAGTGCACATAATGTGTTACAAGAGTGTAGCGGGTAGCGCGCTTTTCTGAAGAATGACGAATAATGACATAGTAGACGCTTCCCCACTACACAAAAATTATGATGATTTATATTGTAGTGGGTGCCATGCAAGTGCGGTTGTTGTAGTTGCCCCAAGAATGTTTAAAAAACGCTCGAGAAAGGCCGCTCTCCCAGCATTCGCTGTGGCTGTGCTGCGAGTTCCGCGAAGACCTGGCGGTCTTTTTATTTCAGAGTGGTGATATTGAACGGTTGGACAGGAATTAAACTTTGCAGATTTTGTTGCTGCTATATTAAAGGTTAAGGTGTGGACATTATACTACCATATTAAAAAGTTCGGCTGATCCCACATACCTTGGGAATCGATGTTATGCGAAGCATGCAGGGGAAGGTGACTGGGTTGTAATTTTTTTTTTAGATGTGAAGCATCTTATGGCGAAGCTTAATCCGGTGGTGGTGGTGTGCGGCGTGGCCTCCCTTACTGCGCATGCGCAAACCCTTTAAAAAAAATATAAATAAAAAACCTCCTTTCCCCCTCTCTCTCCTCTAGGCATCCCTCCCCGCGGCAATCACACCCTCACTGCGCATGCGCCTCCCCTCCTATCTCCCCCTCCTACGCTTCCCCTCTCTCCTCTAGGCATCCCTGCCCGCGGCATCTACACTCCCACTGCGCATGCGCGTCCCCCCTCTCTCTCCTCTCCTACGCTCCCCCCTCTCTCCTCTAGGCATCCCTGCCCGCGGCGTCCACACTCCCACTGCGCATGCGCGTCCCCTCCTCTCTCTCCTCTCCTACGCTCCCCCCTCTCTCGCCTCGTGACGCCGACGTAGGCAACGTCTGCTAGCGAGTTTCTTGGTTAAAAAAACCGACTGCTCGCGCTGCACAACGGTTCACTGGCCACTCCGTATATATGGCAATGGATTTTGACCTGCAAGGTGGTGCCGGTGGGAGATTTCTCCTGTGCGTTGTTGAACAATAAAAATTGGCAGCGTGCGCGTTAACTAAAAGCGGACTGCGGGTCTCTGTGTCCAATCGGAGTCTTCTGTCTCTCATTGCCCATTAGCAGCGATTGGCATGTTCCAGTAGGACACACCGCTCCATCACTACGTGCTTTGCGCCTCCCCAGTTTTCTCTCCTGCGCAACGCTGCGATGAGCGCCAGCGTCGACGCCGCCGCCAGTGTAAGCGTTTGCGCCCGCTGCTTCACATCTACACATGGTTCCCTTTAGCGGGAGATGGTGTAATTTTTTATTGAGCGAAACGTTACCAAATGGCGCTCAAGATATGTACAAATGTACGCAGGAACATATGATGAACAGTCGCATATGTTTCATATAACCAGTTGCTTACAGTTGCGTAACGATGCCAACAGCAACATGGGTATTAGCAACACCAGAAGCGGTAAGCTTAAATGTAGCGCTTGTGCTCGCAAGGATGGTAGCCCTGGACACTGCTAGGTAAATCAACTTCAGTGCATGGATGGCGCTTAAGCTACAATTGACGTTAACTCGGTGTGACGGCTTTGCCATAGTACATATGTATGTTTATACAACTGGATAACCAGCACTGCAACCACAATTGACGTTTCACGAACATTAGGGCCTATTTGAAAAGCAGTTCCGAGACCAGGTGGGGCTCTGTGCTAGAATAATTGATTGCCACGCGGAATGCTGGGTTTTGATTCCTGCTGGGACCCTGAAATTTATTATTTGCATTGTCGGGTCAACGCCGCCAATTTCAGCTTTTTCTTAACCCTCTTGCGTTAAAATTACCGATGTCTGTTCTCGCCGTTTCTGAGTAGATATAAATTGTCAAATACCTGTGACACATACCCGCCCGTGGTATACGGGTATGTGCCACACGTGTCTGGCGGAAGAGGTTTGACAACATACGCGACAGGTTTGTCACATTATTCACGTTATGACCGGCGAGTCATATTCGTCAAACCATCTTACCCTCCCATACTAATCTTCGTTTACCCCAAGTTAAGGTGTGATCACGAGAGCACCCAGACGTAGGCTGATAGATAGATAGATAGATAGATAGATAGATAGATAGATAGATAGATAGATAGATAGATAGATAGATAGATAGATAGATAGATAGATAGATAGATAGATAGATAGATAGATGCGCTAAAAGTGCCTGCTGTACGCAAAGAAATGCTTCGCATTTAATAATGATAATAACATGTGGGGTTTTTAGGTCTCAAAACCACGATTTGATTATGAGAGAGAGAGACACCGTCGTGGAGGGAACACGGGCCTCAAGCATTTTCGCCTCCATCGAAAACGCGGCCGCCGCGGCCGCGATTCCATCCCGCGACCTGCGGGTCAGCTATGCTACCATATTACATACATGTTATTGCGATAGCAATTACATGGGCACTCTCGGCTGATTTTTGCCATCGCCATCACCGCCGCCGTCATGCCCCAGATATGTATATGTATGTATACACATATAAAAAGGCACAAAGAAAAAAAAATCGCAGCATATCCGCGGAGTGAATGATGATGAGTGGGCGAAGCTCCGGAGGTACATCATCAAAGACGTGATGGTGGTTGGTGGCATGTGGTCGAACGATATGCATGTGAGACCATATCGCGATGCCATGTGTTGTATGGCATCGCGATCGTCATCGTCATCGTCATCAGCAGGTGGCTACTACATAGTGGGTACATTCCATGTCCCCACTATGATGACGCTGCCCTTATGGCAGCGTCATCCCCATGTGTTGTATGGCATCGCGATCGTCATCGTCATCAGCAGGTGGCTACTACATACAAGGGACGCACGACCGACAGGCTAAGGAGCTTCGCCCCTAAAAGAAATTAGAAGAAAAAAAATTCCAAGGCACCCGACAGCAAACCAGCAAGCCCTCGCTTCGCAGCGCGCAGCGGTAGACCACTCAACCACACACCATGCGTGCGCCGGCATAATACGGCAAGCTATTTGTAGACAAAATTTACCGCTGGCGAAATGCAGATCTCGGAGGAGGTTGAGCGTGTTTTTTTATCACGCAACGCTCCTACAGTTTTTTTCAATTTGAAATCTGCCCTTGAGACGCGCACGAAAAAAGGGGCCCCTTTCGGTGTTTATGAAGGGTAAGAGCACACTGAAGACGAACACACAATGAAGGCACACATACGAACACACATGTGTGCCTTCATTGTGTGTTCGTCTTCAGTGCGCTCTTACCCTTCATAAACATGGAATACCACCATGCCCACATTACCACCTTGGTGCCCCTTTCTGTACTCACTGGTGAAGGGGAGCGAAAAAAACAAATTGGCCGCGTATCTGCGTGCTTCGCTGCAAATGTCGCCGAAAGACGATAGTCTTGTGCCGGCCGTACTACTATGTTTTGCCTTGCCTAAGACAGCCTAACAAACACTAGGGTCTTTAGAATTGCGTACCTATGTATTTTCTTATAAATAACACACGTCCTGACACTTACATATTAATGTTGTGCCTCAGGAATGCGCAGTATTTGCTTTTTGATCGAATATGTTCACAAATATGAACGCTAACACCAGTTCAAGATGGCCGGGTGTTCAGAAAGAAGTTAAACTTTGGCCGAGAAGCTGAATCGGGTTACCGACAGACAAACAGACGGACATATACAACAATAGCACAAAGAAAGACTGGTGGTGTTTGATCTGCAAGGAGTTTTGGAGCAAAACAGCACCGGATTCTGCCTGGATTCAATGCGTGGAGTGTAATGACTGGGGTCATGAAGGCTGCGTGAGGCCCCACGGAGTTTAATTTCATGTGCTTTTACTGCAAAAACTGAAGCGTAAATTTTTTTTTCACACTGTCTCGTTTTGCCCCGCAGGTTGGGGCAAAATGAGACATCTGGTGCATTTTTTATTTCTTTTTAAAATATACTTTTTGACAGTGGCAACATGGTCATATTTATGTAGCACATACCTTGTACCCAAAGGAAAGCTTCCGCAGTGACGTTTAAGGGTAAGGAGTGAAATAAGAATAAATATTCACTATTTTCAAATTTTTGTCTCATTTAGCCCCACCTTACAATAAAAATGCGTGTTTCTGCTGCTCTGGTGCTGTAGATAACTATGCGCAAGAAAAAAAAATATGTAGAAATTAACTATAATGCGTAAAGAGATATACTTACCACACTTGTTTTAATCAAACACAATACCAGTGACTGAAATTCCCCTAGGGGTTTATGGACGTTTCTCCTATTATACGCATATATAACACTTCAAAAAGTCACAGTTTCACCGCAAGGGTGAAGCAATGAATGCGATAGCAAAAATTGTAATGTTATACGAAGTGAGGCTGGCAGCTAACTCTTTTTGGATCCGATCTCACGCAACTCTAGGAAACGCTTGTTTAAGAGAATTCTCTTCGCGTTGAGAGCGCAGCACGTAGAAGGGTACGCCGGCCCGGCCGCCGAGAACGGGAGATGTGAAGGGGAGATAAAGCGCGTGCCCGCGCCCGCGCTCGTAAAATCGAACGTCGCCCCCCCCCCCCCCGCCCGCTGTCGGCCGCCGAGAAGGGGAGATAACGCGCGCGTCCCCGCTCGTAAAATCGAAGGTCGCTCGAGGGACCCCCCCCCCGCTCGCGTCTTTTCACGCTCACGAATGACGGGCGGGCCCGGTTATATATATACATATACATCTACGGCAAATGACGCCGACGCCGACGGCGAAAACCAGCCGCGAGTGTCCATATAATTGCGATCGCAATAAAAACAGGTAGCGCGGATATCCTCTTATACATTACATGGATGCACCTATATACTTCACTAACAAAATGAAGAACCTGAAGACACTATGAAGCAGATACAAGGCGCACTGTTCCTTTTGTCCATTTCCTGATGTTGTATGCCCTGCTAATGCTTTCTAATGAATCCATTCTAAATAGTGTAAGCTTCAACTCTTCCAGCGTAATGTACTTGAAATGACAATGTGGCAAACCAGCACACACACAACAAATTAAATACGCAATGCAGCTTTACAACACCTAAACTCACCTACACATTGATTGTAACTGACCTTAACTAGCATACTTGCAGTTATAATATGCCAGCTGAATGCAAATGAATGAAAGAAGGGGAGCTTTTTCGAGGGGTTCGTTTCTTTGTTGAACACAACAGTGATTCAACTGACAATTAGGCCAGGGAAAGCACTGGGGACAATAACTGTCTTAACTGTGGTAATTGTGATGTAAATTGAAGAGATCACAGCAGGTGAAAAATCACTGCTGCACTGAATGCAACTTACACCGAGCTTTTACATTTACCTAAATTTCACGCTGCATTTTCTTGCACTGGCTCCCAAGGCACAATACACTAAATATGCATACATGGGTCAATGACCTATCAGTGACCAGTCACAGAACGAGTAGTTGAGTAGTCAGGAACCATGGCACCATATAAAATCATATACAGGCATCGCCTATACAGCACTCATGGGGTGGTTTAAATACCCCGCTACCATCCTTACGCAAAGGTAAAGCCAATCCTAAGGTTACCATTAACAGCAATCACAAACTTTTACGAAACTAGTGCTAGGATAGAAGTAATTTTGTGAAAAAAGTGCGGTAGTGCAGAAATCTCCATTGCTTTTTTTAAAAAAAAGTCACATCAAGAGCTTCGAAACACAGCTGTGTATGAAAGTTGAATAATACCTGCTCTATTAACAACAATACTCCATGTGCTTTCCATGTGTATTCCAAATGAGACGCAAGAAGGTAAGCTACTCCAGAACACAGTGACTACACTTGAAAAAATTACACCATCTCCCGCTAAAGGGAACCATGTGTAGATGTGAAGCAGCGGGCGCTAACGCTTACACTGGCGGTGGCGTTGACGCTGGCGCTCATCGCAGCGTTGCGAAGGAGAGAAAACTGGGGAGGCGCAAAGCAGGCAGTGATGGAGCAGTGTTTCCTACTGGAACATGCCAATCGCTGCTAATGGGCAATGAGAGACGGAAGACTCCGACTGGACACAGAGACCCGCACTCCGCTTTTATTTAACGCGCACGCTGCGAATTTTTCTTGTTCAACAACGCACAGGAGAAATCTCCCACCGGCACCACCTTGGAGGTCAAGATCGATTGCCATATATACGGGGTGGCCAGTGAACGGTTGTGCAGCGCGAGCAGTCGGTTTTTTCAACCAAGAAACTCGCTAGCAGACGCTGCCTGCGTCGGCGTCGCGAGGCGAGAGAGGGGGAGCGTAGGAGAGGAGAGAGAGGGGGGTGACACGCATGCGCAGTGGGAGTGTGAACGCCGTGGGCAGGGATGCGTAGAGGAGAGAGGGGGGGGAGCGTAGGAGAGGAGAGAGAGGGGGGGACGCGCATGCGCAGTGGGAGTGTAGACGCCGCGGGCAGGGATGCCTAGAGGAGAGAGGGGGGAGTGTAAGAGGGGGAGAGAGGAGGGGAGGCACATGCGCAGTGAGGGTGTGGTTGCCGCGGGGAGGGATGCCTAGAGGAGAGAGAGGGGGAGAGGAGGTTTTTTGTTTTTATTTTTTAAAGGGTTTGCGCATGCGCAGTAAGGGTGGGTACGCGGCACACCACCACCACCACCGGATTAAGCTTCGCCATAAGATGCTTCACATCTAAAACAAGCTGTCTGTCATAGTGAAGTGCGGTGCCAACATGTCCTTCTGCACCAGGTATGGGGTAAGCAGGGCTTGTTCCTGTAATAGAAGAAGCAACACTACAGAGCAAAATTGTAACACTCAGTGTCGATGATGTTCAACCAATAAAAAAAATACACAAACATTGTCTGTCCAATTAAGGCTGGCAAGGCACATCTCGCAACTATGTATTATTTTGGTGGAAAAATTCTATTTAGTCCGGCTAGTGTCACCGACAACTATTATCTGTTTTGCATGAAGCACATGTCAAGAAGTGCTTTGTGAGCCAGAATTGCATAGAGTGGGGCACATCAGTTTAAAAAAAAACAGGCATAAAAAGGAGCATTGTACTGACAGAATTTTTCAGTTCATCACTAACTATGGGCGCTAATTCTAATTGCCACTAACATGTCTTCACCTGTGGTGGTTCAAAGTAAGGAAAGATGCTGGTTTTGATGACAAACAGAAGTTTATCAAACAAAAAAGTATGGGAAATCGAAGCTTGTTGAAAAAGCGCCGCACAACAAGAAAGTTGAAACTACTGCCTTACCACACGACTAGCAGAATTTAAAAAAAGGTAGACGGAGGTCAGTGGGGCTCACTGTTTACTCAACCGCTGTTAATATTTATATCTGAATATGGGAGGCGAAACCTGAATGCCTGTGAGAAGATGCACGCTAGACATTTGTTTCGTGCAAAGTGGGCATCACTCAATCATATGGAATGAAATAAAGATGAATTGTAAGGGCTCCTTTTATGTGTTAGACACAATTTTAAGAAGAATAAGAAAGCCAAGAGAATTATAGGGGATGTTATTTCTGGTAATTTTGATGTAAATGTGAGGAAAGTAAAGTGAACGAAAAGATAGTTTGCCTTTGGCAGGGTCCAAACCTGACAACTTCGGATAATGCCTCCGATGCTCCAAACACTTGTGCGTTAGTTCCAATTACCGTACCTAACACAGGCAAACCAGCCCTTAAAATTTCCCTTATATTGTTCATAAAGAGGTTCAGGTCCTGGCAGACTGGATGCCTTCAGGTAGTACGCGAGGTATTATTGGTCAGCTTCCAGCTCGTAACAAAAATCACATGCTTCATGATGCCAGCAGGCAGAAAAAGAGTGTTCTATACTCGCCGTCGTGGCTACTAGCGGCGCTGACTAACTCTACCAGGTTCAAATGAACATACACATGTCGGCAAATTCACTCATGAGTCGACTCACTCAGACCTAGATCAAATCGTGAGTATAGGTGAGTCCAGGTGACTATTATTTTCGTGTGCTTGAGTCCGAGGGAGTCTTGTTAACGAAAATTTTAGTGAGTCTGAGTGGGTCCGGCTGAGTAAAATGTTGGTGAGTGGGCCCTAAGCGCAACATATATTTCTTGCGTGAGTCTGAGTGAGCTCCACCTTTATTGCCGACCTATGGTCCCATCTACTCATCATGAGCCTTACTATCAACCTTAAATCAGCTTACGTTTGTGACGAAGTCTATTCACACATATCTCAATACAGTAGCCTTCATGTGTTCCCTCAGAGCTTATTGATCAGAGGCGTGAGTCACAGGGGGGAGGGCGTGGGTGCCAAGACCTCCCTCGCAAACTTTCAAAGGACGTTCTTGATACAAATATCTCGTGTGAGTCGCATATTTCATGGAAATGTCCTTCCTTGATTGCGTCCGCTGATAACTCATATTTGAAGCTACAAGATCAAAAGGCGTATCATAGAGCACCAATTATGTGAGATATTGGCATTATAGAGAGCATTTACACCATGATTGGAAAAGCTAACTAAATGCCAGTGGACTAATGACTCAACTAACTCAGGCCGACTCAGACTCAGGTCAAGCTGTGAGCGCGAGTCTGGTTGAGAAAAATTTTGTGAGTCCGAGTCCCAGTGAGCTCTCAGAGCAATATGTACTCCTTGAGTGAGTCTGAGTGAGCTCCAATCTTCGTTGTTTTTTTTTGCAGAACTATGTGCATATATGTTTCCGATAAAGTGGACAGGGGATGACTGCTGCTGTAGTTCAGTTGGTGAGCATCACAAGTGTTATTAGAAAATCGCAGGTTCGGTCCCAGCCAGTGGCCAGTTATCTTATCCTCCACTTTACTTTCTTCACATTTATATCATAATTACTAAAAATAACATCCCCCATAGTCCTTTCCTTGGCTTTCTTGTCTCTTAGTTCCAGTAATCACTTGGCATGTCGTAATCACAAGCGGAGGCCGATGCAATAATAACAACTGTGTCATGACTTTGTCGATAAGAATAAAATATCTGCTGGTATGCCCCACATCCACAATTTGAGGCATAACCTGAATAAAAACAAGCAGTTATTGAAGCAAAAGAATGGACGGGGAATGTTAATAGTACTGTTTGCATTGTATTGTAGTAATTGTGATGTAGATGTGAAGAAAGTAAAGTGGACAAAAAGACAACTTGCCGCCCGCAGGGACTAAACCTGCAACTTTCAGATTACACTCCCGATGCTCTTACCAATTGAACTACGGCAGCAGTTGTCCTCTCGTCCAGTTTATGTGGTATTTAAAAATATTTAGCTAGCAGAGTAGAAAAACTCAAGGACCACTCTTTTCATTAAGTGGCATTGGAATAGGATACTTGAACATAAAACTACTATATGATGATGTATGGTGTTTAATGGCGCAAGGGCCATTTGATGGCCAAAGAGCGCCAGGCAATGTGACAGGAGATGTGGACAATGATTATGATAAGTGGCTGTATAAGGGCCTTAAAATTCCTCGCACTAAGGCGGGTAAAACACATAAGTATTAAAATTATGAGAATGACGTGAAGTGTGTAATTGACAATGAATGGCGAGTGGTCATGATAATAATACTATAATGAAGATATATGGCTTCAGCACGAGTGCCTCGTCAACGCCCTTGGTCCAAGGACCAGGAGGCAGGTGCCTTGTTTGACGTAATCACCGCAGCAGCGACCTCTGTTGAGAGGTCGTGCTACGGATTGCCTGGATATATCACCTGGAAACTTCGCACGTCCTTTAAAAATGCTAACAATGATTCGTGTTTGAAGAGTGGTTCCCTACCGATGAACATTGATGGGTGAAATGGTATGTGATGTCGGTAGGGTAATGGAAAGTGTTGTTTTCTAAGAGTGTCCAATTCTTTGCATTGGATTAAAATGTGAAGCACGGTTAGTGCTTCTCCACATCTGTCACACAAAGGTGGATCGCCACCAGACAACAGGTATGAATGTGTACTGTGTGTGTGTCCTGTCCTTAGCCTTGTAAGTGTAACTTCTGTGCGACGTGTTTTCGATACTGGCAGCCAATGACCAAGTTGTGGCTTAATAACGTGCAGTTTGTTTTGTGTGTGCGTATTCCACATGCTCTGCCAATAAGCCCTGAGCTTTCGTTTCAGGAGAGGCTTCAGATCAAGTACCGGGATAGCTATAGATGTATTGGTAGTGGTTGCGTTGACGGATCCAGCTAGCTGGTCTGCCAACACGTTTCCTTGTATCTCGCGGTGTCCTGGCACCCAGCACACTACGACATGCTGTTTGAGTGAGTATACTGTGCATAGGAGTGAGTAGAGCGATACAAGGACAGGGTTTTGTGTTTTTTCAGGGTTTTGAGGGCTGTTACCACGCTTAGCGAATCTGTGTATATTACTGCACTTTGTAGTTTTAATTGTTTAATGTGATTGACGGCCACAAATATCGCGTAGGCCTCAGCTGTGAATATACTTGTATCAGGATGCAGTACGCCGGCATCCGAAAAGGATGGGCCGACGGCAGCGAAGGCGACAGAAGTGTTAGATTTTGAGGCATCAGTAAAGAACTCTGGGCAGCTGTATTTGTGTTGGAGTTTGAGGAAGTATGTGCGGATGTGTGCAAGAGGCGCGTGCTTTGTAACTTGCACGAAATATATATCACAGTCTATAAGCTGCCACTGCCACGGTGGCTGATATGCAGCGGGAGCCATCAAACTGTGTTCATGAAGTGGCACACCTGTTTCCTCAGCAAGGCCCCTCACACGGAGTGAGTAGGGCTGTCTCAACGAAGGGCGGTTGTGGAACAAGGCAGAATGGGACAAATCATTGATTGTGCGGTGAGAGGGGTGTTCTTTGTTTGCGTTCACTTTGAGGTAGTATACAAAAGACATGTAACATCTTTGCAGGTGGAGCGACCATTCATTCGATTCTACGTACAGGCTTTCTACGGGGCTAGTACGAAAAGCACCCGTAGAGAGGCGAATGCCTAGATGGTGAACAGGGTCGAGCATCTTTGAGGCCGTTGGTGTCGCAGCCTGATAGGTTATAGCCCCGTAATCTAGACGTGTGCGTACGAGGCTTCTATAAAGATTGAGAAGGCACTTCTTGTCACTACCCCACGTAGTGCGTGACAACACTTTCAGAATAGTCATGGTTTTTAAGCACCTGTTTTTTAAATACTTGATATATGGTATAAAGGTTAGTTTTGTGTCTAATATTAAGCCGAGAAACTTATGCTCAGACTGTACAGAGAGACGTTGGCCATGGAGGTCGATGTCGGGATCGGGATGAAGGCCCCTCTTTCTGCAGAACAAGACGCAAGTACTCTTTTGTGCGTTCAGTTTAAACCCATTTTCTTCTGCCCATTGAGAGACCTTGTTTAGACCTAATTGAACCTGCCGTTCACACATGGTAAGGTTGCACGATTTAAAACCCACCTGTACATCGTCGGCATATGTACAGTAAAACAAATTGCGTGGGATAGACAGGCGCAAGGAATTCATTTTGACTAAAAAAAAGTGTACAACTCAATACACCTCCTTGCGGCACTCCTGTTTCTTGGACAAATGTTCGGGATAGAGCAGTGCCAATTCTAACACGGAATGTCCGATTGGACAGGTAGCTTTCGATTATGGTCAGCATTCTGCCCCGTATACCTAGGAGTGAAAGGTCTCTGAGTATGCCAAACCGCCATGTAGTGTCATAGGCCTTCTCCATATCGAGGAACACAGAAAGAAAAAATTGCTTATGAGCGAAAGCGTCACGAATTTGTGCCTCGATACGGACAAGGTGGTCATTGGTGGATTTAGCCTCTCGAAACCCGCACTGGTATGGGTCCAATAGGCCGTTTGTCTCAAGGAAATGCATCAGTCGCCGGTTTATCATTTTTTCAAAAACCTTGAGGAGACAGCTGGTTAGCGCTATTGGTCTGTAGCTTGAGACTGAGGAAGGGTCCTTGCCCTGTTTTAAGATTGGAATAACGATGGCTTCTTTCCAGGCCAAGGGGACCTCGCCGGAAAACCATACAGCATTATACAAGGAGAGGAGGGCTTTTTGGGTTTCAGTGGGCAGGTGTTTCAACATTACGTATGCCACACGGTCGGAGCCTGGAGCAGATTCATTGCAGCAGTTTAGCGAGGTCTGTAGCTCAGCTAGACAGAAAGGTGCATTGTATGCCTCGTGGTTTGTGGATTTGCGCTGTAGTGTCTGTTTTTCTATTCTGGTTTTGTATCGTTGGAACGCTTCAGTGTAATGCGACGAGCTGGAGACCTCTTCGAAGTGCACGCCGATGGAGTTCGCCTGGTCTTCCAAGCTGTCGCCTTGTGTGTTTACGAGAGGGAGTGATTGTGCTTGTCGTCCTGCTACCTTTCCAACCATGTTCCAGACTCTTGCCTCTTGTGTGTATGAATTAATGCCGGTTAAAAAATTTCTGCCAGCTCTCCCTTCTAGCCTGGCGGCGCGTTCTTCTTCCTTGAGACTTTATGTTCTTGAAACTGTCAAGATTCTCGGCTGTCGGTGAGTCCCGAAGCAAGCGCCATGCTTTGTTTTGCTTTTTGCGCGCATTTCGACATTCGGCATTCCACCATGGTACACGTCGTTTGGCGGACCGTCCCGACTGTGGTATGCACTTTGTTGCAGCATCAATTAGAAGAGCTGTGAAGTAGTCTACCGCTGCATCTATGCTGAGGTCACACATATCACACCAACTTAAGCGAGTAGTTTTTCGAAACTCTTCCCAATCGGCCTTGTCCATCTGCCATCTGGGAACCTGTCGAGGACCTTCATTATTTATTAGTGTGCTGAGCATTATTGGAAAGTGATCACTTCCGTAGGGATTATTGATGACCTTCCAATTGAGTAAAGGTAGAAGCGACGGAGATGTAATGCTGAGATCTATGGATGAATAAGTATTGCTAGCGAGGCTATAGTATGTTGGCTCTTTGTGGTTCAGGAGGCACGCACCGGAAGTGAAAAGGAACTGTTCAATTAGGCGGCCTCGCGCATCGCAGCGGGAGTCACCCCATAGACCGCTATGTGCGTTGAAGTCTCCGAGGAGAAGATACGGTTCTGGAAGTTCATCAATTAACGACTGGAATTCATGTTTGTTCAATTGGTGATGTGGAGGTATGTAAATGGAGCAAATCGTGACCAGTTTGTTGAAGATAACGGCTCTGGCGGCTACTGCCTCAAGGGATGTCTGAAGTGGTAAATGTGTACAGGCCGTTCCTTGATTAACTATAACGGCAACACCACCGGATGACGCGACAGCATCATCCCGGTCCTTTCGAAAAATAACATAACTGCGTAGAAAGTTGGTGTGTTTAGATTTTAAGTGTGTTTCTTGTACACACAGCACTTTTGGTGAATGTTTGTGTAAAAGTTCTTGGACATCGTCGAGGTTTCTGATCAGTCCTCTGACGTTCCATTGTAGTATTTGTGTCTCCATTTTAAAGTAGTTTGGTGCTGTGTGTACAAAAAGTGTTGCCTTAGGTTACAGAGCCTTTTGGGGGGCCCCGCAATACGGAGTTTTTCTTTTTTGGCGCGCTCCAAAGAGCTGCGCCTGTCCTTCGGCGTCTGAGACGCCGGAGGAGTGTGGCTTGTATCCATCACCTCATCTGAGGTGGTGGATGGTGCCTGCTCGGCAGGCACGTTCTTGGCAGTTTCGGACCTAGCTGCGTTTGCAGTGGCCCTGGGGTCCGGCAGACTCGGAAGTCTGCTGGCCCTGTTTGGCAGGGGTCGGAGCAGCACAGGCTACTCCAGCCGGGGACGCTGCTGGCGCGGCCGCGGTCACACTCCGTGTGAACTTCGCGGGCGCCGAAAAACGTGGCGGGGCGCCCCGGCGCGCCACGTCGGCGAAGGAGGGATCGGACTGGTTGTGTGTGGAAAAGCGTTTTCGTGCCTCTTGGAATGATAGGTTGAATTTCACTTTGAGTTCTATGATCTGTTTCTCTTTTTTCCAGGATGGGCATGATCGTGAGTAGGCGGGATGATCTCTTTCACAGTTGGCACAATGGGCTTCTGAAGTGCAAGTTTCCGACGAGTGTTCAATGGACGCACATTTTGCGCAAGTAGCGCGCCCTCTGCAACTTTGCGATCCATGGCCGAAGCGCTGACACTTGAAACATCGACGGGGGTTGGGTATGTAGGGTCGGACACGAAGCTTACAATAACCGGTTTCAATAGAGTCGGGTAGGTCACTGGTTCCGAAGGTAATTATTATGTGTCTTGTTGGTATTTGTTTGTCATCACGCCGGATCATTATTCTTTGTACTTTCACAACGTTTTGGTCTTGCCATCCTTCTAGCAGTTCGCTTTCGCTCAGCTCGAGAAGGTCATCATCAGAGATTACCCCACGTACGGTATTCATAGACCTGTGTGGGCCCACTGAAACAGGAATGTCGCCAAAAGATACCAGTTTGGATAGTTTGTCATATTGGGCCTTGTCGCGAACTTCCAGAAGGAGGTCACCACTTTCCATCTTTGTCACTTTATAGCCTGTACCAATTGCTTCTGTAAGAGTTTTCGATACGAGGAAAGGTGAAATTGCTCGGACAGTCTTCTTTTCGTTCTGGCTGTGGATCACGTGATATTTGGGGAAGTTCTGCTTTGGTGTTACTAGAGTGAAAGGTTCATCGGTGCGCCACCTTTTGAGGGAGCGATCAGGTAGGGGGGGAAATGAGTTTGCCATACGAAGCGTTTAAAGTTCGGCGGCGATGGTGGCCACCCACCACCGAGCCCAACAAGGGGACGCTACAAGGTTGAAGAACAAACACTTGGAGACGCCAGCCATGCATCGCCGCTATAACCTAATATAATTTATCCTAGGTTGGATAGTTACACCAGGTTAACCCTCGCCGCCAGGAAATTTGGAAGTATACGGAAGAGAGAAGATGACAGGAAAGATGAAAAGTGGGAGAGAAAGACGAAGATGAGGGGAGAGAAGGAGACAGGAAAAGGCGACTGCCGATTTCCCCTGGGTGGGTCAGCCCAGGGGTGCCGTCTACGTGAAGCCGGGGCCAAAGGGGTGTGTTGCCTCTGCCGGGGGGCCTTAAAGGTCCAATCACCCGGCTTCGGCTCAACCCCCCAGGATCCCCTTTTCCCCGGACACGGCTACGCCACGCACGGCTAAGCGTGGGAGGAGGTCGGAACCTCCCCGTTAGCTCGGGTCCGTGGTGTCGCCACACACCAAACGCCTGCTTGCGCAAACGCCCCTGCGGGGTAAAACTACTATAGTCAATATATTTCTTGTACCCTGTACTTTTGTGCGTTTGTACTCTTTCCCTGGAAATTCGAGCCTACCCTAATCAGCACTTTGTATATAACAAAAAGTTTCGTAAAAATAGATTTACTAAAGATATTGCTACACTGCCTCAATAGTCTTCGAAGTATTGAGCACCAACACACTTTTGCCAATGGCTTTTTCACGACTCAAATGCACCTCGGTAGGCGGATTTCGGAAGGTCTTTAAGGGCACGTGTACAAGCTTCCCTGAGGGCACTGCGGTCCCATGGTAGTGCCGTTTGCAGGCAGATTTCACTTTGAGGAATAGGAAATAGTCGGCTGGTGCCAAGCCAGTGCAGTAAGAGAATTGGGGAATCGTCGAGATTTCGTTTGTAATCAGGCGGTCAGGTATTGTCAGGTGAACGCAAAAGCTGATGCTCAATCATATTGTTGCTCAACTGTTCACTGCATTATTCACTAACACAGTCACTCAACAGGAGTCCACTAAAGCAAGGCATGGGAGCGGGCTAGTTGGTATTCCATAGTAATACACTTAGGCGCAAGAAAAAAACACTAGACAGTAAACGACGAGGACAAGCGCTACTTCTAACTGAGCTTTATTGCTGAAACACATAAATATATACACCCGAACACACGTGATCGCACTTAAATCTGTCAAAGGCAGAGGCAAAAAAAACAAACAACAAAACCGAGAAACGCCACAAACTAAGGTGAAATGCCACGTGCCGGAGAACTTAAGTAATGTAATTCTTTTTTTGTTAGTGCGATTGATGGCTTGCTTACGCAGCTTCCACTGGCTATCTCCGCAGCTTCAATGATGATTCTTGTGCTATCGTTAGCGTGAGGTGGCCAGCACTCTTGCCTTGTCGAAAAATGGAACGCATTTGCACTGAGAGCAGTGAGCCGCCAGAAAGCCATCATTCCCTTTCTTCACTGCCTGATTATGTTCCAGCAGCCGCACATTCAGGCATCGGCCCGTTTGCCCGATGTAACATTGACCACAGGACAATGGAATGCGGTAGACGACGCCCCTAGCACACTCAACAAATGCTTTCCGGTGCTTAATTTTACAACAGTTCAACAGCAAGCTGGTCAAGCGTGGCATTATTCGTGCATGTTTGCATAACGCATTGAATAAGTCCTGTCACCATTCTATTCATGAAAGCTTCAGCCGACAGATAGCTCGTCTGAAGGCAGCTGGTTACCCTCGCCACCTGCTCATATCGGTTTCAGAGAACCTGCGCAAGGGTTCGCGGACTGATGCCACGAGCAGTGATTCTCAGGCAATTTCACGTAAGGAGGTGGCAGTGATTCCATATCTGCACGGCATCTCCCATAATCTCAAAAAGATTGGCCAAAGAGCCGGCGTGTCAGTGGTTTTTTCGGCCCCCCGGTAAAATGTCTCAGCTTTGTTCCAGAACTAGTCCGGTGGAACGCCCCTCGAACTGTTGTAAAATTAAGCACCGGAAAGCATTTGTTGAGTGTGCTAGGGGCGTCGTCTACCGCATTCCATTGTCCTGTGGTCAATGTTACGTCGGGCAAACGGGCCGATGCCTGAATGTGCGGCTGCTGGAACATAATCAGGCAGTGAAGAAAGGGAATGATGGCTTTCTGGCGGCTCACTGCTCTCAGTGCAAATGCGTTCCATTTTTCGGCAAGGCAACAGTGCTGGCCACTCAAGCTAACGATAGCACAAGAATCATCATTGAAGCTGCGGAGATAGCCAGTGGAAGCTGCGTAAGCAAGCCATCAATCGCACTAACAAAAAAAGAATTAGATTACTTAAATTCTCCGGCACGTGGCATTTCACCTTAGTTTGTGGCGTTTCTCGGTTTTGTTGTTTTTTTTTTGCCTCTGCCTTTGACAGATTTAAGTGCGATCACGTGTGTTCGGGTGTATATATTTATGTGTTTCAGCAATAAAGCTCAGTTGGAAGTAGCGCTTGTCCTCGTCGTTTACTGTCTAGTGTTTTTTCTTGCGCTTAAGTGTATTACTATAGTCCACTAAAAACTTGATCTAGCCTGACGAAACGCTCACAGGCAACCGGCATTTGTCGTGTCTGGAAGGCTACATCTGCCACCACAGTGCATGTGCGTTTTGAGTGCGCTGGGGTGTAGACACGCCAGAAAAAAAATTGTTTCCGATACCTTTTATACCCACCCTGTATATATATATTTGTAATTGTCTGTCACCAAAGGAGATCCTTTTTAAGGAGAAGTCTTGAGGACAAGTCAGGCAGACCTCAAATAATAGGACAAGCACTGGCGCTGACTAACTGCTGCATTCTTGCAACAACACGTGTAAATGCAACAGCCAGATAACCACGCATGTGCAACAAAACATATTGCATACGTAAAAACAGAGATAATTGAAGATGTGAATGCATGAATTGAAATTCTAAGGGGTACAAAGATATAGAAATATCAATGATAGAATGCTTTCATTTTTGCTTGATGTGGCAAGCTTCAGTGCAAGCGACGTATTTATTCTTGCTTCTGCCAAGAATCAATGTCTCACGAAATCGTGGGGCACAGCTGCAGCAGATGTTCAGATGAGCAACAAGATGTGCTCCCTTTTCAACATTATGGTGTATTTATTCCCTTGTTCCTTAAGTTGCTCAATTATGCAGCAACCAGTTTGCCTGATGTTGGTCTTGCCACAAGACAGAGGTATGGCATGTACCGCACAGGTGCTGCATGGGATATAGCAGACACCACGCTTGACTAGTGTCTGCTACCACCCCACTGCATGTGCGGTAGCACTGCTTAGCAAGCTTGTTTAATGCAGAAAAAGCCGAGGGGATATCATGCCTTCAAATAACTCTCTTGAGTTGATGTGTGACAGCATGAAGGTAAGGCACCAGACTGGCCGAAAATCGCCACACTCTTGATTTTCCTTTTTGAATCAGGGTGACATAGGATGGCCTGCAGGCAAAACATGATGCATTACCTGAATGCCAAAGCTCTACTGCATTTTATGTTCAAACAAACTTTTGAAAGCCGATTCCATACAAGATGACACAATTTCTCTTTTCACAACTTTCAAATGGGGCGACTTCTGGCCCTGTTCATGATGTTCAGTGCAGACTTAAGACTGGAGAAGAGGGACACTTTGCACCTCACACGCAGACAAGTGCCTGTGTCTTGTCCCTTCGTGATTAGTCTGTGCTACACATCAACAAGGCAAGAAGTCAGCTTATGCGAACAGCTTGTGCCATTTAAGTCGGCCCAATGGAGAGTTGTGAAAAGAAGAATTGTGTCATGTATGAATCGGATTTCAAAAGTTCATGTGAGCCTAGAATGCAGGAGAGCTTTGGCATTTAGGTATTACACCAAGTTCTGGCTGCAGGCAACGTTATCTCGCAGCTAACAGCTGTTTCTGAAGCTGATTCAAACGAGAAAAGCCAGTAATAGGGTAATGTGTGAACATGAACCTTTCAGGCAAGTTGTCGTGCCTTATTTGTATAATGTGACACATCAACTCAAGAGAGTTGCTAGCAGGCGCGAAATCCTCTTGACATTTTTTACAAGCTTGCTCAGCTGTGCTGCCGCACAAGCGGTGGTAGCAGGTATGGATGCCAAATCAAGCACAGTGTCTCCTATGTCCTATGCAGCAAATGCGTATATGCCATACCACTTCTCATGGCAGGACTGGCATCAGACAAACTAGGCCCGGCATAAATAAAAGACACAGGAAACATGCACAAAAGGTAAGTAATACTGTGGACAAAGAAGGACATCTTGTTGCTCATCCTAACTAATGCTGCAGCTGTGCGCTGCAAGTTCTTGAGACGTTGATTCTTAGCGGAAGCAAGAATAAACACGTGCCGCTTGTCTTGAAGGGTACCACATCAAGAATAAGAGACGTTTGTATTAGTCATATCTGTATACGTTTGTACCTCTCCGAATTAGAATTTATGAGTGCGTTATCGTTAATGCTTTGATGTAACCATAGGTCGATGAACTCACTCATGAGTCAATTCACTCAGACTCATATCGGGCCGCGAGTCTGATTCAGTCCGGGTGAGTAATATTTTGGTGAGTTTGAATCTGAGTGAGTCCGGTTTAAGAAAATTTTCGTGAGTGTAAGTCCGGCTCAGGAAAATTTTGGTGAGTCTGAGTCCAAGTGAGTCCAATGCTCAAGATATAGTTCTTGAGTGAGTCTGAGTGAGTTCTACATTTTTTGCCGACCTATGGTTGTAACTAATGCAAAACGTATTGTCACGCATGCACATGCAAGGTAATTGCTTGTCATGTGGTTGTGCCACCTATATGCATTGTTTCAAGAACAAAGTAGTAGTGAGTTAGTGCCAGTGCTTGTCTATCAATTCTTGTGGTCCATACTAGTTTGCACTGAAGTCATAGGATTAAAACCTATGTACCAAATAGGCCCAACAGAAGTTTTATTAAAAGCAGATGAGTATGTGGTCTGTCATA
Organism: Rhipicephalus appendiculatus; assembly: GCA_030522465.1. Classification (NCBI taxonomy): domain Eukaryota; kingdom Metazoa; phylum Arthropoda; class Arachnida; order Ixodida; family Ixodidae; genus Rhipicephalus; species Rhipicephalus appendiculatus. The sequence goes on along the minus strand of JALIZH010032667.1, from coordinate 8,435 downwards.
TCGACAATATCATATCCTCAGGCTTTATTATGCTGTGTGGCATTTTTTTTTCGGATGCACTGCTCCAGGTTGCAATGCACTATACTTTTTTTTTAATTTATGCATTGTGGCATGCCTCGAGTTAACGGCAACTGTTAAAGTGATTTTTTTTATTTTATGGCTACAGTTAACAGCTAGTGTTTGCCAGTTTTTAGGATAATCTTTTTTTGTTGCATGTTTCATAGCAACAATCTGCTAGAAAAATATTTCACTCGCACACTTTTTACTCACCTGTTTAATCAAGTTGCCAGGGTCATCCTTGCAACGGGTCGCCACCTTATGCATCACAGGCACAACAGCATCACCTGGTAAAAAAATTTTAAAACTCATTGTGATGTGGGCCAGCAAACATTTCACGCACAAATGCTTAATGCTTTTTATTAATGGCATCCCCAGTAAAAAACAAAGAGGTTTGAAATTTCGCAGAACTCGATTAACTCATGTTTCACTTTAAGTGTGCTCGCCTTTGCCACTGATGGCCATGGTGGCAGTGTGCACATTCTTGCAGTCCTCAAGCTGTTCAATAGGTTTTAACGGCACATAGATGGTTCAATTTGAAGCGTATGCCACCTCTGCCACAAGTACTAACACTCACAGGGACATACTTATAACACAGATATGAAAGAATATGGAGAGGAGAGTTGATGGTGCCATGACTGAATAGGTAGAGCAGCACATGCGTAAAGTCCATGGAAGAAGCCTGTAAGACTTAACAGCAGTGAGCCGTCTTACATCCGATTAACATTCCTTTTGTTCAACATCTACACCACATAAATTCATTTTGTTTTTGCTACCTTCTGCATTCATTGCCTGTTCGCCTCCTCCTTACTCACGCTGCAAAAACATGCAGCTTGGCACTCGAGTAGAAGGGCAATTCTGCATTTAAATATAAATCCAAGACATCTTTCCGTAGCACAGAGGTATGGAAGATGAAAAGGTAAACATGAACTCACATGCAACCATTTATCTTTACTCCCTCCTGAGCTAATTGGCACAATAGATCCATATGAACTAGACAGATCACTGTGCTAACTATCGTGGCACAAGCTTTTGTGTTTTGAACTTTTCGATAGCACCAAGCAGTTCAGAGGAGACGTTTGAAAACTTCACATGCAGATTGCCTACTCCTTGATGCACTGCGAAAGCAATTCTTTAATTCAACCGAAGCTTATTAAGCCAGCTTTTTCCCAGTAGCAAAGGTAACTTGCACTCACGTTCGTTGACAGCAATCGACAAAACAGCAGGCTGCGCTTTACAGGTCATATTTACAATGCATTGCCCTAAAACATCCATTTTATTGTCTGTGTACGTCCTTAAAACAATCTGAGCTCGACTTTACTTTGTACACCCTTCCAGGTACAACTGCCACTGTGGCCCCATGTGAATCTGCATTACAAGTAACAGCACTTCCCATTAACAGTCACCTCATAACCGTTTTCACTGATGTGTCGACTTGGCAAATAATAATAATAATAATATCTGGGGTTTTACGTCCCAAAACCACGATATGATTATGAGAGACGCCGTAGTGGAGGGCTCCGGAAATTTTGACCATCTGGTGTTCTTTAACGTGCACTGACATCGCACAGTACACGGGCCTCTATCATTTCGCCTCCATCGAAATGCGACCGCCGCGGCCGGGATCGAACCCGCGACCTTCGGGTCAGCAGCCGAGCACCGTAGCCACTGTTCCACCGAGGCGGACTGTCGACTTGGCAGAGTGCATTCATCTCCTCCAGTGATTTTATTACTGCATGCATTTAGCCTTCATATCTGCTTATTTGGCACATGTCTTGTACATGTCCTACCTTTGCCACACCTTGCAATTCAAAGGTCGTAGGTTCGATCCCTGCCAGCGGCAAGTTATCTTTTCGTCCACTTTTCTTTCTTCACATTTAAACTACAATTACTGCTAATACATCTAATCCTTTCCTTGGCATTATTATCCGTCATTTCTCATTAATATTGCGTCTAACAATGAAAACAAGCACTTAAATTAACAATTCCTTCCTTCATTGTTAAGAATAGGGACAGTTTCTTCTTTTCAGTTATGTCATTTGCCCTGACGCTCGACATAGGATTCAATGTTGTGGACTTTAGAGTCGAATTCATCTAATCTGTAAACAGGGACATGACTTCGCAAGAGAAACAAAAACGTTACCTGCTTAATTTTCCGGTTCCTAGCTGGCGTTGTGATTGCAGCACATCTGGTGGCCTTGTGAAGCCACCGCATCCTTGTGGGTATTGTCCAGCAGGCCAGGTCACACGGGTCCCATCCTGATCGCCAGATTAACTGATGCACACTAGCGGCAACAGTTCTGGAACAAAAAAGGCAACTAATTTATTGACCAGAACAACTTGTTCTTATACAGACAATACTGTGACATCAGATAGGGCCATGTGCAGCTTTGAACATCACCATATACATGGTAATAAAGTGTCACTCAAAAGCTTGCCCACGACCCTAACATGCACTTCAATTTCCTTGTCAATAATCGCTATTACTCTTCTCTTTACTGACGCTAGGACGCATTCGGATATGCTTGATAAGAGTGAATAGGTTAACTATTTCATATTACGAACATTTTTCTATGAGCTTCTTTATTCCTTACATACTGTGACACAAGTCTAGGTTGGACTTATGTACAGGAAAGCCTATTCCCACTCACAAGGATGTGTGAAGTCTTCACTGGCTTTAAGGTGTACATGCAGTATTCATATACATACACTGTGCACAAAAGATGCCAACAGCTCTTTTTACATCCACTGTTAGCATACTCTAACAGTCACCTGGTTCCAATATTTTTTTCACCACACAGATATGCTGTGAACATTTTGCTCAAGGTGTCTTTTGGGGACCTATAGAAAATTTCAGTGCCAATGATGAAAATCTGAAAATTTTGGAGTTGTTCAAAACACCAAATAGTTTTACCACATTAAATGCTAACCATTGTACTGTCACAGCATATGGTGGCAATAGGCTACACTTCATACACAAATTAAGTGCAATGGACTTTTAGCGTACTTGCTAATGGTTCATGTTGTATTTATATGTTGGTCGTTTGTCTTAATGCTATTGAGCTGTATTCAAAATGGGCCTAAACTAGCTCCACTCAACGCTGAACACTTTTGTTACGAAGTGCCGATATCCTTGATAGGAAGCTGAATAATAGTTGCAACAATAAATTGAATCCTACAAAGCTCGACATGTGTTGAAACAACATAAAAAATATATGTAGTAAGCTAATCATAACATAACAGAGCTGAGAACATCAAGCAAGAGGTAGCAACTTAGCAGGCACCACTGCAGACTAATTTACCAACTCTTCGGCTTCGTCCCCACATGGTACAGTGAATTCAAGCCTCCAGTAAGCTGTCCACGGTGCGTACAATATTTATTCGAAAAAGCAGAGCCGTGAATGAGCCAATCAAAGCACTCGCGATGTTCACTTCTTAGCTGAATGCCTTTAATCATGCAACACTATCTCGAAGACAGCACACTTCTGCAATAATATCGTGACTGGGGAAACATTGCATAGTGTAACTTGTGAACACTTTCACCGCGTTTTTTTTATTGGCGGTGCACACACCTATAAGCATGAGCTGTGCACGAAATTTTGTTTGTGTACTTTAATTTGACACAGCAGTACGCAGGACTTACTTATACAGCAATAGATCCTGTTGAGCTCCCACAGTTTTTTCTTGCTGCTACACACATAAAAAAGCAGTCACAGTGACCCATGAGTTACCTCAAGGAACTGGCCACAGCTTGATAGAAATGAAAAGAAGCGTCAGTAGGCACTTACCAGTACCACCAATGCATAAGTTGCCCCAAAAGGAAACAGCTGTAAGCAAACTGATGTCTGGCTATGAATATGCATCTTCTTCCTGAAAGATGCCATTGTTCAGAGCCATTTATATGTGATGCAGTGATTTAGTTGCATGCCAACCTGTAATAAATGAACGTAATTGTGAAACAGACAACACAAATTACGAATTGTGACTGTAAAAAACACAGAACATGCAATATTTAACTGCAAGTGCTTATTGCAGTGCCTAGGCTGCTACACTGAGCTCACGAATTTATAAAGATGTTTTTGAACGCTTTGCCGGTTTGGTACAACTTTCAATGCGTCTCAAACGTGCCCTGCCTGCACAAGAAGCAGCATGGGACCCGGCAGCACAGTGATGGCTTAGTAGGCGATATGCACCATGCAGCCATTGCATGCAACAAAGAATTGCTGATTCGTGCTCATTTGATCTTTGTACAACCACGCGCGCACACGGAAATTGCAAACAGATGAGGCGACCTCCCTACCTTTCGTCCGCTATGCTCCTAAACGTACGTTTAAAATCGCAGCTAAGTATCACCTACTCTTATCGCATCGCTTTGAGAAGAAAAACAAAATAAAGCTGAAAACTGCGAAAAAAAAACATCTTATCGTTTATAGGCAATTTCAGAGAGATGAAAATTATTGAAACCGCACGCATTCTGAGTGGTCGCAGGCTGCAGCAACTTAACTACGTTCGCTCTGCTTGCAATAATTTTCTCGCCATGTGTTGCACGCCGTCGCACGAAACACCGAGCGCTAACAGCATAAAATAACAACACACAAAAAGCAATCCAATGCCCGTGGGGATCTGAAGTTGCGATTACCACACGGCGGCCTCGCCAATCGAACTGCACATATACGTTACCTACAGCGCTATCTTTGCATGTACAGCCGCCCATTCTTTGAACCTAAGCGCGCGAGCGTCCACGACCGAGTCAAAATAAGCGCCGATTCCCGGCGTCCCAGAGTGCGGTTCCCGGAACAGCCTGGTGGAAGGCAGCTGCACAGAAATGTTCATCAGGCAGGCACACGCGCGCGTATTCTCGTTCATTTCGCCGCCATGCTTCATTATACGGCGCATATCGACTGCGCGGTCGACGCTCGCGCGTTCAAGTTAAATAAATGGGCGGCTGTACGGTCACACGATCACAGGTATAGTTCTACGCATACCTCATTTTCACCTCCGCTCACACACAGCTATTAAAAAGTACTCGCTTCCAAAATACAAAACACATAGTGTCACGGAGGAAACAAGTGTTTCCGTCATCTCGAAGCTGACTACACCGCGAGCCTTTCAACAACTCCTAGCGCGCACACACACCAAAGAATAACGCACACGTTCATTCAGAATAACTTACCATGTGTCCTCGGCTTCAAAATTGTAGATAACACCGACGACTTCGTATGGATCGCACTGCACAACCGCCGCCGATCAAAATGGCTGCCTCAACGAACGGAACGACTATAGTGAACTAGAACTAGAACTAGAACCCCTATCTAGTACACTCTAGAACGACGCACCCTTCCCGCGCTGCGAAGTCCAGATTCTGACGTGTTCCTCCGCTTTGCGTGTAGTTCGGCATACACCGAAGTCCAAAGGTGCGCTTCTCACGAACGAAAAAGAAGAGCGTTGGCGCTGCGCGGGTTATTTAAAACTTGCCTGTTGAAGTAACTTTTGAGAAGTTGACGCTGAGGCTGAGAACGATTCTGTTTGCTTATTAGTTCTTAACCAAATGGGCGTATTTGAATACACCCTTCTGCCCCGCGTCAATATTTTTTTTCGGTTATTCCCAATTTACATCACTTAAACTCCCAGATTTTCTGATTTTCGATAATCAGGGTAAAATAGCGGTTTTAGCCCATTTTACCCCCCTTCCCAGGGAGTTGGTATCTTGGGCTTGGGTGGAAAAAGGGCATATCACCTCCTAAAAACGCCCATATGGGCTAATTTCTGTTTACAGTGTACGTCTGGGTGCTTTCGTGAGCGCCTCCTTAACTTGGAGTAGACCAAAATTAGTATGGGAGGGTAAGAGGGCTTGAGGAATATGACTGCTTGGTAATGACATGAATAACGTGAAAATTCCGAATCGTACGTCGTCAAATCCTTTCTTCCAGACACGTGTGGGACATACCCGTATACCACGGGCCGCGGTATACGGGTATGCGCCACAGTTATATCTAGCCAAGAACTGCGAGAACAGACAATAGTAATTTAAATGCGAGAGCGTTAAGAAAAACTGACATCGGCAGCGTTGACCCGACGAATTCAAAGAATAAATATCAGGGTCTCAGTACGAATCGAACCCAACCATTCTACGTGGCAATCGAGTATTCTACCACAGAGCTACGCCAGGTCTTGGAACTGCTTTAAAAAAAGACCCTATGCAGGCGTAATGTTGATGAAATGTTAATTGTGGTTGCAGTGCTGGCTGTCTAATTTTATAAACATTACATATGTACTACTCCTACGATAAAGGCGTTATGTCGGGTTAATGTCAGTTGTATACTGACGCGCCATCCACTGTTGTAGGTCTACGTAGCACTATGCGAGGCTACCATCCTCGCAAGCACATGCGCTACATGTCAGCTTAGCGCTTCTGGTGTTAGTAATACCCATGTTGCTGTTGGCATCACTACGAAACCGAAAGAACTGATTCTATAAAACATATCCGACTGTTCGACATGTCCATATCTTTAGCGTCATTTCTTAACGCTTTGCTCAATAAAATTACACCACAGTCAGCTTCCCTCCGCATGCTTCGCATAACATCGATTACCATGGTACGCGGGATCTGCCGAATTTTTTCTTTGTCATCTATTCAAGTGGATTGTGTCACGGAAATGATGTCAATGAAGTCTTCGTCTATCCCGGCATACGTTCATGTTAAAACAACCCCCCGAAGGCTGTCATTTTCTTTTAAAATCCCGGTATACAGACTCAGCACAGCTTGGATGGTTTGGTTCTGCCTGTCAAATAAAAGCATCGCGCAAATTAAGCGAACGACGTGGGACGAGTGCGAGGAGGATTTGTCCAGCCCAGTTCTTTAGGATCAGCGCGGCTTCGTGAAACGGGTACGTGTCGCAGCTCAGTTCGACGGAATCGAGGAACAGGAAACCGTTCGATCCTCTTTTGCATTAAATGCACTAGGTGATACAATTTCCACATTACTTTCTTTATTCATTCAAGTAGCAAGCTCATAGTAGTGTCAAGTTATATCTTCATGTAGTCTCTAGTTTTAGTACGAATGATGTGCGAAGAAACAGAAAGGACGAGGCATAGACACTGCGCCCGCGCCACCAGCGTACGAATCAGAAAATTGGCCGCGTATCTGCGTGCTTCGCTGCAAATGTCGTCGAAAGACGATAGTCTTGTGCCGACTGCACTGCATGAGCGGCATGAGTACCACAATTTAATAGCTGGGCTAGCCGCTGGGCTCGTTTTTCGGACGTTTTCCGGGCACGCTTAGACGGACGCCGGCGTTTCTCCGCTGAAATTTGGTCGTCGGTCTTTTCTCTGCGTTCTCTGATCATGTCTTGTAGAGTGGGTCGTATTTCATCAAGCGGCCATATATGTTTTGCCTGGCCTGAGACAGCGCTCTTCTACGATGAATCAGCCGCATCTGGCTGGCATTGATAAAACAGAAGAGGACGCCATCTACAGCGCTACCGGGGAACATCGGCTTGTGTTGAACTATGCTGCTGCCAGATGGCAGCACCACGGCGTCGAAGTTAAATCACTGGGCGGAGACTTGTTTTGTACACAGCGGCGCATTTTCATCCCCGCGTAATAAACACTAGGATCTTTATAATTACGTATCTATAGATTTTGTTTTAAAGGAACACTGTGAATAGTACTAAGGTATTGATGTTGTGCATCAGGTATGCGTAATATTTGATTTTTAATTGCCCACGCTCACCCGTATGAACACATGCCCCTCGGTCAAGATTGGAGGTCGTAAGGCAGGGGGTTAAACTTTGGCCAGCTAGCTGAAACGTGCGACGTGCCGACAAACAGCGAAACAGACAGACAGACAGACAAAAATTTCTCCGTTTAGGTATCCCAAGAAAGACTATCGTCTTTAAAATAACTTTTAGGGGTGAAGTACCTTAGGGTCTAGGATTGTCGGCGTGTCATGTAGTCACGGTATATCACGTCTTCACGGTCCATTGTAAACGGCGAGAGAGAGGGCTGCGTCGTATGGGGAGGAAGCACATTACCACCGAGGGGGGGCTTTGCGACGTCGCGCGTCGCATGAGTTTCGTCGCAGATTCATGCGACGAGGCTTTGCGATGTCGGCGTCTCATGTCGTCATGGTGTGCCATGTAGTCATGGTGTGTCATGTGGTCGCGGACCATCATAAAAGCGGGTATGCGCCAGGGCAATTATGTAAGTCCCGCTGCCACAGAAATTGGCTGAATCCCACTACTCACCACCCTTCAACAAAAAAATTTGGTGCATCTTCCCAAAGGGAACCCTGATCGGATGCAAAGCAGCAGCGTTGCGCAAGGGTGGCGTCACGGGTTGAACGGCGCTAACGCGGGTGCTGCGGTGAGCGCTGGAAG
>JALIZH010032666.1:0-15180 GCA_030522465.1 Rhipicephalus appendiculatus | reverse complement strand
GGCAGATGAAACAACGGATGTATCTCAAACCGAGGAATTGCTCTTTGAGTGTACGTTGAGTTAATCCCATTACTTCGAGCATTCGGGAAGACTTCCTCAGCCTCATACCTGTTGACGACGCCAGTGCTCAAGCCTGACTGACGCTCGAAAAGGGAGCCTGCACTTGGACGTCACGAGAGGCCAATGATACGATGGAGCAACAACGATGAGGGGCATCCAACGGTGTGCACATGCTCATCCGGAACGACTTCCAAACGGCGTTGTGCCGGAAGTGTTCAAGCGTAGCTACCATCTTCAAAAGGTTCAAGCACTTGTGCTCAAAGGGAGATTCTGAGTAGGAACAGATGTCCAAGCCGTTCTCTTACACTGGAAATCTGAAATTGGGTATATTCTGTTACTAGGGGTGTGCGAATAGTGAAACTTCATCTCGAATCGAATTCGAATCGAATAGTGCCGAATGGGGAACGTGCACTGAGCCGGTGGCGCCTCGGTGTGGGAGTGAACGAAAGGAATTGGCGCGTTCCGTGCAACAGCCGACCCATGAGCGCATGCGTGTCAGGTTGTTAGCGATGCTTCGCAATGTCGCGTATGAATTGCTGTGCCGTAAAATATGCCGATAATTATAAGAACTACGCACCTGGAACAAAGTTTTTTCAGTTGTCCGCCGTGACTGTGCTTCAGAAACCGGCGGGAACACTGGATTAGTGGACACCACGCGTAGGCGTGCGCAGGGGGTTCCCCTTCAGAGGGGGAGACGGCTCGTCGCAGCGCCTCCCTTCCCTATTAAGTCAATGTATGGGGCAGACTTTGCGCCCCTCCTTAGGTGACTAGGAGGGGCGCCGCCCCTCGTGCGCACGCCTATGACGCCATGTAAAGCAAGTGATCCCGCGGGCACGTTTATGAAGTACATGGTGTAGCTAGTTCGCTGTGAATTTACTCTCCACGCTTGTTAACTGATATTTTTAACGTGCTGGAGGAACCGAGGTGCATCGGAAAATGTGATCTCGAGTCTGTAGTCCACAATTCGTTGGCGAAAAGCAATCGACAGATCCAGCAATTCTCCCTAGTACACTGCTGCTCTTTTTCCCCCGTATCGCAGTTCGTAAACAGTAACATTAAGGAAGAAGTCACGCATGCAAGGAAAAATGCGTCGCAGACCACGAGAATTTCAAAATTTATTCCCCATGTACTGCCATAGCCCTTAATTAACAGCAGTGTGCGTGCAAGCGAAGCCGGGCCACGTCGTTCTATTGCGCTACGTGACAGCTGAGATATCGCGTGCAAAGCTGGCACGTGACAAAATTACTCAAGGGCCCATGCAGCCCGAGCAACGCCTACAAACGGAGCTGAACTACTGCGCAGAAAACTTCGCGGAAATGCCACGCATTACTAAATGCAACACGGGCAGTTCGGCGACCGTACGTATTAACTTGCGCGCATAGCAAGAGGTTGTCTAACACATGTCAGACACAAATGTCATCGTTTACTCAACAATAACCAGGCAAAATTGCAAGAAATAATGTTTACAAACATCGATGGTGACGGTCTATGCTTCGAGCTTTACGCTGGCCGGCCGCACGAATCGCCCTTTCAAAGCACTCTACCCCGCGTCTGTGCTACGTCACATCGAAAACATGATTGTTTCCGTAAATTTATGTCCTTTCTCCTCGTTTGGAGTCCCAAAAGAATCATGCACTGATAACTTTCTGGAAGCCTACCCGTTTTATCAAACCTGTCACCTTCGCGCACACGCATTTGCATACAACGCGGGCGTAGCTGACGGAGAGACGACGATTCGTAGCTAGAGGTGTGCGCCGTGGAGGTTTCGACCGGCGGCGGCGTGGGGGTACCTACCCCGACGTGATGCCGTCCTGTGGCGCAAGCTTCAGACGGGTGTCTTTCCCAACCCCTGGCTTTACAGCAAGGTTTACCCACACCTCGTGACACCACACTGTAGATACTGCTCACAGTCAGCCACCCTCATACACATGGCGTGGACGTGCCCACAGTACGCTGACACTTCACACACAGAAGACACGTGGGAGTCCCTTCTGCGTACCACCGACTCGGCACAGCAACGCCGGGCAATCTCACGCGCATTGGAGGCCGCGGCGTCCCAAGGGATCCCCGCTGACCTCCTCTAAGCAGCGTAACCGATCTCTGGGTCGGTCCCCTCTTTTTGGGAGTAATAAAGTTTTGATCATCATCATCGATCCGAGTCGGCGGCGGCGGCGTCGTCGGCGCACTCCGGGTATATCATCGGCGGCGGCGCACGCGGCCACTTTTCGTCGGCGACGGCGGCGCCGGCGGCGTGGAAACCGAAACTACAAGTTTCAAAAAGCTATTTTACTGCATTTACTGCATCTTCTTTGTTTAATTAGCTGAAATTCAGGGCTTTTAACACTGAGGGCTGAGAGAACAGCATAGATATGTACTAGAAGTCAGAGAACTGGCAAACGTTTCTTAAATATTTTGTTTTTCGGCGTGCATATAGAAAAAAAAAAAAGAATGGGTGAGAGGGCACTTATCTCAAGTCATGTACAGTGTATTAATCATTTCTGAGGTTTCACGTACCGTGACCACGATATGAACATGAAACACGCCGCAGTGGACTACTCCGGAAGTTGCGTGCACGGTTCTTTGACGTGCAGACATCATAGCGTCCGTCAAAATGCGAGCACCGCGGCCGGGATCGTACACGCGTCTATCGGGTCAGCATCAGAGACCGTGCCACCGCGGCACGTGGCAATGTTGAATGTGTGTTTATTTGTTCTATAAATGTGCAGCACAGCTTTTCTTTTTTGTACCGTGGTTGTATATGTGTTTTATAAGATTCATGGCGGTAAGCTGTTGCGTGCGCGCGAGAACATTTCACGAACACGCAAGCTGCGACTATGTAGTCAAGAGTTCGACGAAAGTTCGTCTGGTCAGGTATCATGATGAGGATGTTGCACTGACCAAGTCAAGGTGAAAAACACAGAGACGTTTCGGAACCCATACGGGTTACTTGTTCACACTAAACAGGCAAGAGCCGGTATACCTTAATTACATTTCTCTAAAGTAGGTTAAACCTCTTTTCGTGATAACGATATGGAAGGTACACGATCATGACCATGTTTTTTTTTTTCGCTTGATATGCTTCAATCAGTTCCCTCGTATTTCGTGGCTGGGTATCGTTTATTATACAATTAAAATAATGATAATTATTAAAATAATTCAAATATATAATTAAATGATATATCATAAATTAAAATGTAATTAATTAATATCATTATTTAATTAAAAACGGATGACCAATCTCACACTGCAATGAGCAGGCATGTCTCCTCCCCCCTCATGCGGCGGACGTTTCATGTTCTTTCAGCGCCCCGGCGAGGAAACGGCATGCGATACATGACGTTTGTGATTCATTCGGTGAATCTATTGACATGGCGAGTACTGCAAATGCTCCTTGATTTCTGGTTTTCAATGCTTGCACAAAATCATGACAGCCTGACATCGCTGAAAACGTGGCAACTTCCACTCGCCTACTGTCCTCACTTTCACGGGCACCTGACATACCATGTTTCTTTTTTTAACTTGTTGTAAAGGGAACCTGGGGAGCCTTAACACCAAGTCTCCCCAGGTGCCACCTAATCCAGTGCCTGCACATGATGTTGTAAATATGCATGACCCCCAAAAATGACTGCCAATCGAGGCGGTGACGTCCGTTCTACGCCCGCACCTGGAGAGTGCCTCGATGTCCACCTCGCCCGAGGAGGAAATCGAGGCACTCTACCCGCACCTAAAGTTCCAGCAGTACTGGGGCTCTTCGATTTTCCACTTCTGGCTACCCCGCGGGCTGCCGCGGGCTGCCGCGGGCTGGCCGATAGTGTGGTGCATTGTAGCCTGAACAATGGGCGCCGTCAACAAAAGCCCTATTCACGGTGACACCGTGACTCCAACCAGCAGCGTGATTTCAAAAATGTAGCGTTTCTCTCCCCCTTCTTTCACTTTCTTTTTTCGGCATCTGCGAAAACAGAGCTAATCGCGAAGGCCATGAACCAATTCCTGTCTTCGGCGCAACTTCTTTCTAGAAAGGGTGGTCCTAAGAGGAAAAAGAAAAGGGGGTTTTCTGAAAAGTACTTTTACTTTCGCCAGAGTGTTAGGAGGGATTTTCCTACTTTTTAGAGAAGCAGAGTAGCTGTGTACGCCCACCAGTGGCGTAGCCAAGGGGGGGTTCAAGCCCTCCGAAAATTTTCAATTTTGCTTCACGCACACATACAAACGCACGCACGAACATACATAAAGTATGGTTCAACCCCCCCCCCCCCCGAAAAAATTTCTGGCTCCGCCACTGACGCACACGTGTACTTCGTGTCGAAGGAACGCCTCTAGAACCGCTGATATATCTCTACCGAGTCGAATGCCTATATATGTCATATAGATTTTTTTTATTCAGCAGTTTTCTCAATTATTCGATTAATCGTATGACGCTGATCTATGGTAAAACACTATCCTAAATGCAGCTTCTTCCCCTAGGTACATTAAAGTGAAGTGTGACGCTTATCTTATTATAATTCAAATGATCTTCCTTAACATCCTGTACAACATGCTGAAAGGAGGTTGATCGGTCTCGTGGGCGAAAGGTGCAACATATCTTTCGTTCACGTCGCGCGTTGATGAAGACCTTCCGTGCATGTGCATGATGGGAAAATATCGGGAGAAGAGGAAGGATGGGAGGGGGGTTGTTACACCCGCATGACGATAATTGTGATTATCTTTAGCGATCTGCTTAAGAAGAAACCAACGAAAAACACGGAGACAGAGTAGGAACCAGCAGGACAAGTGCTGGACTAGCAACTAAATGTTTATTAAGGAAACCCCACACACAGGGAACCAGCAGCACATGCGTAAATAGGCTATCAGAGCTTTGTCACGTTGCACAATTCACAGTACAAAGCCAAGAAACGTGTCAAGGTGGCACAAACAGCCTATTTGCACGAAACACCAAGATATCAACGCCACGTGCACCGTTATCTAGAACCGCAAATTCTTTATCTGTGAGGAACACTGAGGGATCACTACACATGACACTTTGCCCCCCCCCCCCCCAATATATATATATATATATATATATATATATATTTCAAAGGCTTCACAAGTCTCACGTTTACTCTTATTTCTTCCGTTGCCAGTGGCACTCACTGATTTGAAATCAGGGGCGCAGCCACAGTCTTTGCGGCGCAGAGGCACGTAAGTTTCGAAATTCGCTTGTCATGGGACCGTGTGTACAGCGGTCAGACGGGCCGATTCAATGACAGGCTGCGTGAACACTGCAATCTACTCCCCTACGGGCACTGCTGGAAACTTACCTCTGCGCTTCAAAGGCTCTGCGCCCCTGAATTCACATCAGTGAGTGTCATTGGCAAAGTAAAAAATAAGATTGAACGTGGAGTTTTTTTGATGCCCTCAAAATAAAACAAGGCAGGGCAAAGTGTCATGTGTGAGGGATTCCCTCAGTTTTCCTTACAGATTGAGAATTCGCGGTGCTATACATAGCGGCTCCACGTGGCGTCGTCATTTCGGTGTTTCATGGAAATGTGCTGTTTGTACCACCTTGACATTCACCATGGCTTTGTAGTGTTAGTTGTGCAACTGTGAAACGGTTCAGATAGCCTACATTTATGCATGCGCTGCTGGTTAAAATGTGTATGGGGGCTTAATTCTGTAATAATCATTTAGTTCGAAGTCTGGCGCTTGTACTGTCTGGTTGTTCTCCTTCACTGTCTTCGTGTCTTTCGCTGGTTTCCTCTCTTGAATATTATGAACCAACTCGCCCAGCAACCAACGTTAGTGATGTCCTGTTTCAAACACGACTGTGACAAATCGGCATGTACGCTAATTAGTCGAATTGAGTCCGCGGTAGAACAGGCGAAGGAAAGGCGCATTGCTCGGTTTCATAGTCTGGCGTGGAGTATCGCATTGAGTGCAGGTCAAAGTGGAAGAAACACAAGACATTATACACCCACACTTTAGGGTTACGTCCGCATTCATGTTCTGTGTGTTACTTCACACGAACTTTATGGTGATCACCATCTCGTCTAATTGTCGACCTTGCTGAATTAACTGCCAACCTATAGGTTGGGGATCGTTTCTGTTTGATAAATCATTTCATCTATTGTCCTTTTTCCTTTCTTTATTCATTAAAGGCCATGTGTTCCAGTTTTTTAAACTGATTCTTTCTAAATATATATACCCCAAATAGCTAGCTCTTGCTCTCTCCATTCCAAGCCCCCGCCCTTCCCCTTTGAACTGACGTTGTTACTTGGCTTGCTTTCACAGACATATTTATTGTTATCCCAACACCAACTCTCCACACATTTTATTACTATTCAAAGCCCGCCTCATATAATACATATTATGTGAGAGGTAGCAGACTCGTCAGCCCGGGCCCCGAGTATGTCAACAGTCCTCGCCAAACACCACCGTTGCCGCTTGTCACTGACTTGGATTCGCTTAACTACGGTGAGCTCGAAAGTAGCTTAAAATTCACCAAGGAGAGCTATAAGGTGGGCTAGTTGGTGTTGATTCATCTTCAATGGGGCGCTTAGTGAACACAAACGACGCAAACGAAAAAGTACAGGTTGCGTTCGTTGCCTTATGTCCAGTACTTTTTCGTTTGTGTTCACT
This sequence comes from Rhipicephalus appendiculatus, assembly GCA_030522465.1. NCBI lineage: Eukaryota > Metazoa > Arthropoda > Arachnida > Ixodida > Ixodidae > Rhipicephalus > Rhipicephalus appendiculatus. The sequence continues at coordinate 8,508 of JALIZH010032666.1, read as the reverse complement.
AAGCGCCCCATTGAAGATTAAAATTCACGTTTATTTTGAATCCAACACTACCTTTCCACATTATTAAGAACACCGAACAAGTTTTCTGGTCCAGTTATTTAACTTGAAGCAGCAGGCGAATCAATTGCGATGCGTTTGCCAAGTGGGCATAATTAAGAAAAGACCGAGTATTTACTGGTGGCAGAAGGTGTGAAATAAAGGTAGGTTTACTGAAAAAAAAAATTTAGTACTTAAATGGCGCGCCGATCGCGCCGAGAGAACACGTCGGCGGCGGCGGCGCGCCGATCAGTTAGCGGCTAGGGTTCCTCGATGCGCGCGCCCCCCTTGGAGGGTGGAGCCATTCTTTGAGGGGGTGAATGCATAGAGTTAAAGGGACCCTGAAACGGTTATTTGAAGCTTTGTCAGCGTTTAGACTAGAGCATCATCGAACCATTGGCACCACAAATTTAGCGGCACGCCGTGTACCAAGGCGGCTACGGACAATTATATCATACCCTCCTTCTCACCCCTGCCTTGCCTCCTCAACTCATGAGACACGCTGGCATCGCTGGCGATCGCAGAGCTCACGTGAGCACACTCGACGATTTGAGCTTCGCCCAGTGATCACCTCCGAGATTGCACGCCGACAGGTTGCGTGCATCTCGGAGACCATAGCCCAGTGCGCCCGGCAGCACGCACGCCGTCTGGCAACAGACACAGTTGATATCTTCTCCGACAGGTGCCGCCACCCTGCCAGCCAATTTTTGTGCGCGCACACCGCAGCCCCAGTGACGTCGCCAGCAGCCCCAATGACGTCGTGCCCACACTGCATGTCGTACTCGCAAGGGGCGGTTGAAAACGCGTTGGGCTGAGCCGCAGTGATCTGCAGCGATTCGCAGCTTTATAGCGTTGTAATAAATTACACAGTGTAAGCAGAGAGCTTAAATTAGTCTGTAAATGAGCCTTAGGACTTGGTCTACTGGCCCAATGTGTTTGTACAAAATCGTCAAAACCGTTTCAGGGTCCCTTTAATATAACAGACTCTAGAGGAAAAGCTGGGCCACTAAAGCTATAACCACGTGAGCGGCGACATCTTGGAACATTGTCACAGTTGCCATTACAGTAATTTACAGAAGCGCTAAATATGGCTTTTGAAAACACTCAAATTCTCGCAATAAAAATAGTAAACAAGCGTGTTTACGTATTATAAACGAATGAAAATTGTTTGATGTTCATATCAACTACTTTTAGGAAAGATACAACAGCTATTTATGCAATTTACTGCACGCGGAAAGGAGCGTTTGCAGGTTTGTTTACTAGATGGCGCCACCATTCTTGTATCGTGTCAACATTTCTGAGCGTTGCCGCGCAGCCTGCGGCCGATTGCGCCGGCTTGCTTGCGTGCGTGTTTTTTTGTTGCCACGAGCTAAAAGATCGACTTTATGTGACAGTCTCTTAACTGCGATGCAATAGAGAGCCACGAAACAAGCAAAAATGCCAGGGGTTATTGCAGCATCTAGTGGCGAGTGTGAGTGAACGTCACCCGAAAGCCGAGTATCGTTCCATCATGGCGGCACCCGAGCGGTTATAGGTTTTAATGCATGGGCCCTATGGGGGAGCTTTTCCTCTAGAGTCAGTATATTAACTCTATGGAAAGCCGAGTATCGTTCCATCATGGCGGCACCCGAGCGGTTATAGGTTTTAATGCATGGGCCCTATGGGGAGCTTTTCCTCTAGAGTCAGTATATTAACTCTATGGGTGAATGCCGCCTTCCGATCGGCGGCCGCCATTCGGCTCCCCCCGGCTCGTCGCGGCTGGTTGAGTGAGACATGTACGCGGCGTTTTCTCGGACAAAATGCCCGGGTGTTGCGTGCCACAGTGCACAAACCACTCGCGAAATGGCTAGAAGATGTTCAGATTTCCGAAATATCCAAAAAGGCGACTCCTGTGGCTGGTAAAGATCAAGCGCGATAAATGGTAACCCGCGGACTGTTCGTGTTTGCGCAGCCTAAGTTATGCCATTTCAGCATTTGGAGAGTTATAATGGTTATAACTCGCCGCGCTTACGTTGGCCTTCTCGCTCGACGTAACTTGCCCCAACGTATACGTTGCCGCAAGAAAACTTTCGGGGCACTCACTCTTCTCGCATTGTAGGTCCAGAAACGACGCCTTGGCGTTAGTCAGCTGGTTCCCGGACGCGTATTGCCGAACGGTGACGGCATGTGCGTGTACGTGTGTGTTTGTGCGCATGTACGCATGGTTGTGCGTGCGTGCGTGTGCGTGTACGCGTGCGTGTCTGTGTGCGCGCACGCGCGTACGTGTGTTTGTGCGTGCATTGCCGCGCGTGCCCGTGTGTGTGTGTGTGCATGCATGTCGGTGAGTGTGTGTATGCGTGCGTGTACGTGTGTGTGTGGGTGTACTTATGTGTGCGCGTGTTTTTGTGTACGTGTGTGTGTGCGCGCATGCGTGTGTATGTGTATGTGTACGTGTGAGTGCGAGCCTGTGTGTGTGTTCGTATGTGCGAATGCGTGTGCGTGAGTGCATATCTGCGTGCCTGTGTGGGTTTGTGTGTGTGTATACGTATACGTGCGTGTACGTGTGTGTCTGTGTGTGTGTGTGTACAGGCGTGTGTGTGCGCGTACGTGTGTGTTTGTGCGTGTGCGCATGTACGCATGATTGTGCGTGCATGTGTGTGTGTTCGTATGTGCGAATGCGTGAGTGCATATCTGCGTGCCTGTGCGGGTTTGTACGTGTGTGCGTGTGTACACGTGCGTGTACGTGTGTGTCTGTGTGTGCGTGTACAGGTGTGTGTGTGTGCGTACCTGTGCGTGTGCGCATGTACGCATGATTGTGCGTGCATGTGTGTGTGCGTGCGAGCATGTTCGCATGCGTGTGTGTGCGAGTGTGTTTCTACGCGTGTGCGTGTTTACGCGTGCGTGTGATTACGTGTGTGTGCGCGTGCGTGTACGTGTGTACAGTCGGAATCACACTTGTCTAGAGCGCCCAGCCAGCAGCTGCAGCTGCTGTTTTCTGCAGAAATATGCCAAGACCTACGCCGTAATGATACCAAACATGGTCATACTGCATGCTAGGCCCTTGTGCTATAATTCAAGCATGAACGTAAGCTTGTAGCTAACGTGAGGTAGAAGCTGCGGCCAACAACAGTGTCGACAGCCACGCGCTCCGCTGCTCTAGACAAGTGTGATTCTATCCGTACATGATTTAATGCCATAAATTTCATGACTTAATGACGTAAAAGCCGTATGTAGAGCCCCAAATAGTATGATATGTATTCAACAATTTTTTTTCGCCCATCTGCTTTTTACAGTAAGGTAAAAGAGATGAAAACAAAATTCAGAATACTGTGCGTTGCAGGGTGTGGTCAGTAAAATGGGGTAGCTGATGAATAATTCGAAAACAAGATCTGAAAATATGGTGTGCATTCACAGTTTTTCTCTTTTCTCGTGACAGCACGTGGTTTTTTTTTTTTCAATCTTTTTTTTCGCACGGCAGGCAAACTGTTTTTACACTTTTGTGGAAGGCACAAAACACACAGACACAATGAAAGGCCATGGGACTTGGGTGCGTGTGTTTCGCATCTTTAACCAATATAAATAGTTACTGACTAGCCCAAGAAGATGCTAACTGAACGTGTTGACGCGGCTGGCGTGTACGGTAGGTTTCTGCTGCGAGCAACTCCAGCTGCTAATGTCGCTTTAAAAATAAGGATTAGACAATAGAAATCTGAGACCTTCACACTCCCGATGCGAAAACTTTGTATTTTTGTCATGTTGTTTGAGTATCACTCGTTTTGACACTATGAACTCTGCAAGCAGCCGCGCGACGCCCGTCGGCTGCCTATCGTGGCTATAGGCGGCCTGCGGAGAGGGCATCGTAATGGCGGACGCCGTAGCAGACGACGCTGTTGTCTCCACCTTCCACGGCGGCGGAGGGGGAGCGCGCGCATCGAGGAACCCTATTGGCGGCGGCCATAGAGTTAATATAACAGACTCTAGAGGAAAAGCTGGGCCACAAAAGCTATAACCACGCGAGCGGCGACATCTTGGAACGTTGTCACAGTTGCCATTACAGTAATTTACAGAAGCGCTAAATATCGCTTTTGAAAACACTCAAATTCTCGCAATAAAAATAGTAAACAAGCGTGTTTACGTATTATAAACGAACGGAAATTGTTTGATGTTCATATCAACTACTTTTAGGAAAGATACAACAGCCATTTATGCAATTTACTGCGCGCGGAAAGGAGCGTTTGCAGGTTTATTTACTAGATGGCGCCACCATCCTTGTATCGTGTCAACATTTCTGAGCGCCGCCGCGCAGCGTGCGGCCGATTGCGCCGGCTTGCTTGCGTGCGTGTTGCCACGAGCTAAAAAGCTCGATTTTATGTGACAGTCTCTTAACTGCGATGCGATAGAGAGCCGTGAAACAAGCAAAAATGCCAGGGGTTATTGCAGCATGCAGTGGCGAGTGCGAGTGAACGTCACTCGAAAGCTGAGTATCGTTCCATCATGGCGGCTCCCGAGCGGTTATAGGTTTTAATGCATGGGCCCTATGGGGAGCTTTTCCTCTAGAGTCAGTATATTAACTCTATGGCGGCGGCGGCGGCGGCGCAGCGAAAACTGTCGGCGGCGGCGCGCCGACGTCTCGGCACACACCTCTATTCGTAGCACGCCAGTTGACACTGAAGTGGCCGCAAGTCGCCACTCGCGGCGCTGACGGCGCATAGGTGCTAGTGGAGAAAAAGAACTAGGAGGCTCACCAGTAAATATACGGCTAGCAGTGTGGGCGACAAGGCAACAAGGAGCATTAAGCGAAAAGTCAGAGAGGCGGAGAGGACTTATTGGATGACAGCGATGGAGAAGAAGCCGGCTCTCAGTGACTACCGAAAGGGAAAAAACGAAATAAGGAGGGAGAGGTTTTATGATAATTCAAGGGGAAGCGCTTTACTGTTTGAAGCAAGGTCGGGTTGCCTTAGAACGCGTAGCTATAAAGCGAGATTCTGTAACGAAGAAGAACAATGTACATGCTGTGGGGGAACTAAGGAAACGATGGAACATGTACTGATTGAATGTGGCGATATCCACCCAGATATACGTGTGGGCACGAGTCTACATGGAGCCTTGGGTTTTAGGGACAACAACGGAAAGCTGAACACGTCCGCGATAGAAATAAGTAAGAGACGGTTAGAGTATTGGTGGCAGAAAAGTAGAGATAAAGGACAAAAATGAAGACTGGGAAAAATAAGGTCATTCTGCCTTAAGAGGCAGAGAGATGGACCGTGAATTTATATTTTTCTTTGCTATAATAACATAGATTTAATCATTGTAGATAAGGCATTAGGCCAACACAAAAAGAAAGTTTTTTCGAGCCTGGTGGCAGACATGTCACCGCCCCGTTATAAAGGGGACGCTCATAGCATCCATCCATGCTAGAGTTACTGTATATGCTACAAAGGTAGCATATACAGTAACTCTAATAGGAGCAGTAGAGTTACTGTATATGCTACTTAAAGGTAGCATATACAGTAACTCTAAGGTGCAGTGCACTGCTGCGCCCCCTGTAGGTGCTGCACGTTTCCCATAGTGGCCAAAAATGTCGAATATCGAAAAACAAAAGATTTTTTTTTTCTTTGAAAATTAAAAGAAAGAACAAAGGAATCCAATCGTCTTATGTCCTCGAGCACATAACGCGGTGAGTGACTGCCACCAAAAGGCTACAAACTGTCACGCAGAAACAGAAGCTGTACCACGTGATCTTGCATAAAACTTTCTCGCCATGATATGTCACGGTGTTTCCTGCTGTTGAAAACATGCGCTCACTGGGCGCCTCAGTAGCAGGAGTGGGAAGGAATCCTAACGCAATTTTGGCGATACCTAGATAAAGTGAAGCTCTATGCGCTATCCGCTATTTCAAGGGATCATCCTTTCTTGGGGTCAGGAGATCCGTCAAGTATTTTTGAACCTCTCGTGTATAAGGCTTGAGCTCGGTGATGGTTATTTCTTGACGCTAGCAGTTCGACAGTCTCCCAGACTGTTCTCTGGTCTTTTCTGCTGGAGCCATGACATGCGGAAATGACATAATATTCTTTAAAATAAACATGCGCTCACTTTTGAACCAGTATATCGGCGAAAATTTTCACGGAAGACCTTCTGTACCGACGTTACCGTTCGTTTTAGCCCTCCCCCCACCCTTCCTTCCTCCCACCCTAACCAAGTTGCACCATTGGCTTTTGTCGCGCTTTAGATATTCGGCCAGTCGAATTACTCGAAATTTCGAATACTAGCTATTCGAAAGTCGAATCGAATTATTCGATTAGGTATTATTCGATTCGAATTCGAAACTCGAATATTCGCACACCCCTTTCTATTACCAAATTCGCATATAATGTACGGACAGAAACACAAATATTCACTAGGGTGGCTTGTTGGGCAAGTTGGTACATAGTCTTGGTGAGAATACCAGCAGAACCAAAAAGAAAGCAGGAGGAACCGAGACAAGAAAAGAGACAGAGACAGGAAGAATGCTTTCCAGCATTCTTCCTGTCTCTGTCTCTTTTTCTTGTCTCGGTTCCTTCTGCTTTCTTTTGGTTCTGCTGGTATTCCCACCGAAACAAATATTCACAACAGGCCGAAATTTGTACGTGAATGAAAAGTGAATGAAATTCATCGAAATAGTAAGTTTTGCCTCCAAACTAAAAGCAGTTGGGTTCTCTGTTGGATAGTTTGACATGATCGAGATTATATAAATCCTTGTTCAAAGGATAACCGAGTAAATAGTGATACACGTTGGTCGCGGCTGATAAATTATCCTAATGTGTTAGCGTGCAACTTAGAGATAGCTACACTAGGTGACATTTGTTTGATCGACCGAAATTGACTTTTGCGCTTTGAAATACCTCCAAGAGCGCACCGACGGTTTATCGCCGATTCGAATGGTATTACGGCCGCTGGATGAAAAAGCAACCGCGCTCTTTTTCATCCAGCGGCCGTGGTGTCGATTAGAAAACCGAAACGCGAACTGAAACAAGAAAAATCCGATCAATGGCCGTTCGAGTAGCCATGCGGCCATACATTCCGGTTCCGGCTCCCCGGTGCGTGCGCCGGGTCGTGTGGGGTGATCGCATGTGTGCCGTTGCTGTGCCGCTGAAAGTGTGCACTTGTGTGTGTGTGCTTTTCTCACAATCGGCGAGAATAGTCCGGCACAACCGATTCCCAATCTCAAAGCCCGGCAGCCCGCCGCGCCCGCATTGTCATTTGTCAGCACGGCGTTCTCAAACAAACAGAGTAGTCGCCGATAAATGATCCCCGCTCCTGCGTTCCTTATCCGTAGCCTGTTCCAAGTCAAACCCGTCCGTCCTTTCGTCGGTCCTGTCAGCACATCGAAGAAGCCTGGCCATGGCCGCTAAGGTGGGATTTCTAAAGATTCTCGAAAAAAATATTTCGGTGTTCGTCCTTTCCGCAGCACATCACAAGTGAAGATATGTGGAGTCAGCGCCTGAGTTGTAAAGTGGCAAATTCGTGAATTGCGGCGGAGTACTTCACCGTCGAATTCCGTGCACTCCGCTTCACGGAGAAAATAAAGAACGTGCGAAGGCAGATGTTCTGATTCACGCATGGTAGCTGAGTCCTTCGACCAATGGGGATACTGCACGCTAGAGGTCAACCGCTCGTCAAAAATGTGTCTATTCATGCACGTTATCGGTGTCGGTTTCAGTCGCAGTTCTTCGCAAGATGCTTCAGCTAAAATGTCTTTTGAAATACAGTGACCGTTGGTAGTTACCTAGTTTAACGTGCGCAGGTTACGCGTTTCGCGGCTATGAAAGCGTTGCCTTGCGTAATCGCTATCGTGCACTTCACCGATGACACTTTCTTTTTTTTTTTTCCCCTTTCACTTCTCGCGTAACCAAGCGACCGAGACTCTCATTTTTCGTACAATGCAACTGAGCAATGCCTCGTCATGCCGACATTGCGTTTCAAGAACACGCACCGTTTTTTATTGTGACGTCTACAGTCGTTAGCAAAGTGCAGCGGGGTCAGGCATACGAGAGGAGATGCGTGAAAGAATGAAAACCGGGATCTGGGCGCGTCCTAACGCGTCGTTGAGGCGTAGAGTACGGTTCAAGGCACGGCAAATGGGCCACATATCCGCGAATCATGCGTGCACACGGCACCCTATTATTCGACACTGTTCGGGGGAGTGCAAAGTTGAGGTGTTCATATCGTGCACATGAGTAAGCTTTCGCGGTGCATGTAAAATTGTCAGGGTCTCGAGAAATACTCGGTTCTTACGAAGCATTTTCGGGCGTAGCGTGGCACTTACACAAGCAGCAAGTTCGTGAAAAAGTCCATCCGTTGACTGGGTGCACGAGGTTCGACTCTGGAATACGGTTTGCCCAGTTGGCGTGGTTGACTTTGCCTTGTCTTGCAGCTCGTGGCAGCCAAATGTAACCGCGGGACTTTACCATGCAGCTTCCATCTGATCCCGTGTACAAACAAATGCATTGACGG
>JALIZH010032664.1:0-97997 GCA_030522465.1 Rhipicephalus appendiculatus | reverse complement strand
ATATGGCTCTTTTTGCAGTGTGCTAAACGAGCCTTTCTGCGAAATTCCTTATAAATTACCATAACGAAGGAATTGATTGCAGTATCCACGTAATAAAGACCCCTGGCCGCACCTGAGCGTAAGCTTGGTCCTGAAAGCATTTGAAAGAGAACCCGACAATTTATGACAATACAGAAGTCAATGCGCAGTGTTTACTGTGCACAAAACATCTGGTATATTTCACTGAAGCATAAGGATGTTTGCGAGAGTGAAACATGTGTTGGACAGAGCGTGCACACCAATATCGTACGAGACATATGTTTCCTCCGGATTGAGCTCGTGAATTTTTTCATGAAGAGTTACAGTCGGCCGTCTATTTCAAGACCCAAATGAATTCCACAATCCACACAGCTGCTGCAGGTAAACCTTCATAACCAGCAATACTGATCGTGTAAATGGAGCCAAGATATACAATTACGTTGGTCTGTCTATAGGATGCCACGGGCCAGGCGTGTGGCCAATCCCCCCGGGTTGGGGGGATTGAGGCCCCCTCCCCCTTCCCCCTCCCAGAAATGTTTCAGTTTTGCTCGCGTAAATCTACACGCACACATACAACACACGCACGAACATACATGAACTATGGTTGAACTCCCGCCCCTGCAAAAGATCCCTGGCTACGCCCCTGCAGCGGACCTACCAACTCCAGTCTCCTCGGTCGTTGTCCTTCGTTGACCGTGCACATTACTGCAGCTAGCTTCAACGTCAACACAGCATTCAAGCACCCTCTCCATAGCTGACTCCCGGCTGACGTATATGAAGCGGTCTGCGATGAGTGCATGAAAGAAGACGAAGAAGTGAACTAAGGGGAGAAGTGAAGGAGAAGAAGTTAAAAATAAAATGGCGGATGACACCCGTCTATCTGAGATTATGTCTATTTAATGTGGTAGTTCCTAGTAGGAACGCTACAGTATATAGAGCCTATGTTGCACGGAGAAAGACCACATCTCTTCGGACTGCAGCAGTGTCCATTTAGTCGGAGGATCAGCGTACCAACTACTTATTTTTTAGAATGCTGTTTATTGCGACGCGTATCCGCATACCAAGGGTTGTTGAATACGGGCTTGCTCAACACGTGACCGAGTTAAATTGGTTCGTGAGGTACCCGAGAGGCATTTCTCATTATTCGTGTCATCGCCTGTCAATCATCTTTCTCATTCACTCATGTCCTCCTATGCCAACTTTACAGCAAAGATCTATATGGCTAAGCATTGGCGTACCCTCTCCGCCACAAAACGACGCGTACAATAATTTTCAGAGGTGAAAGTATATCGGCTTATGTATAAAAAGCATTAGCAGAGGTGCCACGCGCCCCTCACCACCGCCGATGTCTGTTTCACAGTTGTCACGGCACTCGGCAACCGCACATTACATACATCTCTGCCCCTTTGTTTCGTGATGTAGAGGTTGGGCGAGCGCTGTTATCAATTGCCTTTCGGACTCGCTATAGGACGTAGGCGTGTGGTTCGCTCACAGAACGAAGAGCGGCAATTGAAGGAGCGCCAACGCGCACTGAAACGCTAGTGCGTGCGGAAACGACGTGAAGGCGGTGCCGCAGAACGTGCGGCGGTAGACGCTGCTGGGGCTCCGAGTTTCAGCATGTCGAGCAGCTGCGATTTCCTCATTGAAGAAGAGCCGCGCGCGCGCCTTGTGCGCCGGTGGGAGCAAAAGCGTCGGTGGGGCCGGTATGTTTGAGTGCAAGTTCCTTTATTCGATCTTTTTACGCACGAATGATCGTACCCTCTAAGCACAAAGTAACCTCTTCAAAAGAAAATGGAGGACATGTTCGGTCAGATTACTAAATTGATGCAGCATCAGTTCGCCAGAATGCAACAGCAGATACATCAGCAGTTAGGCACCATGCAAGCGCGCGTGGGTGAGCTTGAAGCGAAATTATCGGTGGCAGTTAGTTTACCTACCGGAGGTTCTCAAGTAAGCAGTTGTTGTCCCATTAAAGCGACTGCAGCAGGCCTGCGGTAACAGAGACGAGCGAGATCGCCGTAAAGCCGTAATACCACCATGGCTACTCACAACACGTATACAATCTGGCAGTGGAATTGCAGGGGGTTACACTAGGAAAAGATGTCATTTACAGCAATACCTGATCAACAAAGAAAATCCGGACATTATAATATTGCACGAAACTAACGGGAAAGCAAAATTACAGGGCTACAGGCCCTACAGTGGCGCCTCGGGAGAGAGATCGGCCGTTGCCACGCTGGTCAGACGAAATCTCACGGCCGCCCAGCACGATACAGAAATTAAGGCAATTGACCACACTTTAATAGAAATCATACAGACTCAGAAGGTAGCTAACAGCCTTTTCGTCCTCAATGTTTGCAGCAGAGCGCGACGGAAACAAATATTAAGCAGGCTGATTCGGAAAACGACCGCCATCGTGAACAAACGGGCGGTCCTAATTGCCGGGGCTTTAACGCTCAACACACCGCGTGTCGCTACAAATTCGAAAACGTCAAGGGTAGAAACATGTGGCTCGACGCGCAGCAAGAGGGGCTGACCCTCATTACCGACCCCCTCCTTGCCAACGCGGAGAGGTGACAGCGTTAGTATAGACACCACACCGGACTTAACCTTTACGAAAAACATTGTCGATTCACAGTGGAGGAACACGCTGCAAGATCTGGGTATGATCATATCATAATAGAGATTAAAGTCAGAGCGAGACCGAGCAAGACTAGAGGTAAACAGCTCAAATTGTGTGAGTGGGACAAATTCAGAAAATTTTGAGAGTCGAATGAATCGGAGGAAGTAATTAACGATATTGGTGAATGGACCGACTCACTGAAGCGGGACAATGCCGCGGCGACGCTAATGGTCTCGCCGGAGGCAGAACTCGAAAGTGTAGACAGCAGACCCTTAAACATGTGGGAGGCCAAACGCAGTTTGCAGGGAAGATGCAGGAAGGCAGTGGCACAACAGATCACTTGGGGAAAAGATAGCAAAGCTAAATCGGGACATTAAGAGTCACGCGCAGCAGATGTGCAAGCAACAGTGGGAGAATACCTGCAGTAGCATGGAGAACCAACTAGGACTCGCCGAGACGTGGAACTTGCTTAGGTTCTCTGCTAGATCCGGAAGAGACGAAAACCGTGTACCGACAGAACATCAACAAAATCATAGATGCGTACGAAGGCTCCGAACAGGACATTTTACGGGAGATCACGGAACGGTACATTAGTTCTACCCGGTCGCAAATGCATACTGATTACGGAGGTGCAGTCAACGAAGTCCTAGACGAATCGATCTGCGAGTGAGAGATCAGGGCAGTGATGCTACCCAGGAGGGGGTACTGGCTGCCACCCATGCTCCGGCAAAGAACTATTCTTGCGAGGCTTCTTGCTCATCAAATACACACGTTTAATTTGCATATTTATACTGTTTTTATAATAAGGCGTACAGACGCGCCTTGACATCACAAGAGCATTGTTGCGACCCGGGGTGTCGCGGCTCGAGATACAGGTCGTGGTATCCCACCGCTGCCACCAGTTGTCGCGACCCGAGGTGTCACAGCTCGAGACACAGGTCGTGGTATCCCGCCGCTCGCCCCGGTCGTTGCGACAGGCCTTTGCAGGCACCGGAGACCCGGGAGGAAGATGCCAAGGCAGCATGAAGAGGCTGAAGGGAAACTGAACTGAGATTTAATTACATTATTTACAAGGCGAGCATTTCGCTCTACATCACGAAGACTTCGCTACATCGTGACGATCTCGTCGAAGGCCCGTGTCGAAGCTCTTCGAATCCTCCGAATCCTCTGAAGCATCCCAGGGGAGCCCGCAGGGGGCTGATCATAAAGAGTCACTTTTCCCCAGATCCCTAGATGGGGGAAACATGTCCAAATTGCGCTGTCCAATCACACGACACACGCCACTTCCGACGGTGCCGCCCACACCCGCCCAGGTCTACGTGCCTGACAGGGGTGTTGCCACAGCATTGCACCAGTGGCACCTAGGTGGTGGCGTGAGAAGACCGCATGATGAGGGGTCCTACGCTGGCACTTCGGGGCGCATCAAAGGTCCGCCGCTCGACACGCAATTAGCGGGACGGGTCATCCGCGGCGGCTCCGCCGTCTCTTCAAAGAGTATGTCGCGACCGAAAACCATTGCGGTCGTCTCGCCGAACACCTTGCACGTCGGACTGCATGGCGCCTCACTTCCCGGCTAGGAAGGACAATACACGTCTTTTAACGTCTGTCAGCGGGCCAGCAGCCCCTCGGAGACTTGTTCGTAGAACAGGGAACGCCGCTCCTCCGTCGGCCCAGGCGCCGGTCATAACAGCTCGTCCGCCGGCGGGAGACTCGACCTGAGGGTGACCAGCTGAACAGGTTGCCCGAAGCATCGATTTGAATTTGCGTCCTCCGGTCCATTGCCGATGACGCCCAACCATGGACTCTCCCGCTCATTCCTCGTTGCTGTCTTCCTGAGAATACGCATACATACACACAACCACAGGCACAGGAGAGCGCCCTGCCCGCGCTGAGACACATCGAGTCCAAAATTAATCATGTAAAAACAACCTTCCTTAAATAGTAAAACTAAAACACAAAGCAGCAATCGAAGCGTTTCTCTGAGCTTTCGCCGAAGCTCCTAATCTCAAAACGAGAAAAAGCTTCCTCTTAAACTGCTTTCAGGAAAACATCTCCCCAGTGATGTGCCCTTCGTGGCATACTTGTGTGCCAGCGTCAGTAATCCGCTGTAAGCCAACCAGTCCTCATACTCGTGAACCGAAGCCTTTTGCTTCACGCTATCTTTTGGGCCCAAAAAATTTTGTGCCGCCAAAGCTAGTCGTCAAGTTCCCTCGAGCAGACGAAAAGACACCTGTCGTGCTGCATCAGTATCAGGACCACTACTCACATTTCACGTATGCAATCGCACGTACTAGTGCTACTGCGCGGATGAACTACTAACACTGCTTTGCGGTCACAATTCTTACAACATACACATAAACTCCCGGACTAACTCTTCCTACTCGCGTCCACACCGGACACATGCGAATAAAAGTAAACAAACAAAGAAAAAACTTTCGCATGAACCTTGAAAAACTCACAAGGAACATCCTTGCTTCTTCGCGCTCACTCAGAATGAACTCCTAACGTCGCTTTCATTTATCTACTCGTACGACATACCCTGACCCTGACGCACGCTCCGATGCGTGTCGTTATGCAACCGCACAACGCCTACCTTTACGAGAAAACACACAACGCTTAAAAAAATAATCAAAACCTAAAACTGGTTATCTAAACACTATCTGGTAGCCGAGATACCAAAAGAAAACATTCCAAAACCAAAATAAACAGTCGAAACAGAAGTTCAAAGCAAACAAACAAATCCGCTAGCGTCATTTCCTCGAAAGCTTACGGATGTCACTCATTTTTGAGGCGTACTCGCGGCGGTCGCGCCCTGTGGGCCTTTCTAATCGAACGGGGAATACAACAATGGCGGAACCCATTCGCTTCGCCGCCGAGCCCCACTAAGCTCTTTGCTGGAGACCAGCGTTCTTCCCCTCGCTCAGCTACTTCTTGGGAGCCACCGACCTTGCACTCCTGCGCCCCCTCAAACGTGCCGTGGATAGCACGACGGGAGGCTGACTGACCGCTTCCTTCTGTCTGCATTTTCACCCAAGGCGCTTTTCTTTTGCTTTTCGTCCGGCGGCTCGGACGCATGCAAAACAACTTCGACGCCGATGACAAACGCCTCATTCTGCCCACTACGTTCAAACGTTCAGAGCCCTTCTTCAAACGTACTGTGCTCTTTGTCGCATCCCTGGCCTTACGACGCCGTTCCCGTTTACGCCTCTTCTTGGGGCGCATTTTTGAGCCTTCCGCTCGCAACTCATCCTCCTCAACCCTCTCACAGCTTTCGTTAGCTGTCTCGCCCGCGCAGTCCTGAATGATTCACGAAGAAATCATAATTTCGCTCATTCTCTAGACTGGCGGACAGCTTAACGCGCTTAGGAACAGTGCAGCTCTTTGCACAATCTAGCTCGCAATCCTGGGAGCTATCTACAACTGCACTGTTATCCTGACACTTTACTCTCACTCCATCTCCTGAACTTTCTCCGGTGTTCCTGACTAGCGGGTCGAAACCTGGGACACCGCATGCAGGATCCACCGTTCCGATACAGTCACTGGACCCTAGCTCAACTGCCTGGTAGCTGTCCACAACTGCACTACTCTGTACTTCAGTACACTCTGCCGACGTAACTAAGGTCGTCTTGCCTAGCGAGTCGAATCCTGGGACATCGCGTGCAAAAGCCACCGTCGGGGAAAACCTTACTTTGTGTCTGTGCCAGATGGTCTACAACTATCTTAGTTGTTTCACTAGAATTCCACTGGCACAGCACCTCGTCACTCTTACTCTGGCCTTCGGCGGCCTCCACTCCTAGCGCAGCATCTTTCGCAGCTGATATATTCGGTTCTCTTATGAACGCGCTGCTCTCACATGTGCTAGCCTTCTCAACGGCCCTGAACTGCACCGCACTCGACCTTTCTACGCACATCTCGTGCGCTACATTTACAAACTGACTACTCTGTTGCTTAGTATATAACCCGCGTTTTAGCCTCTCAAGCTCCTCGTCTAACGCTTGCATCTCCTTCCTGTGTTCTTCAACCCTCTTTGCCTCCTCTATTTCCATCTCTCTCAATTTCTTCCTAAGTTCTTCATCCCTTATCCTCTCTTTCTCTATCTTTTCCTGTTCAATTAAGATTCGGTTCCCGAAGTACTCAATGTCCTCCTTGTTATCGCTTCCGGCTATTAATTCACGGATTATAGATGCAGGAGTATCGTCGTCTATCTCAATGTCGAGCTCCTCACACAATTATAACAGGTTATCCCTCGTCAATCTCGTCAGATCCATGGCGACTACTTTGCTTTGGCTCAGCTCTGACAAAACAAACCCACCAGCGTTTCAATTCTGGGTCTAGAGATATTGAAACCTGGGAAATCCCACAGCGGAGACCAAAAGCATAACACACAAGCAGCACAACGCGGCCAACCTCCCCTCTCTGCCTTTTGCCTGTTTCTCCTTCACCCTTCTGCGCTCTCCAACATCCAAAAACACGCCCGCAACTTACCCTCAAACAAAACTCCCGCAAAACTCATCTGCTCCTATCGAATTACCTGAGCTACCCTGCTTTTCCTAACTTGTTCAGAGAATCGCTGAGTGCTGCTCTGTGCTGAGACAACAACCACAGTGTCTAGGCAGTTGTTGGTTGTATCTATCTTTTAACGGGTCTAGGCCAAAAGACTCGATACCTCTCAAGCGCAAAGCCAGGCACTCACCCCATACTGTGCGGTCATGGTACGCTGCGTCGGTCCTGCCGAATTCCAGATCCTAGGGCTTTCGGCTGACCTCCGGTCCACGTCGCTCTTCTTCCATGAGTCTGATCCCACCGTCTGCCATCCAGTTGTTGCGACCCGGGGTGTCGCGGCTCGAGATACAGGTCGTGGTATCCCACCGCTGCCGCCAGTTGTCGCGACCCGAGGTGTCACAGCTCGAGACACAGGTCGTGGTATCCCGCCGCTCGCCCCGGTCGTTGCGACAGGCCTTTGCAGGCACCGGAGACCCGGGAGGAAGATGCCAAGGCAGCATGAAGAGGCTGAAGGGAAACTGAACTGAGATTTAATTACATTATTTACAAGGCGAGCATTTCGCTCTACATCACGAAGACTTCGCTACATCGTGACGATCTCGTTGAAGGCCCGTGTCGAAGCTCTTCGAATCCTCCGAATCCTCTGAAGCATCCCAGGGGAGCCCGCAGGGGGCTGATCATAAAGAGTCACTTTTCCCCAGATCCCTAGATGGGGGAAACATGTCCAAATTGCGCTGTCCAATCACACGACACACGCCACTTCCGACGGTGCCGCCCACACCCGCCCAGGTCTACGTGCCTGACAGGGGTGTTGCCACAGCATTGCACCAGTGGCACCTAGGTGGTGGCGTGAGAAGACCGCATGATGAGGGGTCCTACGCTGGCACTTCGGGGCGCATCAAAGGTCCGCCGCTCGACACGCAATTAGCGGGACGGGTCATCCGCGGCGGCTCCGCCGTCTCTTCAAAGAGTATGTCGCGACCGAAAACCATTGCGGTCGTCTCGCCGAACACCTTGCACGTCGGACTGCATGGCGCCTCACTTCCCGGCTAGGAAGGACAATACAGGTCTTTTAACGTCTGTCAGCGGGCCAGCAGCCCCTCGGAGACTTGTTCGTAGAACAGGGAACGCCGCTCCTCCGTCGGCCCAGGCGCCGGTCATAACTGCATAGAGCTACAGGAGAGACAAGAGAGGGCCCGCGAAGGCCAGA
Source organism: Rhipicephalus appendiculatus (assembly GCA_030522465.1). Classification (NCBI taxonomy): domain Eukaryota; kingdom Metazoa; phylum Arthropoda; class Arachnida; order Ixodida; family Ixodidae; genus Rhipicephalus; species Rhipicephalus appendiculatus. The sequence goes on along the minus strand of JALIZH010032664.1, from coordinate 89,643 downwards.
GTGCGCGCTCATTTTATAGCGGTCCGTGCACGCGCCTCTCGTCAGGTCTCTTCACAGGACGCGGATTGCGTGTACCAGCAACGCCGATGCGCGCTTTCTGCAGCGCACAAGAACACCTCTTGCGTTCCTGCTGGACGGGGACTGCGTTTGGAAGGTATGCCGATGAGCGTCCCTTGCAGGCCGCCTTGTCGGTTATAACTGCAGTGTTACATAAGCTTAACACCAAATCGGCGCCCGGGCCCGACGGGATTACAAATAAAACACTCAGGAATCTCGATGATAAACCGATAAAGAAACTCATGGAGTACGTCAACGCATGCTGGGAAACAAGACGAGTGCCACAACAATGGAAGACTGCGCACATCGTGCTGATACCGAAGCCGGGCAAGCGACTGCAGCTAGAGAACCTCGGACCAATCTCGCTGACTTCATGCCTGGGAAAGGTAATGGAGCACGTGGTCCTCACAAGGCTGAGAAAGTACCACGAGGACCGCGACCTGCTTCCCCACACGATGTTTGGGTTCAGGAGAACTCTTTCCACGCAGGACGCAATACTGCAGATAAAATACCAGGTGATCGATAGCCAAACGAGGTCCACCAAGGCCATACTTGGCCCGGACCTGAAGAAGGCCTTTGACAACGTAACGCACGCAACCATACCAAGGCCGTACTGGCCAAAATGCAGGAACTCGGCGAACGAACGTACAACTACCTTCGAAAAAGAAAGCACGGGACATACACAGAAAGTATGGCAAATCTAGAGACGCAGTGTTCGTGGACGCGGCCAGGTATGCGCGCAGGCGCTGCTTCGCGGCCGCGGTAATAGATCATCAGAAAGCCTGCAAGACTAGCGTCACGGTACGCACGGAGCACGTGTAGACAGCGGAGGAAGTGGCTATCGCGCTCGCAGTAGCCACCACCACAGCCGCAGTGGTAATCAGCGATTCCCAGACGGCAGTACTCAACTTCGCCAACGACCGCGCCTCCCCCGAGGCGTTACGAATTTTACTTGCGGGAAAAAACCGAAAATAGGGACGTTTACATCTTATGGGCGCCCGCCCGCTCTACCTCGCTCGCTGGCAACGAGGCGGCGCACGGGGCGGCTCGAGGGCTTAGGGACTGTACACGAGCTTTCCGCACACCCGCATCGCACGTGGCGGAGCACCTGCCGCACGCAAGCGGAGGGTGAATGAGCCCTATCGGCGACGCTCTTTCGCCCCCCGCTTGCGTGCGGCAGGTGTCCCGCCATGTGCGATACGGATGTGCGGATAGCGTGTGTGCAGTACCTTACGGGCTGAGCCGCCACCGTCAACACCACTGCCGCCTCGGCCGCGACATCGGGTGAGGAGTGGGAGTTGGAGGATCGCCGCACCAGTTTCAAGGATATTGCACAGCTTTACAGACTGGCCAAGTGAAGTTCGTGTACCCCTTTCTCCGGTGCGAACCGAGAAAGCCCGGCTCTGATATGTCGCTGATGAGAGGAGACTTAGACTGGGTAAATGCAGTTGGTTTATTCACGATGCGCACTCGGCGCGTTCCTGAATTCGTCTCTCCCAAACCCTCCCCCTCGCGTCTGTTAAAAACGCTGCTGCACGGGGTCTTCACAAGTTCATGCAAGATGCTCTCGAGAGAAGGTCACGTTCACACGGTTCGAGCACGGTGCTCTGATGCCTCCAGCCATCGAAATCTGCAACGCCGTAGTCGTCGGGTCATTTAGCGCAGTAGAGTCGCAGTCCGTGGCGAGCACTTCAAGTCGTAAATCGGAGCCCCTGAGCTCCTGTAGACGCTCGCTGCCGTGCTGTCAGAGTCCCCCGCAATGGCTCGCGCCCACCGCACGGTCGTACGGGGCGCTGACGGAGATGTTTCGGCCAACACCACTGTGCGTTTCCGAAGGCGCGCTTCCAGGAAAACACCGCCGAAGCCAGTCGATATAGGTGCCGAACCCCGGCATTCGCCCGCAACTCGGTTTTTGTTTATACGAGTCGCAGGCGCCGTGTCGCTCCGCCCGACACCTCCGCCGCCACTGTGTTGCATAAACGTCTCGTGATGCAACACACCAATGTCTGATGTGTATATTTGTTGCTTCCTGTAGAGGCTGCATAACACAGGTCAATCACGGAGGGTGTGCCAAGTAGGGATGTCCCACTCCACTAAAAGCCCACAGTGACATGACCAGTATCATTCCTATGCATGCATTCATATCCTACCCCACCGAGTGTGGGCTTGCCAGCCGAGACAACGCGTCTGCGTTCGCGTTAAGTTTACCCTTTTTGTGCATGATCGTAACATTAAACCTCTGCAGTGCCAGCGCCCAGCGCATCAGCCGTGCACTCTGAGGGGACGTCAAAGTGAGGAACATCAGAGGATTATGGTCAGTCACCACCGTGACATTAGCACCAAAAAAGCCACATCTCAAGACGATGTAATGCCCACACAACCGCAGAAACCTCTCGCTCAATCGTGGCCCAACGGGTTTCGTCCGGCGTTAGCTTTTTGCTGAGGAAAGCCACCAGCATTTCCCTGCCCTTTTCATCCATTTGAGCAAGGCATGCTCCCAAAACTACGTCGGGTGCATCTGTTGTCAAAATGTAGCCTTTGCTTATGTCAGCTGTGTGAAGCGTCGGCACACCTGACAGCGGTTCCTTAACGGCTTCAAAGGCTCTTTGCGCGGCGTCGCTCCACGGTATTAGTTGTGGGACCCGGCGCCCTGTCAAACTGGTTAGCGGTAACACTAACGTATAGTACCCGGGCACGTAGTCGTGGTAAAAATTACACAGCCCGAGAAAGCTACGCAGTTCGCGTTTGTTCTGCGGCCGAGAAATGTTTCGAACCGCCACAACCCTTTCGGGATGGGGTGCGCGTTTACCTGAACCTACAATGTGGCCAAGGTACTTGACTTCTTGCTGTGCAAACTTGCATTTTTCAGCATTCGCGGTTAGCCCCCCTCCGGTACGCCCATGCGTGAAAATATCTGCAGCAGAGCTTCGCAAGTTGCCTCAGCGGTTAATGAGCACACGACCTCGGGCCACCTGGTACAGAGGTCCACCACACACAATGCATACCTGTGCCCCCTCGCAGAGGGCGGGTCAATGGGGCCTATACAGTCAATATTAATTATCGGAAATGGGGTGCTTGGCCTCGTGATCAGAGTTATCGGTACCGTGTCTTGTGTTCTCCCACGTGCTTTAATCTGGCACTCGTGACAGCTTTGGCAGTACTGCTTGACATCACCTGACACTGTGGGCCAAAAGAAAGCGCTCTTAATCCGCTGTAGCGTCTTCTTTTCGCCAAGGTGACCCGCCCAACCCGAATCATGAGCCAAACGCAGTACATCCGTCCGTTTTTGCTGTGGCAGCACCAGTTGATTGCATGACCTACCAGCCACGTTCTCTTTATGGTACAGCAACCCACCGATTACAATCATTCCGTGGGTGCGCGCCGGTGCCTGTTCTAACGCTTCTTTAAGGCTGGCGTCAGCCGCCTGGCTCAGCCTAAAACGCTCACGTTCGCCGACATCCGCATCGCACTCCGGCGGATCTGTTTGTTGCGCCTCATCGTTGACGCTTACAGCTTCAACTTGTGTGGTAACTGGCATTAGTCCATCATGCTCCTTAGCCTTCGGCTGTACCTTCTCCTCGACGGGGCGTTCGTGAACAGCGGCAGTTCCAATAGCTGCTCGTACGTATCTGGGGTTATGAGCGCGTCTACCCCACTCGCAAGTTTGTCAGTGACAGTGCACAGTATCCCCATATCGCTTTCCCTCGCGACCAATATATCCGGGTTTCCGAAGCAATCTCAGCGGAACATAGGCTAACTCAGCCATGGCCTGCTCACCAAATGCGCCCGTCAATTTTAGGTTGGTTCCCGTCGGTTGATATCCCGGCACTACAGCCTTTTTGATGACGCTAATCTCGGCACCGGAATCGATGCTGCCTTGAAACAGTGACTCGCCGCACGCGAGGTCAATTGTCTTGATACAGTGAAAGATAGGTGCTTTCACAGCATTTTCCTGAGCAATCACCTCCACACCGACTGCACTATCACTGTCCGGTTTTTCGTTCCGCACCAAATTTGCTTTAGCTTCCCGCGCCGTCGGGCAGTCTCGCGCAAAATGCTCCAAAGAATTACAGACAAAGCAACCTTTGCTCTTCTTGTCGGTTTTGTTTGGCCCTACGGAATACCTGCGTGCATCAGGGAGCGATTTTGGCTTTCCATCTCCCGTTATCTCGCCCGAGTTAGCCAACCCCTCTCTTACTTCCTTCGAAGCTTTCTGTCAATTCGGCGACCTCCAGAGGAAGCATTATCTTGCTCGGGGTTTCGTTTTGAATAATGAATGAACGGGCTTCCGCACCCACCGTATCGCGAAGCCTGTCTGTTACTATTAAATTTCTGAACTGTTCAACGCTGCTAACTTTGTAGCCATTAATGTAATAAATTAGGGTAATTTTCAAGCCTCACTGCAAATTGTGGCCATGTCTCATCTCTTCGCTTTTTTAGATTGAGTAAAGAGGCGGCGATACTCAGCGGAAGACAGTCGGATACCTTTCAGCACGGTTTCTTTAAGGATATTATAATCCTTCCTTTCATCTGCACTGAGTCGAACGAGCAAGCCCCTGGCTCTCTCGTTTAGCCGAGGCAACATGAGCCCCGCTCTCCACTCACATGGCACATCATAGCAATCAAATGTGGCCTGGACGTCGTCGAACCACGATGGAACTAGTAGGCATGGGCACCAACACGTCCTTCAAAAGGCTCGTGTACCTAAGCCTCCTGTCCTCACTCCGAGCTGCCTCTACGCTCTCAGCATTTGCGGCGGCATTGGCACTGTTGCTCCTAAGCCGTTCCATTGCTAATTCCATTTCCGTAATTCGTAGCTGCATTTGTAACATTGCCAGCTGGTCAGAGCCCTGACCCCCCAGAAGGCTCTCCAGTGACCCTAGTCATCTCGGCGTTCAAGCCCACATCCGTCAGCCCCCCCCACTCTGGTCGGGTTCCATTTCGCTAACCCCGCCACTACGCAAGTTATACCCACTGGTCATAACAAGCTGCGAGCCAATACAGAAATGAGACACCCACCTGCGCACCTCGCGCTTCCAGCAGCAGCGGCTACGGCCTCTTCAGCTCACGCCCCAGATGAGTTCGTCACCATGGAGTCAGCCCGTGTCTGCTCTTCCACCAGGATGGATGTTTTCCCCAGTCTTCTCAGCCGGACATCCTGTCGACTGCGCCAGTGAAGTTCGTGTACCCCTTTCTCCGGTGCGAACCGAGAAAGCCGGCTCTGATATGTCGCTGATGAGAGGAGACTTAGACTGGGTAAATGCAGTTGGTTTATTCACGATGCGCACTCGGCGCGTTCCTGAATTCGTCTCTCCCAAACCCTCCCCTCGCGTCTGTTAAAAACGCTGCTGCACGGGGTCTTCACAAGTTCATGCAAGGTGCTCTCGAGAGAAGGTCACGTTCACACGGTTCGAGCACGGTGCTCTGATGCCTCCAGCCATCGAAATCTGCAACGCCGTAGTCGTCGGGTCATTTAGCGCAGTAGAGTCGCAGTCCGTGGCGAGCACTTCAAGTCGTAAATCGGAGCCCCGAGCTCGTGTAGACGCTCGCTGCCGTGCTGTCAGAGTCCCCCGCAATGGCTCGCGCCCACCGCACGGTCGTACGGGGCGCTGACGGAGATGTTTCGGCCAACACCACTGTGCGTTTCCGAAGGCGCGCTTCCAGGAAAACACCGCCGACGCCAGTCGATATAGGTGCTGAACCCCGGCATTCGCCCGCAACTCGGTTTTTGTTTATACGAGTCGCAGGCGCCGCGTCGCTCCGCCCGACAGGCCAGGTGCAAATTTCCGCCGCCACACCAAAAACTGAAGCGGGTGGTCAGGTGGCGACAGCTGCAGACCGGAACGTTTCCGAGCCCAGTGATCTTGAATCTCCGTTACCCAGAGCTTTATTCGTGACGCTGGAAGCTTTGCGATGCCAGGCCAACCATATAGAACACATGTTATGGGAGTGTGACAGAGGTGGGGCTCCAGACGGGGACGCAGCCTCGAACCCACCGCGCTGGGAGATGGCACTGCTCAGCCAAGCCCTCGAGGACCAACTGTGTGCCGTCCAGCGGCCGAGGCAGCCGCCAGAGCTAAAGGGCTCGTGGCCGATACCTAGGCGGGGATATTCGCGCAAATCCTCGAAAACTCGCCGTACCTTTTTTTCCCCCTTTTATTTATTTTTTAAAATACAGTTGCTTCCTCCTCCTCCTCGATGTCATCTAGTCCAGCACCTGGCCATGAACTTCACTTCAGATGGACTAAAAAAGCCGGTGCAGTGTTACGAAAAGGCTCAGAAGTTCAAGTCTCAAGTTGAAGTTTATTTCGCATTTTCCCGTTACAGCAAAAAGCGTAGAAAAGAAGTGCCAGGGCAAGAAACAAAATGTGGCACAGCAGCAGCTTGACGGGGTTCTTTCCCCCCTACGTTTGATAACAAGAATACAGCGTGTATATAAAATACAGACAAAAAATACAGTGCATATTCCATACACTATCATCTACGCATATACATCTGTACATATTCCAGTCTATATATGTACGCGTCCATATACACATCTATTCACATACAGCATTCGCAGATATTTATATATCCGTACATGGACATGTGCTTAGAAACATAAGTAATAAGAATAGTAATGTACAAGAAGATTACTTTATTGATAAAAAAACCAACAACAATCACACGCATAAGTTCTACGTAATGATAAGGTTTTTTTACGAACAACTGACATTGTTCAGCTGAACACAAAGAAGAAAAAAAAGCTGAGAAAAAAAATAAACAAGCCAAGGAGTACGAAAAGAAGAGGAAAAAAAAAACAAGGAAAAGAGAGAGGAAAAATGACTGCAAGACACCTGATTCATAAAAGTGTACCTTTGTTTAATAAATTAGACTTCACTGTATTTTTGTACTAGTGTTGAAATCAGTATCGGAAGCACATAGCATATTCAATATCCTAGGCACTTGGTGCTGCAATCAGTATAAGCCGTAATTAGTTCTTGAGAAAGGTAAAACCTACTGGTTTCGTTTTCTGAATTCGTATAGTACTTCCTTTAATTCAACTAGGTTGCACAATAATGCAGAAAAATGACAGAAGTTGTAGCAGCACTGAAACCACCATAAAAACTTTTACTAAGGAGAATACTTGTCTTAACAGCAAAGCAGCTCTTACTTTATGAATATCCCTCGTATATATGTATCCTCAACTTCAAGCATACAACACAATACCGGTCTTATAATTCATTTACTAAAAAGCACAAGGGAAAGCAAAAACTGTACAGCATCACATAATCAAGTAGTGTTTTTTTAAACAGCAGCACAGCTTCAACCATTTAGGATAAGAAGCTTTTGCAAGGGTACTACTTCACCGTTAAAGAATTTTAGTGCAAGGGAACATGCGCGGTTCTTGAAATAAAGAAACTATGGAGGGGCAGGACGACTATTGAACTCCATTTGTTTACACAAATACGTCAAGAAGATTAAGCATGCACTCGCTTAAGAAACTTGAACCTGATACTCACTTCCACCAATGATAGTTTATTTATACATGGGTCATTCCGCGCCAACTGCCCCTTCCGTGGCGCTCGCCAAAATCAATTTCTATTAAAAATATCAAAAGATTACACAGATATACACATTACTTCTACAGTGTTTTCCCGAAATATTTTGAGTGGCAAAATATTTGTTGCCCACGTTACCACCATTTGAAAGTCAACAAAGTGTGGAAAACTAGGTACAAAAAAATTATCCATAAAATGACCGTGTCGCCCATTCCTTCAACATTTCTTTTTTTTTTTGCGGTTTTCGAGCATCGTGACTTCATTTTAGAACAGTTCCTTATGGTAGCTTTAAATTTTTCATTCCTTGGTGCGTAGGCAAAGTTGAGTAAATTGCAGCGTTTTCGGGAATTTTTCAACAAAAGACGATTATCGATAATCGCATAAATTACTTCTCTCAAACTCTCCATAACAAGAAATATTCCTAAATATATTTTTTTGCCTGTATGTGGTACAGAAGCTCTAAAATAAAATCCTAAACTTGGCAGAAACGCCACTTTGGCCTATGTTGAGACGTCAGTAGCGCGCTAATGTGGTCGAAGAAAAAAATCAGCAGAAAAGCGAATACATTGAAAATCATAGCAACTTTGTTCACAGAAAGTTTAATCGAAGTAATAGTTCCCGAGTACAAGTATCTAGGACTTCTATTTACTGGCAATTCGTCCTGGAGCAAACATATTGAAATAATATGTAATAAACCATTTAAAAAAACTGGATTATAGAAACCAAATTGCTCACGTAGAAATCACTATTCCGTGGAGTCCTTGAATATGCATCTATAGTTTGTAATCCATTTCATAAAACAATATTAACAAGATGGAGTCCGTTCAAAAGAAAGCTATTCGTTTTACCTACCGTCGTTACGATACGAACTTTTCACCCTCTTCAAATCTCTCTAATCTCAATCTGACCACTCTGGCAACACGTCACCACAACGAAAGCTTAAATTCATGCATGCTTTCACTAACTCCCGACGATGTGCCCGCTTAAATCAGTACTTTCAGTTTGCTCAACTTTCCTGTACTCGTAACCCGCATAATCTTAATCTTTTCCGACTTAAATCTAGAAATGGTTTGTACTATCGCGCTCAGTATGAGCTACACCACGCGAGCGCGTGGCCGAGCGCGCTGCAAGGTTGTACAGTAGCGCCGATCGTGGCATATTTTTGAGTTATCTGGAGAGGGTTTGGCTGTTCCTGCGAATGCACATCACCCCCCACATGCTTGCTTTCACGCTCGCCCTCGTTTGGCCCTGTGGTGATAGCTTCGAAAATGATAACGGCCACCGTGTCCTGAAAACCAAATTTTATGCACGACAAGTCGCGCTTCACAAAACATGTGATATCTAGCCTTGCTCTTTTTGTTTGCTTCATTTTATTCAATTGGGAATTCCAGACTGATGCGCCGCTTACTGTATGACGTGAAAGTGGCTGTGTGTAGCGTGCACTCTGAAACACTGAAAGGTTCTTCACATCGGAAAATGTCCCGAGTGCCTAACTGTGAGCGCCTGCGGATAGTTGAACTGTCCCAGAAGCAGTATACTCAACGCCAAATAGCAGGGATGACGTGGAGGTCTAATAAGACCGTAAATCGCATCATCCAAGCGTATAGGAAAGAAGGCCGCATCAGCGAAGCTCCACATAAACGGCACCCTCGTGCAACGACTGCTGCTCAGGACGCCGACATCCCCGACGCCGCGAAGGCAAGCCCCTTCGGTACTGCCAGAGAAATCGGTGCGGCCTCTGGAGTGTCTGCAAGTGCGTCGACAATAAAACGACGGCTAGCGGAAGGTAAATTGAAGAGCCACGTTGCGGCCCAGAAGCCGCGCCTAATTGTTTAACAAGACGGCGCGTCTTAACTTCGCAAAAGAACACGTCTCCTGGACCACGGACGACTGGAAAACAGTACTTTTTTTCTGACGAGTCTACGTTCGCAACACGCTGGGACCAAAAGCAACGTGTGTGGCGCCCTGTCAATGCCCGCTACGAACCCCCTCTACGTGCAAGAAGTAGCATCGAGCGGACTCACGGCTGTTAATGTTTGGGGCGCTATGTCCCGTGATGGGCTTGGCGTTTTGCACCGCATTGAGGGACACCTGACATCGGCAAAGTACTGCGACATCCTCGATTACGTCATGATACCTTACGCGTTGGACGGGCCTTTTTCCTGACGGGGACTTCCTGTTTCAGCAAGACTTGTCACCTGTTCACACTGCAAAGGTTGTTGAAGAGCTCCTGAACATGCGAGGGGTGCGGTGCCTCAAGTGGGTTCCCAAAGGGGCTGACCTCAACATCATTGAGGCCGTATGGGGCAGAATGAAGGTCAGGCTGTGTAAAAGAGGGTTACACTGTTCATCCGCCGATGAGCTATGGAGCACTGTCGAAGAAGAATGGATACGCCTCCAAAATTAACGCAGTTTCATTGACAATCTGTACGCGTCACTACCGTCCAGAATGCAGGATGTGATTGCCGTGCAAAGGGCCATGACCCGCTACTAAGGCGTGGAGACCGCACCATCTGCTTTCCTTTCCCGTCAGTCGAGTTCTTGCTTCTTAATGCTATCAGTACCGACGCGTCATCGGTTCATCAGCAGCCGGTCAGCATTGGGTCCGCAGCCAAGCACCATCGACGATGCTACTGGCCGGAATAGCAGAAATTTCCATGTAGCTGCTTCTGATGTTATGCATCTTAGTGTAATTTCATTTTGCTTTATTTTAGATGCGAAGCATCTTATGCTCGAGGCTCCCGTGTCCCGCGTCCCCCCGTCCCGCTTCCGGCCACTTTCATGAAGTAGGAAGCACCCATTATGCGCACCAGAACACTGTAGTAATATGAAGGCCGTCAACCCTAACACAGTCATCTAAGTGTCTGTCGCCCAGGTTGACCCCATTCCTTAATCTTGCTGGCATGTGTTTGGAGGGGCTTAGTCCGTCCCTCCTTCCCGCGTCCCACACCACCACAGCGCATGCACGTCCCCTCCTTCTCTCTCTCCTAAGCTCTCCCCCTTTTCTCTCCTCTAGGAATCGTCTACTATACGGAGCGGCCCCCGCGTCCCACAGCGCATGCGCGTCCCCTCCCCTGTGCTCTCCTACGCTCACCCCCCTTCCTCTACTCTAGGAATCATCTACTCTACGGAGCGGCTCCGGCGTCCTCTCTCCTCTTGGAATCATCTACTCTACAGAGCGGCTCACGCGTCCCACACCGCCATAACGCATGCACGTCCCCTCCCCCTCTCTCTCCCTCTCCTACGGTCCCCCCCCGTCCTTTCCTCTACGGAGCGGCGCGAACGACAGGTGGTGTGACAGCTGCATACTCCGCTGGGGGGGCGCCACGGTAGTTCCGCGGTATGAAAATGACAGAGCGCGCGCGCCTCATTCTCTCTCCTGCGCAGCGCCGCGATGAGCGCCCGGAGCACTGCCGTGAAATGAGAGCGGCGACGTTCCTCCCGCTCAAGCTAATTATCTCCCCGCTGCTTCGCATCCACACATGGTTCCCTTTAGCGGGAGATGGGGAATTTTTTTGTGCACAATTCTGCCTTTTTTATGCGTTCTGAATGAAGTCGGTATGCATTATTCGTATTCTTATTCATATAATTATTTTGACTATGGCTTGTTAACTATGTTATTTTCTTTGTATTCCAGTGACAAAATATTACAGTACTCGTGGTATTTTAAGGCGAAAGCCTCTAATGCCTCATGCTCACGTCCGTCCGGCGTCCGTCCGTGCCCGTCCGTCCGCCTGCCCCTGGCATCTCAACGTCTCGCCCACCAGCCGCCGCTCTATCGTCGTCGCCAGCAAGCCCACGTCAACTCGACCAGTCCAGCATCCGTGTTTTGGTCAGACTGAACTCGGGTTCTTCTCCGCTCGGCCGCTCAACCGCGTTAGAGCTAGACTATCTAGTTTAGATCACTGAGTTTACGTTTTGGTTGTAATTAGTTGTGGTTTACCGCGTGCAGTGAACTTTTAGGGGCGAAGCTCCTCTTAGTCTAACCTTATCACGCGTCAGGCGTAACCGGCAGTAGCTCCCGAACAGTATAATAGATGGCGCTGTCTCAAAGAGATGCATGCAAACTGCAGTTGGGTGACGATATACTACATGGCGCTGTACGCATTCCATTTCTCGTCTTGTTTCCGAAAGGGCGCTGTCCCATAGACATGCGTACAATATGGCGGTTGGGTGAAGGTACGCTAGATTGCGTTGGCGGTGCAGCTGCTCTCGGATTTTAGGGGCGCCCTCACCCTCTCCTCTCCTACGCTTCCCCTCTCTCCTACGATCCCCCCCCCTCTCTCGCAGGCAGCGTCTGCTAGCGAGTTTCTTGATTGACAAAACCGACTGCTCGCTCTGCACAATCGTTCACTGACCACCCCGTATATATAGGCACTGGATTTTGACCTCCAAAGTAGCGCCTGTGTGAGATTTCTCCTGTGCGTGATTAAACAATAAAAATTCACAGCGTACATGTAAAATTAAAGTGAGCTACAAGTCGCCATGACTCTCATCGACCCTTTAGTATAGACGCCCGATCTCATGTCGTTGATGATGTACTGGGCAGAATTCACGGAAGATTCACGGTTTACCCATGAACCTCCGGAGCTTCGCCCACTCATCATCATTCACTCCGTGGATATGCTGTGAATTTTTTTACTAAGTGTAATTTTGCATACATATATAGTTTTCACTTTAATTCTTGATTAAATGTTTCGTGTGTTGGTTTGTTAAGCCAACTGCTTTGTCAATAAGACTCTCAGTGGCTCAGCCATAGAGGGCCGTTACGAACCAAAAGAAGAATTTGCATCACAACACCCAAGGCGCACGTCTGCTTCTTTAAGACTTCTCGTAGAAGCTTCGTAGCTTTTAAGGCGAAAAGCCTTTAATGTCTCATGCTCGCGTCCGTCCGTCCATCCGTCCTACCTTCCTTGTCCGTCCGTCCGTCCATCCGTGTGTCCGTCTGTCCGTCCATTTCTGTCTGTCCGTTCGTCCACCCGTGTCAGTCCGTCCATCCGTCCGTGTCCGTCCGTCTATCCGTCCGTCCGACAAAACAAAAAGACATGGCATAGTCAGTCGAATGGCCACAAGCTTTCACCGAACACACTTTGGAATGTACAAAGTATCCTTCAATTTTTTCTGTTCCTAATTTCTTTGACTGCGAGAAATTGACTGTCCTTCGCCATTTCAAGCAACACTTAATGGATATTAGACAAGAATAAAAAAAAACGAAAAACCGCACAGCTTTTGTTCTCACTTAAATATCAGTAACCTTTTTCTTTGTTCTAGCAGTGTTTTGCTCTATTTTGATGACCACAAAATTATTTGTGAAATCCAGGTGAGTTTATTATTCGAGAACACTGCACACGATCTCACATTGACGTATCCATGAAAAGCGCTTCCTGCCTCCCCATTTCCTTGGCGAACTGACTGAAAAGTGGTAGATGTTCATAACTAGTGTTATTAAAACGTATTATCAGCGTAGTTGTTGTAAACAAGCAAAGTAACAGCTGCCGCGCCCATAGAAAAATGCTGCTAACGATCACCGAAACGGTATCAACGGCAACACGTTGGACATTGGCAGCACAGCTCTGCTAAAAATTATTACTGAACATATTGCACAGCCCGCGTCGTCGGCGGCTCTCTTTTCTCTAGAAGCATGACGCAATCTGAAAGTACCCAACTCAAGTAAAACAGCACTTTAATATCCATTCTTGCACGAAGTGAACGCTTAGTCTTTGATAAGATTCGCACGACACGTCTGGTGGGCGGTGAAGTCGCTGCATTGTGCTAAAATTTTTCTTCAGTAAAGACAGAATAAGCGAACAAAACGAAAGGCAACATGTTCTTCCAAATAAAGAAGGGCGAGGGTGGAAGTAAGCATGTTGGGGGTGATGTACATTCGCAGGATCAGCCAAACTCTCTCCCGATAACTCGAAAATAGGCCACGATCGGCGCTACTATACAACATTGCAGCGCGCACGGCCACGCGCTCGCGGGGTGTAGCTCATAGTGAGCACGATAGTACACAGTTGTTTACGACATATTTGCAGGTATAAGTTGCAATAAAAAATTATATTTTTTTCACCGCAAGAGAAACAAGCATTGTACACCGAAAAGGACATACTTGGTGGCAACAATATCAGCTACGCCAGAAATGGCATAGTTGAAGCAAATCGCCGGAATCACTAATGAACAGCACTAAACGGAAAAAAAGTATGCATTTATTAAACACATAAGAAATATTTTGCTGAAAAGGTTGGTGTGCTAATTACGCTTAAGCAACAGGAGCTTCTGAAATAGGCCGTCATCAAGCCATCGTCGGTTCTGCCTCAACACCAGACTCGCGAACGAGAAAAGTCTCTCTACTGCGGCAGAGGAGCTCAAATTCGTGTTATAGGGGATAAATAACGGCCGGATAGTCCTGCAGCGTGGCGATATCCCTTCTCGGGTCAATACCAGAGAACGTCCGCCCTCACGTGGGTTTTTTCTGACCGTTCAGATGCCGAATGTCCCAGTCTTCAAAGTCGTAAAAACGACTTTGAAGACTGGGACCACCGATGACAATGACTCGTCGTACGTGTCCATTTGGAGCGGTGCATGCGCCTCAGCCGCTCGCACGAGCAAGCTCTCAAAGTCGGAAGATTTAGCCACTTCGCTTGAAGTCCACCGCATCCTGAAGAATGGGTGTGAACAGGATGCAAGTATCGCCTCATCATTTTCCATACTGAAAAACTCAGAAAAGCGCTTTTGGAGACCGGTTAGACAGCTGTCTAAGATGATAAATCCGTGCCGAATTTTTTCGCTTCATAGAAATTAGCTTCTTTTCTACCGTGAGAAGTGTTGGCAGAAGCTCTCCGTAGTAGCCGTAAATGGTTTTCTGCAAGATATCGATTGCTGAAAAAAAATTATAACGTAAGCTGCTTGTGTTTTCTTCAGTGATGGTGATCGAAAGTAACTTGTAATTAATAAACGTAGACGACTCGTGTGCGTCGGTCAACCTCTGTCAAAGGTTATGCTTTCTGCCTCGTGTGCGGAGTCGCGCACGGTGCAAGAACGCCCGCGTACAATAGCAGGTGCAAAACTGCATAACTCTAATGACCTACAAAATAATTGAAATTGCCTAGTTAACCAATGTGCTGTTACACCCATGACGCTTTTTGTTGAAGGAGACCGACCACACGTCCGCAGTGGTATGCTGCGAAGTTTATCTTCGAATGCGTCATCTATCCTTTTCCCGAGTGTCCTCGAGACATCAGCACCACATCAGGGCAGGTTCCTGAAAATGTGTGACATGCAGCGTTATTCGCCTAACACACCAATAGAGCAAGAACTGTTCCAGCTAGAACGCCGTCCCTTACCTACGCCGCCGATTACGGGAACAGGCATTATGCAATATCGGTCATCAACTCTCGCGGCCAGGTCAATGCGGCCGACTTCATTCCTGCCCCTTCTTCGGAGGAAGCGGAAGAGGCGGCCATAGATCTGGCCCTCACCATCCCTAATTCATCCGTTGTATTAAGTGACTCCAAAACAGCCATTATAATTTCGGAGCGGGCAGGGTTTCTAAGCCAGCCCTTTCCCTGCTTTTGGCCCATCCCCTCGATCAAATTGTAGCACTAATCTGGACTCCCGCGCATGCGGGCCTTGCCGGAAACGAGGCGGCTCATGCCAGCGCCCGAGGATTTACAGTCCGGGCACAATCATCCGATGGGTGGCAACTCGCTACGGAGGAGGCGCCGTCTACAGCACGGGATTGCCTTATTTCATTCCATGACATTTGCATACACGACCGATTACGACGCTTAACCTTTCCGCCCCTCATGCGCAAATCCCCGCGCAGGTGCGAAATTCTGTGGTGACAACTGCAGACTCGCACCTTTCCTTCCCCTTTCCTCCTACACCTCATTCATCCATCCTGTTACCCTTCTCCCTCTTCTAAATTCTGTGCCTCCTCAACAGCAGACTTCAACCACATCTTGTGGCGCTGCCCTATACACCGTATTCCCCCTTTCCTGAAACGCTTTATTTCTAGTGAGGAGCAGTGGGAGGCTGGCTTGCGCAGATCGAGGCCCGACATTCAGGAGGCCATCCTGGAGTGGGCTCAGAGGGTAGAGGAGGACTACTTCAAGTAGTTACTCCCCACCACCCTCTATCCTACTGCCCCCTTCCCTTTAACCGGGGAGAAATAAAGTTGTTCATTCATTCATTCACGAACTCCTGAAAAGCATCTTCCTCCACAAATTGCAGAGGGAGCATGGACTTGACAATCAAGTTCTGCAGAGGCTCATCGAAGTTCTTTTGACCTGGACGGTTTTTGGCTAAACCAAAGTAGTTGTCCAGACTTGCTGTGTATTATAGCTGCTTGGTGCGCTCGCGTTCGTTTGCTTTCTCGCGTCCAGAACTGCACTTCCGGGGCGTCTTGAGGTATTACTGATATTCTGATGCACTATTCGGATGTACCCTCTGGGAATAAATAAAACGTATTCGAGCTCAAAGGAACGTATTGCAATTATAGAGACACAACTATAAGAACCGGGATCAAGATACACGTTTCTTACATTGAGATGGACTTTGAAGTTTGACGTCGATGTACGCGAACTAGAAATAACTTTTCCGCGAAGCTTACATTATGATTTGAACACCGAAGCATTGGATTCATCCTCCACGGATCCATCATCTACGTTCAGTCTTGTGACGTGTGCTTCGGTGGTGCCTTGCCCGTCGTCGCCGTTCTCAAGAAGAAGAAGAAGAAGAAACATTTATTCATACTAAGGCTTTGTACGGTTATGGTGGGCGGTGCCCCTCTTCCAGGGCCCCACTGGCTATAGCGGCTCGCCGGGCCTGGTCAAGGGTCGCCAGTTGGCTTCCCATTTCTAGTTCCGCGAGTCGCGCAGACTGCAGCTCATGTGACTCGTGTCGCGACTCGAGAGCTGCACCGTCCTACTGTACAACGAGACGCCACTTAAATACTGTAGAGACAGTTCAGCCAAGTGTTGCCAGGCGAGAGCTGTCGCGTCGGCAAAGGGCACTAGCATTTCATTGTAGCCGTTGCTGCGATGACAGGTCATCGAACAGTCATGTTAAAGGGCGCCTCGTCCGGTGGCCAGACGCCATGGGCGTCGGCAGGATTTCGTGCTTTAGATGCGAAGCATCTTATGCTCGGGGCTTTGTCCGTCCCTCCGGCGTCCCGTGTGCCGCGTCCGGTCACTTTCATGAAGTAGGGTAGCACCCACTATGCGAACCAGAACACTGTAGTACAATAAGGCCGTCAACCACCATCACAGTCACAAGAGTCACGGCCGAGAGCACAGAGTGGCTGCATAGCAATGGCTAGTCAGGGAGGCGGGTGCAAGCAAATAACACGCACTACCGGTGGCGTCTGTTGCCCACGTTGACTGCATTTCTTGATCTTGCTTGCATGTGCTTGCGGGGGCTTTGTCCGTCCCTCCTTCCCGCGTCCCACACCCCTTCTTAGCTCCCCCTTTTAGGGGCGAAGCTCCTTAGCCTGTCGGTCGTGCGTCCCTTGTATGTCGTAGCCACCTGCTGATGACGATGACGATCGCGATAGCGATCGTCATCCCCACTATGCGATCGCCATCGCATAGTGGGTACGTGAAATGTACCCACTATGCGTCATAACGATGACGCTGATGACGATGACGATCGCGATGTCATACAACACATGGCATCGCGATATGGTCTCACATGCATATCCTTTGACCACATGCAACCAACCACCATCACGTCTTCGATGATGTACCTCCGGAGCTTCGCCCACGCATCATCATTCACTCCGCGGATATGCTGTGATTTTTTTCTCTTCTAGGAATCCTCTACTCTACGGAGCGGCGCCCGCGTCCCACACCCGCACAGCACATGCGCGTCCCCTCCCCTCCCTCTCCTACGCTCCCCCCCTTTCTCTCCTCTAAGAATCCTATACTCTACGGAGCGGCGCGCACGGCAGGTAGTGCGACAGCTGCATAATCCGCTGGGGACGCCATCGTAGTTCCGCGGTATGAAAATCGCGGAGCGCGCGCGCCTCATTCTCTCCTGTGCAGCGCCGCGATGAGCGCTAGGACCGCTGCCGCGAAACGGGAGCGGCGACGTTTCTCCCGCTCAAGCTAACCATCTCCCCGCTGCTTGGCTAGGCAGGTGGTGGGTGCAAGCAAAGAAAAACACGCCCTACCGGTGGTGCCTGCCGCCCACGTTGACTCCATTCCTTGATCTTGCTTGCGTGTGCTTGCGGGGGCTTTGTCCGTCCCTGCTTCCCTCGTCCCACACCCCCTTCTTAGCTCCCCCTTCTCTCTTGTTGGAATCCTCTACTCTACGGAGCGGCGCCCGCGTACCGCACCTGCACAGCGCATGCGCATACCCTCCCCCTCTCTCTCCTCTCCTACGCTCCCCCCTTTCCCTGCTCCAGGAATCCTATACTCTACAGAGCGGCGCGCAGGACAGGTGGTGCGACGCCTTCATTCTCCGCTGGGGGGCGCTACGGTAGTTCCGCGATATGAAAATGACGGAGCGCGCGCGCCTCATTCTCTCTCCTGCGCAGCACCATGGTCAAATCATATCAGTCGTGAAACTTGGAACGAAAAGTGGTCGGAAACCTATTGCCACAGACACCAACGCCCGCCGTAAGATTGAAGCGCGACTAGGTGAGGAGGGGACAAATAAAGAAAACCAAAAACTCAAAAGAATTTTTTTCGAATGCTCATAAATTTATATATGCCCATGTAAACTAAAAATTTACTTTACGGTTTATCTGACACTTGGCTAAATGGTTGATTGCCGCAGTTTTTGGTCGAACGCCATATATTGGGGCGTATGCAGGCTGTCTGCTATCAGGGCTTGTGTTTAGTTCGGCGCATTGCCGGGTCAACGAGGCATCGCTCACTTTTTCGTGGTGGTTTCGTGCGTATCTTCAGTAGTTTATTTATTTGCTTATCTGCTGTTTACTGGCGTGACATTTCAGAGCTGAACTAGCTGAAAGAATGTGTAGATAGCAGCTCCTGTGACTGCCGACTGCCTTCGCTGGCGCACGGCCGGCGTGCTCTCGCCCTTCTTGACGGTGAATGCTACACGCTAGGCAAAGAAACGCTGTACTCTAAGGTTGGCAAAGTGATATTCTCAAGGCTGCTGTCTCGCTGCAGTGGTTTTCTACGATTGGGCAACGTGAATTTTCCAACTATTGTGATATTGTGCTTGTGAACAGTTGTATCACAATTTCTTCATCTGCAGAGGTTTTGGTATATATTGCAAGTACACTATTTGGCTAATAAAACAACCGTGCTTCCTCAATCTTTCTTGTTGGTCTTCCTTTTCTCTCGCGCACCCAATTGGTGAGCCATAAAGGCGCAATAAAATCGCGTATTTATGAAATGGCATGTAAAAGGTCAGCAATTAAGAAAAAATTCAATTTCGCGCCATGCAGGGCAAATGCACGACGTCTCTACCACTTCCGGTTGTGACGTCATATTCTATTTTTTATTTTTTGTTTGCTGTTAGTTGTCCCCTCCATACGTAGATGGCAACGGTGGCAACGAGACGCCAACTACTGGATACATAGGCTTCTATGGAAGTTACGCTACTAGTTTACATATACCTTGGCAGCGCCGCGATGAGCGCTCGGGCCGCTGGCGCGAATCGGGAGCGGCGACGTTTCTCCCGCTCAAGTTAACCATCTCCCCGCTGCTTCGCATCCACACATGGTTCCCTTTAGCGGGAAATGGGGAAGTTTTTTTTGCGGGGGGGCGGGGGGGGAGCATTGGTTTCGCTTGGGCAACGTTTTTAGACTGCTTGGGTGCGGGGCAAGTACTGGTGTGGCTTGAGGGGGGCAAGTGCCCCTTTTGCACCTCCTTGCCGACGCCCATGCCACACGCACATACATTTACACACGACCGGGTGACGGAGGGCCACCGACTGTTAGAAGGAATAGTTCCCTACAATGTGACTTGGCGGGGACAACATGGACGCTTCAGCACTCAGTGGAGACACAACTTTGAAAGCCGCCTACATACCACCTGGCCCAAGCTGCTACCCATCCCGAGTTTCGTCGGCTCCAGGCCGGACGCCTGCGGATTCGACTGTTTTACCTACGTACAATTGAGCCCAATATGTCAATACTACACTATTCAAACATTGGCCTCCCAAAATCACGTTCTTTGGGGGTGAGAGAGTTTCAGCCCTCCGAGGTCGCTCCTGCCAGCTCTATCAAAACAATAAGTGGGAACGGGGACAGTTGCTCATTTCACAGACGGCTCGCTGGGCGTTGCCATGACTCTGTCTGGGCTGCGCCAAACAGGCGTGACCCCCCAAAAATGCACTGCTGATGGTGTGCGCAGCTCAGCACAGCAGCGTTTTTTCTGTTATACTCGGCGCCTCGGCCGAAGGGGTCACTCCTCGCAGGGGCCATCTTAATGCTCGGTCAAAATTTGAGTAAAGATTTCACAACCACCGATGCTACCAGCTCCCCCCTACAGCAAGCCCCAACAGGTGAAGTCGGAGCCGGCGAGGCGGGAGCTGGGTTACAACAAAAGACAGTTCAACGCTTGTAAATCAACTAGTAATGCGCTCTGACATGCTGGAGGGGTGGCTGAAAGCGCGACAAAGATAGCCAACGTCGAGTCACTTCCGCCGCAACTATGGGAAATGCTTTTGGAAGTGCTGCCGCTTTGGGAATTGAACGCGCGCGAAGCGCTGCAAAGCCTCTGTTTCAGGAGGTATCCGCACGGGGCTGTCCGCCCGAAAAGAAAATTTGTCGCGCTGCACTGGTCTAACGCGACTTTCTTCGGCAGATGCCGATCGGCCTCCGCAGTTCTGCCGTCGGCGGCATGGCCTGCTTTGCCACATGGCCCATTCGGTGCCTGTAGGTAAACCGTCGCCGCCCTCCCTGTGTCTGCGACAGATGCGCGGATTTGCTTGTTCCACATACACAGAAAGAAAAAAAATTCTTTCCCCTTTGGAAACACGCCTCAGCTCATTTCCGAAAAAAAAAGTAACGAGATACATGTGCCCTGCATAGTATCGCGATAGAGTCGATACATCGTAAAAGTATTTCACTACTGAGATACTAATACATTTTTCAAATCTATCTCGATACAGAAATACAGATACTCAGAAGTATCTCTGAAATACTATCGCGATACTGTTGTATCGCGATACCGCCCAGTCCTGGACGAGACGCATGTTCTTGCTCCCTTGTCACACCCTCCATGCGTAGCTTTCAGTACGCTCGCTAGTGCGAAAGCAGATAGGGAGAGAGAAAGCGCTCGAAGCGTGGGACAAATATGATATCTAACTCTGCTGGTGCAAGACACATTATATAAAAAATTGTGGCAGTCGATTCGTGAGGCAATAAGGTCTTTTAACAAAACTAGTGAACGATTACTTCGAAAGGTGCTGCAAGGCCCCTTTGAGGCAGGCAAGTGTACGTATATGTGTGCGTGAGTGTGTATGCATGCATGTGATTGTTTTTGCCTTGAAATTTTAGCATGAGTATGTTTTATAACCAACTGCAGCTTATTTAAGTCTTCTCTCCGTCCAGTATAGTAAGAAGCTAATCTGGCGGATTTGAAAGGTCACTATTCGTAGGCCTTGCAACCATTTCTATTGACAAACAGTGGTAGCCAAAAAAATGTATTTTTCAATGTTCGCATGCTGGACAATGTTTCAGAAAATGCGAATGATTAGGTTCTTTAACTTCAGACTCAGGTTTGTTTGGAATCGTGGTGTTTATTACTTTAAGTACCTCAACTTGCACCGCTTTCGTTCATGCATAGTGGGAACAGCTTCGAGTTGCACAATTCTTGGTGTCGTGTCCGCTAACAGCACTCAGCGTCTTCACCGGGGCCGTGACAAGTCCCATTTAAGCAGCGACCCACACTGCAGTTGGACGTTTGGACTTGTTCTGCAATGCCATCCTCAGCAGAACCCTGCAGATAAATAAAAGTCGCAACAGTTAAAAAGCTTATCTTGCCCACAAATCCAAGGTACCGCATACATTTAACATTACCACCGAGTCGGTGTCTGCGATGAGTGAATTTCAGAACCGAGTCAAATACGAACACGAATCGAATAGCTTTCTAGTAGTAATTCAACCATTTTCTATGAAGTTATAGAATTTCATAAGATTTAGTTGAAATTGAAATTGGGATTTGTTTCACAACAAGAACATCTTCTGAGGAGGGCAGGTAAAAGCTGTTAGAACAATTTGAGTGGTCCTGACCTGATAATACACTGAGTAGCACAGAAGCGTGGGGCTAAGTACAACCTAATAAAAGAAGAGTATGTTTCATAATGTGCTAAAAAAAAAGATTACAACTCAGGCATTCAAAGAGGTACTGGCCACATCACATCATTATAGAAGAGTAATCGCAGTTGTTTTGGTGATAGAATGGATATGTAATTGCGGTTGAGAAGTGTAGGCAGTTGACATTTTAACATTTGATTTCCAAAAAATATTGCAACGAATATTCACCAAACACTGACAAAGCAACATTATGATTACTTTTAACCGAAAAACGCTACTATAATCATGCAAATTGGGGTAAGCTCGTACACATTAGCGGTTATAGCATTTGGGACTATGCACTATTTTGTAACTATACAGCGAAATACAGCAGTGAGCGGTAAGCAAGGTGGCTGTTTGTAGCAACCCTTTAAAAAAAGGTGAGCAAAGAATGACGCGATGTAGAACGGAGCACCGCACAGGCAGCTAAATGTTTAATGGAAGAGATCAAGTAGTTATCACATCATGGGCCTTGGTACCAAAGCCAGGTAAATACCATTGTTAAATACTTCATCTGCAAGAACGTTTACATGATCGTAACATTTGCGTTCGTTCTTAGTCATGTAAACGTTACCAAAATTGCACTCCTGTATCCGAATGTAGCCGTAGTTCTCACTGTCGCGTCAAGAATCTCATGGTGACGACAATGATTTGACGACACGTTCGCTTCGGCGGCACCGCAGTTTTAAACAAAAAATGCCTTTATCTGTTGATCAATATAGCACCGATTGTCCCTTAAAAGCTGACGCTGCATGTATATCTGTAATTCAATTGTTAAAACAAGTAAAAATTACCCCCTCGCTACTCCAACGTTTTGTTACTTCGGGTTTTTTCCGTCCGTGCTGCTTATTCGAAAAATGTTCGGTATCTCGAATACACACCAGTGGATTCGAGTACCGCGCCGAATAGAACACCATTCGGTTCGTTATTCGGAATTTTGATTGTTTGCACACACTTACCAGCATGCAATAAAATACATAAGCTAATGGAATGGCAAAAATTCTGCGGAAAGATTAAACGAGAGCTTCACTGCGAACACGAAAAAGGATGTGCATATTTGCAGTACGCGCATGCACAATGCTGCCCGCCAAGGTGAACCAGCATTCCGCATTGTGTGTCTTAGCTGAGTTATCATGACGACGACTTGACACACTAGCAATTAGGGCCTGCCTTGACCTTGATGTATCTTAGAGGTTACATGATATTGAGCAAAACAGCACCAGCACGCGCAGCGCTATCACTGAAAAATGCCAGAAGTGTGCACTAAGTTACGCAAAGCTTGGTACAGCAAACGTGCTTAATGCTCAGCTCGTTGTGCTGCAACAAGGGAATCATAACGTCAAGGCGACTGGATCCAGCGTGCGTATTTGGCCGAGGAATACGCGCAAAGCGTGACACTCTGAACGTCTCGAATTCGTTCTCCCTGAGCCACGGTGTAAGAAACTGTGGCAGTTGCTATGGGGGCGGCTCGGCGGCGGCTGCCCTTCGGTGTGGCGGTGCCTTGGCTATTTTTAGAACTGTTGGCGCGCAGCTGTGGCGAATGCTAAGGAAACTCGCAGCAGGGGTTTTTGCCAACGAACGTCTTACCGTCAACTTCAACTGCGTCGCTCTCTTAAAAAAATTGCAGATCCCATGCATTGTGAGAATCAATTGCATGTGAAACAGTCCGCGAGTAGCCTATGCTGAATGTCATGGCTTTGAACACAGCGTTACGAGTGGGATCGACGTATCTTTGTAAATTTAGTAGTTGTGCCCATGTCGTAGGCTTACTGGATAGGCCGAGTACACGTGCGTGTAAACGGGAGCTCGTGATCTGACTGAGCGTCAGCACTCACGTTAGAGCGTCCGCACTCACAAAACCTACGCTAAGGTGCGATGATGTGCATACCATATGTGGCGGTCCTAGGCACATTCGCGCAGCGCTTGACAATAGGTGGCGGATTCATGGGTTTGCATTGGTGGTGGAGTCATAGATTATTATGTAATATTGGTTAGATTAATATAAAAGCGTATAGCCAAAACTCGAACCACAATCTGCGTTCCCTTGAACTGGCGTTTGTTTGTGGTCTTCCCGAAGCAGTTTGAAACACCGGCGCAGGTTAGTAGTAGAGTACTTCACTACCATGCGGAATATTGGAGCTGTGATTTTAACAGCCGGGCTGTTCTAGGTGTTCTTTCTGCGTGCGGCGCTCGCGAAAAACCCGGTGGGTATGCGCCACTGAAATTGCATGTGTGCCAAGCAACTCGTAGAATATCATCAATGCCTAGTAACTAATCGATAACTAATTGATAATCGATAAATAACCAACAAATTATACCAAAGGTTGGCATGAACTTAGCCCCACTCAAATGCTTGACCGATACCTTGCGATAACCAATTGATAGCCAACCAGTAGTTCATCGATATTCGATATATAACCAATGCTTCGAAGGAAATACTTGGATGGGCTTAGCCTGACCTGAAAATTCATGGCAGATACGTTGGGATAACCCATCCACAGCCACTGAACATTTAATTAATAACTGATAAATTCTAGAAAATACAGGGCAGTGGTCGGTGGCATGGTGTACGGGAGATAAGTAAGGTGGAAAGGATGTTGGACGCTGACAAAGGACGCTGACAAACCATAGCAGCTATTAGTATTGTCAAAGTGGCCCATGATGCGCGTTGTCAAATTGCCCAAGTCCTTGATTGCTGGCAATGTTTTAACTGAGTCCGTCTGTCAAGTGACGCGCATTCGTAGCGTTCCTAAATTTCTCGATTCCTGCATAGTCGCTTTCGGGCTTAAACCGAACACTGTGACTGGTTCTAGATGACTGAAAGGTTAACATATTTTGCGCTAGAGATTGCGGAGCAGCCGTGCTCTGGCTGCACGTAACGTTCATTTTCG
The DNA here is from genome assembly GCA_030522465.1 of Rhipicephalus appendiculatus. NCBI lineage: Eukaryota > Metazoa > Arthropoda > Arachnida > Ixodida > Ixodidae > Rhipicephalus > Rhipicephalus appendiculatus. The sequence goes on along the minus strand of JALIZH010032664.1, from coordinate 64,882 downwards.
GAATAATTGTCACTTTATTCTATAGGGCATCACGAAGCAGCCAATAGAAGTTCGCGTGCCAATAACCAAATCTGTATATCAGGGTGGCTTGGCATTAATAGCCTTGAAGTACCTCTTGAGGGATATCGTTAGTGAAACATAGCTGAAAAATTAAAAGTTCAGAATGAGGCACCACAAGAAAGAGAGGGATGCTCAAGTTGTGTTTTTTTCTTTTTTCTTTGATGTCATAATTTGCGCCCTTCATTTTAAAGATTAAAAAAAATGAGATGAAACTGTTGTGAGCTGCTAGATATAGGCACTACGTGCTATTTCGAAGCGAAAGCTTTTGATTTTACGCATGCAGATTTGATAACGCAGCCGAGTTTGAGCACAGGCACGTAGAGTTTATTCAAATCTGCGTTTCATAAACTGTGGATGAAAGTTGGGAGATGGAGTGAACGACACAACAAAAATCACTGAAAAAATTTATGCCCCTGGTTTCCTCCCTCGTTTGGCCGGGCAGGATAAACGACGTCCGCCAGCACGAAATAGTTTGTTTTGCTCACGCGTAAAAAAGTGCAGACGGCACTTAATAAAAAAAGTGCACAACTTCTGCCGTAGTGCTCACGAAATGTGTTCCACAGCCAACACTGGCCGAAGAAGTCCGGTTGTCCAGCAGGATGTTCTCAACAATGTTCATGTAAACACTGGCACAGGCAAAAATTTTGTCCTCGGTGCACATTTCCACATGTTCTTCCACAATTTGCAAGAGCCGCAATAATTTCTCCGATGGCACTTGCAAAAATCCTCTTGTCTTGATTTGAGTCAGTGCAGTTGGCTCTCGGGAGTTGCTTCTGAGTGTTTGGAGGCAGTCCGTGCAGCTTATTTTAGCAAACTTTTTTGCTACATAGCCACCAAGGTAATCCAAAATGCAGTCCCTCGTTGACTCGGGATCAATTTTGTTAGCGTAGTGAGCGGGTAGGATACTTGCAAGCTTTGTGCCAGACTTACAATCGATTTCTTCGTAGGCTGCACTGGAGACGTCTGCATTCGCGACTGTCGCATCACAATCCGGAGAAAGCTTTCGCGGCCTTTTTTAGAGGTGGGCCCTTCGTTGCACGCGAACGCTGTTTTGGTTTCGAGAGGTAAGAAGGCAAACATTCAAAAAATCCTTGGTACGGCGTCTTCCACCAGTCTCGGTCGTTCTCGGGGCAGCGAAACGATGTCTCCGTTCACTGTGCACACGTCCGCACGTACAATGTCACTGGCGTCGAAATGTTTTTCACACACGCGAGCGTACTTTTGAGTCGAACGAAAATCCGGCAGTCTCCTGTCGCGGGATCCCACGTTTCCACCTGTCGCGTTGTTCTGCGTTGGCTGGTAAACAGAACAGGGAAACTTTTTCGACGGTGCCCTTGTATCCAGAGTGACAGCCCGGCACGCAGCAGGTGTTGGGCATCGCTGTCAACACGATGCGACCCCCGAAAAGCAAAAAAGGGGGCGATCACCACGACCACCACCACTCCGCGCCAACAGTCCGCTAATGGCGGCCAGCAGAGCAGCCGGCCGAGCCGGCTTCCTCGTCCCCCCTACTAGCTACGCCAGTGCCGCGGCGCGGAAAGTGCGGGCGGTATATGAAGCTCTCCCATTGAGTGACGCGGGAGTTTCATGACCAGAAAGTATTGAAGGACCATGCTATAAGCCATGTCTTGTTTTTTAACTCTTCTGGAATTGCGCAGGATGTCACAAAAACGGAATATGTGTGTGCGTTCTTTTTCATTTTTTTACCGCGAATCGCAGCGAGACGGGAGACCAATCTGCCTCCGCTTCGCATGCGTTCGACGTCTCGCGCTTCGCTCATCGTGCAGACGCCATCCGCGTCCCAGCGCTTAAATTGAAGGACACTTTGTAAATTCCAAAGTGCATTCCGCGAATGCCTGTGTCCATTGAGAAGGCGTCGGTCAGAATGGAACGCGATGCACGTGTCTCCCTCCTTGCATGATTGGACACGCTGGGCACAGCGACGCTACGACAGCAAAGCGCGAGCGCTGTAGAGTACGACGCAACCGGCGTTCGTTTGCGTGCCCCCGGCGGCCACCTGGCACCGTGCCAGGGCAGGGCCGGACGGCCGGACGGACGGACGTGAGCATGAGACATTAAAGGTTTCGCCTTAATATGCATGACATGATTTACAAGTTCGTCATACAGTCACGTCGCGCATGACTTATTTTGGTGTATATCAAGCTAGCGAATTGGACGCAAACGCACCATGAGCGTGGCATGTAAATGGCATTGTAGATGACATGCATGCCAAGATTTTCATGTTACCACCTGTCACTTATGTTCGTTATACAGTGATGTCCCTAAATACCGAATTTGGTGTATATCAAGCTTGCAAAACGGCTGCGAGAGTGCCATGAGCGTGACATGCAAGTTATGTTCCACATGACGTCATGATTTACATATTACCACTTGGCATTTATGCTCTACATACAGTCACGCCACGGAATGCCAAATTTGGTGTATATCAAGCTAGCGAAACAGCCGCGAACGTGCCATGGGGGTGGCATGCAAGTCATGTTGCACATGTCATGTCATGATTTCCATATTACGGCTCGTCATTTAGGTACCTCATACAGTCACGTCACGCAATACCAAATTTGGTTTATATCGAGCTAGCGAAACGGCCATCAGCGCACCATGCGCGTAGCATGTAAATAATGTTGTACATGACAAGTACGTCATGATTTTTGTATTACCACCTGTTATTTATGTTGGTCATGCAGAAATGTCTCATCGTACCAATTTCTGAATATATGAAGTTAGGAAAACGGCCTCAGGAGCACTATGGTCATGGCGCGTAAATCATACTTTTCATGACAAGCTTTTCATGATATGACCAGTCATTCATGTTCGTCATACAGTCATGTTATATCATACCAATTTTGGAATAAATCTCATTTCCGATATGGCCAGGAGATCACAAAGCCGTAGGCGGCTAGATAGATAGATAGATACGCTCAAAGTCCCCGAAGTTCGCTAAGAAATGAGTCGCATTAAAACCGACTGCTCGCGCTGCAAAACCGTTCACTCGCCACCCTGTATATATAGGCACTGAATCTTGACCTGCAAGGTAGTGCCGGTGGGAGATTACTCTTGTGCGTTCGTCGCTGACTCGCCGCCTCCACTCGAGCAACCCCTATCCACAGGAGACGAACTAAAAACGTTCCAGGAAATGCATTATAAATCCCACCGCAAGATCTATCCAGAGGCAGCTAAACAGCTGAACAAAAAAGAGGAAATTATGTGGCGAAAACTGCAAACCGGGGGTGTTTCCAAACCCTCACATGTACAGTAAATGGCACCCGGAAGTGTTTAATCCCAGATGCGCGCACTGCAATAACATTGCAGGCCTAGTGCACATGGTCTGGACATGCCCTTCCTACAACGATCCAAGTAGAAACGTAGAATCCTGGGAGGCCTTGTTACGCAGCCAAGACGCCGAAGAACAGCGCAAAGTCATCGGTCTCGCCCTGACCGCCGCCGAGTCCCAAGGGATTCCGGCCGACGGCTAGGGGGATGAACGGGGGCAGAGGCCAGAGCGTCCTCCCCCGTCATTCTTGACGGGTGCAAATAAATGTTATTAGATGCGAAGCATCTTATGCTCGGGGCTCTGTCCGTCCCTCCCGCGTCCCCCGTCCCGCGTCCGGCCACTTTCATGAAGTAGGGAAGCACCCATTATGCGAACCAGAACACTGTAGTAAAAATGTTAGGTGAAAAGACGCAGACGAGAGGCTGTAGCCAAATGTATTTACAGTAGAGTAGTCGGACACTGCACCCTAAGGCAGCGGCACAGTCAGTCTCCAAATCGTCGTCGTCTTCTTCCACGTAGTTGTCTTTTGATGGCTGTCCCTAGCAAATACCCCCGGCGGTAAAAGCACCGTCCCGGAGCCTTTAAAATCAGAGGTCAGATGCACTGGAGTAGGGCTTGAGTCTACTGACGTGCATGATGTCAGTTGACGCCGTCGCAGCGGTTGAAGGAGGACAAACCAGGGTAATCTCACAGGTTACTGGTGTCACTTGGCGTATGACGCGGTAGGGCCCTGCGTACCTAGAAAGGAGCTTCTCTGAAAGTCCCACATGACGAGAAGGTGACCACAGGAGCACGAGCGCCCCAGGCGAGAAGTTTGAGGTGCGGTGGCGGGCATCGTAGTAGTGTCGCTGTTTGTCTTGTGAAGCAGTCAGCCGGGTACGGCCAAGCTGGCGGGCATGATCTGCAAGGGCTATGGCATCGCGTGCATACTGGGTAGTTGGGGTGGCGGCCAAAGGAAGAGCAGCATCAAGTGGCAGTGTGGGTTCGCGACCGTACAATAAATAGAACGGCGAAAATCCGGCAGTGGCGTGTGGAGAAGATTTGTATGCGAACGTGACGTAAGGGAGAGCAACGTCCCAGTCACGGTGATCGTTCGACACGTACATGGACAGCATATCCGTGAGGGTTCTGTTGAACCTCTCCGTGAGACCATTCGTTTGAGGATGGTATGAGGTGGTCAGTTTGTGTTGAGTGGCGGAGGAACGCAGAATATCGGCGATAACTCGGGGAGAGAAAGTTACGGCCAGGGTCAGTGAGCAGTTGTCGTGGAGCGCCATGTAGCAAGATAATGTCACGCAAGCGAAAGTCCGCGACGTCGGTGGCGCAACTGGTGGGGAGAGCCCGTGTTATGGCATATCGGGTGGCATAATCAGTTGCAACAGCTACCCATTTGTTTCCGGTGGATGACGTTGGAAAGGGGCCGAGAAGGTCAAGTCCAACACGGAAGAACGGCTCTACGGGGACGTCGATTGGTTGGAGATGACCGGCAGGGAGCGTCTGAGGCGTTTTGCGACGTTGACAGGAGTCACAGGCAGAGACGTAGCGTCGGACGGAGCGGAGAAGACCGGGCCAATAGAAGCGACGGCGGATACGGTCGTACGTGCGCGATACACCTAGGTGCCCTGCAGTTGGAGCGTCGTGAAGTTCAAAAAGAACAGTTCGGCGTAATTGCCTCGGTATGACTAGAAGAAGCGCCGGTCCGTCTGGATGGAAGTTGCGACGGTATAAAACACCATCCTGGAGGACGAATTGGCGGACGGAAGCGTCATTGGGCGATGTCTGCAGACGATCGATGAGTGTTCTCAGCGAAAGGTCACACTGCTGCTCGTCTGCGATGTTGTCGAAAGGAGACAGAGAAAAAGACGCAGTTGGGCGCGTCGTGGTCGGTGTCATTGGGCTCGTCTACCGGATAACGAGATAAACACTCCGCGTCCACATGCAGGCGGCCAGACTTATAGGTGACAGAATAAGAATATTCTTGAAGGCGTAACGCCCAGCGACCAAGTCGTCCTGTAGGGTCCTTCAGTGAGGGCAACCAGCAGAGCGTGTGATGGTCTGTAACGACTGAAAATGGTCGTCCATATAGGTATGTGGGCGGAATTTCGCCACCGCCCAAACTAGGGCGAGAAACTCACGTTCAGTGATAGAATAGTTGCGCTCCGATGTTGTGAGGAGCCTGCTGGCATAGGCGATGACACGATCAGCACCGTGTTGTCGTTGTGCTAGTACTGCGCCTATGCCGTGGCCGCTGGCGTCGGTACGAACTTCGGTCGGCGCAGATGGATCAAAGTGGGCCAGGGGATGGGTGGCGTTGTGAGCAGCCGGATTAAATGAGCGAAAGCGGAAGCTTCGGCGTCGCCCCATGTAAATGGCACATCTTTTTTCAAAAGCTCAGTAAGTGGCCGTGCGATGTCCGCAAAATTCTTCACAAAGCGGCGAAAGTACGAGCATAATCCAATGAAGCTGCGTACATCCTTAACACACTTAGGCACAGGAAAATTCGTAACAGCACGTATTTTGCCTGGGTCCGGCTGTACTCCATTGGCATCCACGAGGTGGCCAAGCACTGTAATCTGGCGGCGACCAAAGTGGCACTTCGATGCATTGAGTTGCAAACCGGCTCGGCGAAACACGCGCAGGATCGCAGATAGGCGTTCGAGATGGGTAGCGAACGTGGGGGAGAACACTATGACGTCGTCCAGGTAGCATAGGCATGTGGACCATATAAATCCTTGAAGGAGGGAGTCCATCATGCGCTCAAATGTGGCTGGCGCGTTACACAGTCGGAATGGCATCACCTTGAATTGGTAAAGACCATCCGGTGTGATAAAAGCGGTTTTCTCGCGGTCCAGATCGTCGACAGCGATCTGCCAATAGCCAGAGCGCAGGTCAATAGACGAAAAGTAGCGAGCACCATGGAGGCAGTCAAGGGCGTCATGAATACGAGGTAAGGGGTAAACGTCCTTTTTTGTTACTTTGTTAAGGTGCCGGTAGTCCACGCAAAAGCGCCACGGGCCATCTTTCTTTTTCACCAAGACGACGGGTGACGCCCATGGGCTGCACGATGGTTCAATGATGTTCTTGGTGAGCATCTTCTTAACTTCCGTTTTAATCACTTGACGCTCTGTGGGTGACACTCGATACGGACGCCTATGAATAGGTGGAGCATCGCCAGTATTTATGCGATGTTTCACGGTCGTAGTTTGTGCCAACGGACGGTCGTGAAGATCAAAGATATCGCGATACGAAAACAGAATGCATTGCTTGAGGGCGGGTCGGGGGGCAATCATTCTCTTCAGGTCGTCGATAATAGAAGCAGTGGATTGCGAATGATCGGCGTGATCGGTAGCACCATCCTCTAACGTCACAGATGCTGCCGAGTGATCGTCGAAGGCGCAAATATGGGCCAGGGAAATCCCTCGGGGCAGCACTTGCGTTGTCAAGCCAAAGTTGACGACTGGCAAACAGGCGCGATTGAATGTAATAGATAAAACAGAACGAGGCACGGTAACACCTTGATGGAGAAGAATATCCTTGATGGGGTCACGATGTACTCGCCATCAGGCACTGGTGAGGACGGTACCAAGTCAACGTATGTTAGAGCTGTGGGTGGTAAGCGCACGAAGTCCGCAGAGCTTAGGCGAATGGGAGGCGGTTCAGGGTGATGTAGGAAAGGGAGGTCAAGGCGGAGAGTACCGGTAGAACAGTCTATGAGGGCCGAATGGGCGGAAAGGAAGTCCAAGCCGAGAATGACGTCGTGGGGGCAGTGGGCGAGTACGGTGAAAACAACGACGGTAGAGCGATCGGCGATGTCAACGCGAGCTGTACACATGCCAATTACACAAGCTGTTCCACCGTCGGCGACACGAACAACTTGCGTCGTGGCGGGCGTCATAACTTTTTCAGTCGACTGCGAAGATGAGCGCTCATCACAGATAAGTTGGCCCCCGTGTCGATGAGAGCACGAACAGGAACGTTGTCGATGTGCACTTCAATGAGGTTCATGTTGGTCGGAAGGGTCAGTAGAGGATTTGGCAGCATAGGGAGCAATCCAGCGGCACCTCCGGGCGCTGCACCATTTAGTTTTCCTGCAGAGAGCGTGCGTGGAAGCTTGGGGAATTGGAGCGACGGGGGCTGCGGTGAGAGAGACCGCCGGCGTGGGGGTGAAGGTGAGCGTGAGTATGGGCGGTTAGGAGCAGGAGCGTCAGCGGCAGAGTGATCTGTACATGCGGTAGCGGAACGGTAAGATCCAGGGGAGCGGTGGTAGCCAGTGTACGTGTTCTGCACTGGGGAGTTCCAGCGATTGCGACAATGCCGGGATATGTGTCCAATCCGGTGGCAAATGAAACAAATGGGCCTGTCGTCAGCGGTTCGCCATTCAGAGTTGCGGAAACGTGGTTGGAACTGAGGCGCTGAGGGAGGTGGAATCGGAGAATACGGCCTAGAGTCCACATGATTCATAGAGCAGACAGAGTGGAGTCCCATGTTGGCGATCTCCTGGCGGACGACTGCCTGAATCATCGAAACCGGAACTGTAGGAGGAGAGCAGGCGCGGGGCTCGCACGTTGCCGGATAAGCGGCTTCAATTTCTCGTCGCACAATTCGGGTAACGTCGGTGTCGTCGCTCGTAGAACGGGGCACATCGGCACAAGACGACGTCGGCGCGGTGTTCGGCAAGCGAGCAAACTGTTGGGTGATGCGCTTGCTTTTAGCGTGTTCCAGGCGCCGGCATTCTTTGATCACTGCATCGACTGTGGACACGTTAGTGAAGACGAGCAGGTTGAAGGCATCATCAGCGATACCCTTGAGAATGTGAGCAACCTTGTCCTGTTCAGTCATGTGCGACTCAACTGCACGGCAGAGAGCCAAGACGTCTTGAATGTACATCACGTACGGCTCTGTTGACGTCTGCACGCGAGTCGACAACGCCCATTTCGCAGCGAGTTGGTGACCATCAGGGTTGCCGAACAATTCTCTTATCTTCTTTTTGAACGTGTCCCAACTCGTGAGCTCAGTGTCATGCGTCTCATACCAGACACGAGGCGTGCCGTCGAGGTAAAATAGCACATTCGCAAGCATAAGAGTCGGGTCCCACCGGTTACCTGTGCTGACGCGCTTGTAAAGGCTGAGCCACTTGTCGACGCCTTGCCCTTTGGCGCCAGAGAAAACACCAGGGTCGCGAGGAGCGGTGACGTTAATGTAGGTCGCGTTGGCGGCAGGTGTTGGAGCCGGAGTGGTCGACGTACTTTCCAGAGCCATGTTGGAAGGCTCAAGGTGGCGTCCGCTGCGAAGCTTCGTGACGAAGGAGGTACCCCGCACGTCCACCAAAAATGTTAGGTGAAAAGACGCAGACGAGAGGCTGTAGCCAAGTGTATTTACAGTAGAGTAGTCGGACACTGCACCCTAAGGCAGCGGCACAGTCAGTCTCCAAATCGTCGTCGTCTTCTTCCACGTAGTTGTCTTTTGATGGCTGTCCCTAGCAGTTGTCTTTTGATGGCTGTCCCTAGCAATATGAAGGCCGTCCACCACTACTACAGTCATCAGAGTCATGGCCGAGAGCACAGAGAGGCTGCTTAGCAATGGCTAGGCAGGTGGTGTCGGTCGCCCAGGTTCACCGCATTCCTTTATCTTGCATGCATGTGTTTGGAGGGGGCTTAGTCCGTCCTTCCTTCCCGCGTCCCACACCACCACAGCGCATGCGCGTCCCCTCCCCTTCTCTCTCCTACGCTCACCCCCCTTTCTCTCCTCTAGGAATCCTTTGCTCTACGGAGCGGCCCCCGCGTCCCACAGCGCATGCGCGTACCCTCCCCCCATCCTCTCCTACACTCACCCCCATTCTCTGCTCTAGAGAGAACGTCGAAAGTTACTTAGAGAAGGCAATGGCACAGTACACACAGACATACAGCCACACGCCCTTCGTGCTTGCGGGTGACTTCAACGTGGATATAACCACAAACGACTGCCTCGTCCACCACATGATAGACGTGTACTCGTTGCGACGCATTTCCGACGACAACCGTAAGGGGAACGTGCATAGACCTCATCTTCGCAAACTTCACAATGAAAACTCTTCAAAAGCAACCCCTGACGCTACACTTCACCGATCACAAGGCAGTCGTCTTCAAAGCGCCCCGTGCACCGACGCAAGGAATCGCACACGTTCCCTAACTAAACACGCAACCACCACATTCTCCGTCTTCTCTTATACATTCTCATTTATCCTTTCAATAATATTCCCGCTCAAGCTATCCATCGCTCCGCTGCTTCGCATCCACACATGCTTCCGTTTAGCGGGAGATGGCGAATTTCTCTCTCTCTCTCTCTTGTTCGTTGTTGAACAATATAAATTCGCAGCGTGCGCGTTAACTAAAAGCGGACTGCGGGTCTCTGTGTCCAGTTGGAGTCTTCTGTCTCTCATTGCCCATTAGCAGGGGTTGGCATGTTCCAGTAGGAAACACCGGTCCATCACTGCGTGCTTTGCGCCTCCGCAGGTTTCTCTCCTGCGCGAAGCCGCGATGAGCGCCAGCGTCAACACCGCTGCCAGTGTAAGCCTTAGCGCCCGCTGCTTCGCACCTACACATGGTTCCCTTTAGCGGGAGATGGTATAATTTTTAAATTCCAAAGTGTGTTCCGCGAACGCTTCTGCCCATTGAGATGGGGTCGGCCAGAATGGAACGCGATGTGCGCGTCTCCCTCAATGCGTGGTTGGACACGCAATAAGGGGAGACGCGCGCATCGCGCAACAGAAGACGTGCCGTTTTAGAAGCCCATCGGACGTTGGCGCTCGACCAGGTACTTCCGACAGGTGTTGGCCTCCTGGACGTTCACGCTCGGCCAGGCCAACGCGTCTTCATTGCTCGAACTTAGTTTCTGGCCAACGTGGCCTGTTCTATTTCTCGATGCACACTTCCAGCTGCTGAACGATGTTACAATCCCAACGCGCCGTGCTGACTAACCACACGCTTCATCGTACTCGCCCGATTTGTCATGGTGGTTAGGATCCGGCGCAATCGGATGGCAACGTGAACCGGACTGCTGGGGAAGTGACCATTACCCCCATCTTTCTCGAATTGCCCCCCCCACGGACATTCCCGACTTCGCCCCTTTCGAGAGGTCGCACTCATACCACAGGACCCGTCGCCGCAAGATCTTCAAGATTTTCTTCGAAAGGCACTCGATTCGGCAACGAAAACGTCCTGGGTAGATGAGAAACGCCCGGCCCCAGACTTGCAGCTGTTGCGCCTTTGGGCGGCCCGGCGCCGGGCTGAACTTGCTGCGGTGCGAGATACTACGTCGATAGAAGCAAAAATACAAATGCGGAGTATCGCGGCACAAGCTCGTCGACATGAGCGAAGACTGGACAGAGGACGATGGCTAGATTGGTGCGCGTCTCTCGGACCCTCGTCACGCACAGCCTCTGTCTGGCGTACGTTTCGTGCAATGGAGAAGGGCCAACGTCAGCCCGACCCAACGGCTTCGGTGCTCCTAGCCACGGCGGATACACCGTTGAATGCTGCACAACAAATCGCTCGGACGTTGTTCCCACACTATGATATGCTTCCTTCCCCTCTAAATGACCATGTCAACCTGCCTTCGACGATAGGCCAGCAACCTCATCCAGAGGCAGTTACTGGAATACAAGCGCCATTCACCATGGCCGAGTTGATAGCAGCTATCGACGCGTCTAAACCACGGACGGCTCCTGGACCGGACGGATTACCTTATGAGTTGTTCAAAAACCTCAATGAGACATCCTTGGCCTCGCTTTTGGATAACATCAATCACGTGTGGGCTGAAGGCGATATACCTGCTTCTTGGACGCATGCGGAAATTATACCGATACCAAAGCCAGGAAAAGACCCTACTAAATACGCAACCTTCGCCCTATCGCCTTAACAGCGACTGTCTGCAAATTAACGGAGAAAATGCTTTTTACACGAATAACCTGGTGGCTTGAGCAATTCAAATGGTATCATCCTGCACAAATTAGATTTCGCACGCACTTGGGCACAGAAGATGGACTTGGAGCACTTACTGGCATGGTCTTGGCTGGCAATAGGACACGCCGGGTGCGGAGAATATTAGCCATGGATGTGCACAAGGCATGCGATGAAGTTAGCCACAGTGCCATACTTGCCATTATGCGCTGCGTGGGACTACCCGAGCGCGTGTGCACCTTCGTTCACAGGTTCTTGACTCAAAGAACGTTTGCTATTCTTGTGGCGGGAAACGCAACCGGTACCTTTAACTCAAAGCGGGGAGTGCCACCGGGATCAGTACTTGCACCATTGCTCTTTAACCTGGCAATGCTACCCCTCGGATGGGCTCTGGCAGCGATCTCGGACGTGTACTACATCATATACGCCGACGATATTACAGTGTGGAGTGTTCACAACGATCTTCAACGACAGCAATCGGCCTTACAAGAAGCACTTAACACAGCCGACGAGTGGTGCAGATGCATAGGATTGACCCTTTCAACAGACAAGACTCTCTACCTGTCGGTTGCCAACAGCTGGGGCCGGCGACGACTTCTAAACACGTCTATTCAGCTGACATTATCTGGACGTCCTCTTACGCAAGCTCTCCAGCTACGCATATTAGGCGTTGTCATCACGGCAAATGGCTCTGCAAAAGCTTGGACTCGCGAAATTAAGCAACAAGCGCACCAGGTGCTCCATCTCATACGACGAATCAGCTCCAAGGCTGGAGGTGCCCGCACGAAGATTGCCCGTTTACTTGTTCGAGCAGTGCTGCAGCCTCGTCTTATTTATTCGGCTCAATTTCAGCACGTTACAGTGAAAGATTGGGCCCGTTTAGAATGCATAAATAGAGAAGCGATGCGCGTCGTTACGATGCACACCTATCCCGCTACTTCAGGAAGAGGCGCAACTAAACACCATCGACGAGTTGATTTATCTACGCCGGCAAGCAAGGGAGCTCAAGCCATCATTTCTACCACCTGCTGCGGACTTAGCGGCGTATATGGGCAATCCGGTGTCTGTCTCGCCACCTTCAATAGTAAGCCTTCCACCGTGGGATCACCGGCAACTAACGGATAACAAACCTATCGGCCGCCTCCGAAATCCAGTCCCTCGTCCAACAACTACCTTCCGGCGCCACATTGAAGAAGCAGATGCCGCACTCCCGACAGGCTCACTGGTGGCGTCTACTGATGCGAGCTGCACGGACACGCAGGTGGTTACGTCAATCGTGGTGCCGGGGCACCAAAACTTGTGTGCTAATCAATTGTACTTCCTGAGAGCTCCGGTTCCATCGGTCAGTGCTGAACTTCTGGCAATACGAAACGCAACAAAGTTGGTGAGCGCGGCTTCCACATCGTCGTCATCCCTTACTATAATACGCACCGACTCTACACCAGCCATAAAGGAGCTTCGCAAGGTTTGTAACGCGCACACTTTCGCAGACGACACACAACGCATAACTGCACAGATGCCTGGCCAGATAAGGATACAGTGGATACCACGGGACACAATTACTGCTCACATACAAGCTGACACCGCCACCCACAGTGAGCTGCCCGAGTGATCCTCGGGGTGATTTCCTACACCGCAAGGAGATTCTCCGCCGCACCACACGAGATTTAATTCCGCCTGTGGTTCAAACCTCCCAGGCGGACTTACCCGCCAGGAGGAGGTGGTGTTGCGGAGACTTCGTGTGGGGGGCGGCACTTACTCCGTCGGTCACATATGCCTGGCCACAACATCTGCATGGACCATTTGGGGATACTTGCCCATTCTGTGCCACTGAAGCGTCCGCGGCTACAATCAAGCACCTGTTGTGGACATGCCCTGGCCTGAACCAGATACGACGGCGCTACCAGACAACAGTGGGCCTCCATACGACGAGACCATCAGATTATGAGTTGTGGCTCTATGGGCCCCACCATAGAGCACTGTTGATGTACATAGGGGAAACCGGCCTCTATCTGTATATTTAACTATGTATGCCGTTGGGCAAACTCTCGAAATAAAAAAAAATTCTTCTTCCTTTTGTAGATGCGAAGCATCTTATGCTCGGGGCTTTGTCCGACCCTCTCTCTCCTACGCTCACCCCCTTTCTCTCCTCTAGGAATCCTCTGCTCCACGGAGCGGCGCCCGCGTCCCACATCCCCACAGCGCATGCGCGTCCTCTCCCCCTCTCTCCTCTAGGAATCCTCCACTCTACGGAGCGGCTCCGGCGTCCCACATCCCCACAGCGCATGCGCGCCCTCTCTCTCCTCTCTTACGGTCCCCCCCGTCCTATCCTCTAGGAATCCTGTACGGAGCGGTGCGCACGACAGGTGGTGTGACAGCTGCATACTCCGCTGGGGGCGCCACGGTAGTTCCGCGGTATGAAAATGACGGATCGCGCGCGCCTCATTCTCTCTCCTGTGCAACGCCGCGATAAGCGCCCGGTCCGCTGCCGTGAAATGAGAGCGGCGACGTTCCTCCCGCTCAAGCTAATTATCTCCCCGCTGCTTCGCATCCACACATGGTTCCCTTTAGCGGGAGATGGGGAATATTTTTTTTGCTCACGCGGCACGTGCAGCACAGCGTCTACCATGCAAGCCAGTCCCGCTGCAGGGTGCGTGCTTGGGCGTTTTTGTACTCGCTTGATCGTCCTCGTGGCGTCGATGCATTTCACCACATCCCAAAACCACGATATGATTATGAGGGCCGCCATAGTGGAGGGCTCCGGAAATTTCGACTTTAACGTGCACTGTACAGTACACGGGCCTCTACCATTTCGCCTCCATCGAAATGCGACCGCCGCGGCCGGGGTCGCGGCGGTCGCACCCTAACCGCTACACCCTAACCGCTACACTACCGCGGCGGACGCTCGGAGAGGACGCGCGAGTATGCACAGTACACGCGTCAACTAACGACTATCACAGCCGCAAGTGTTGACAACGCAGGTACCCAACCTTCTTAGATATTTCTTCTTCATTTAAATGCGGCGCGAGGAATGACCCCTCTGCGTCTCCAGCCACGCGGTGGCGTCTGATGCAAGGTGTTGGGGTCTTTAGGTATGGGCGGTGCTCAGGAGTGTTGCGTGATAGAAAACACGCTCCAGCTCCTGCGAGAGCTGCAAACCGCCAGCGGTAAATGGTGTCTATAACTAGATTGCCGTTAGAGTGCCGGCGCCGGCATACTGATACTTGTGTAGCTTTTGTTTTCCTGTTTTGTTTCTCTTTCTTTGTGTGGCATATATTTTATTGTCAATGCTGTAAGTATGTACATAGGCAATAAAGAAAGGAAAAACTTCCCCATCTCCCGCTAAAGGGAACCATGTGCGGATGCGAAGCAGCGGGGAGATGGTTAGCTTGAGCGCTAGAAACGTCGCCGCTCTAGTTTCGCGGCGGCTGCCCGGGCGCTCATCGCGGCGCTGCACAGGAGAGAGAATGAGGCGCGCTGCGTCATTTTCATACCGCGGAACTACTGTGGTGCTGTATGCAGCTGTCGCACCACCTGTAGTGCGCGCCGCTCCGTAGAGGATTTCTAAAGAACATAACGGGGGGGGAACCGTAGGAGAGGAGAGAGAGGGGGACGCGCATGCGCTGTGGGGTTGCGGGACGCGGGCTCCGTAAAGTAGAGCATTCCCAGAGTAGAGAAAGGGGGTGAGCGTAGGAGAGAGGGGAGAGGACGCGCGTGCTCTGTGGGGATGTCAGACGCGGGCGCCGCTCCGTGGAGTGGAGGATAGAGCACTGCACGGGCCGGGGATTCTCGGCCCTGGGCCCGGCCCGAGCCCGGCACTCGTCTAAGTTTACCCGCCCGAGCCCGGCCCGGAGACTCAAAAGCGAGACCCGGGCCCGGCCCGTACCCGAGAAAAAATTTCACCTACCCGGCCCGGCCCGGCCCGACCACAGATCGGGCCCGACTGGGGCCCGAACCTATAATCTAGGCGGTGTGGCCCGAACATGGAATCGACAACAAGGCGTTTTAAGTAGCAAATGTCTACGTTTTCTTGGCGCATGCTACGCCAACAAGCATGCTTTAATCTACGGTAATTACTTGTACAAAAGGGTTTTACTGTGGTAACAGATGACCGGAGATACTGGGTACGATGAACCGTTATTCGACATAGTTATACTGTACATATTGTTTCTACAAATACAATGGTAATCATCAAGAGGGTTAGGTAGCAGATATTGTAGCAAGAAAAGTGGTTTGCAGCATCAGTTTCGTCTCAACAGGGCGCGCAATAAGAACAGAGGAGACAGACAACAGAACGATATCTTCGCTTTGTTTATATTGCGCTCTTTATTGAAATTTAAAGGAATACTGAACCAAAATCTCAAAATTTTGCGGAAACATTGAAAATGAATTCGTGCGATTACATCCAAAACAAGTCGTCACTTATCGAAGTTTTCAGCGGCTGGTCTTAATTTCGACGTTTTTATGAGCGTGCGCCAAGCCACTCGGCCTATGCGAGTTGGAAGCCGTGACGTCATGACACCCTCATTTGACAGCCGTCCGTCCAGCCACCGTCTTCCGTGTCAGTCAGCCAGTCCAGTGCAGCAACATGGTCCAACGTGCAGCGGCAGCAGTAGAAAAATAATGTTACAGAGTGTGTAAAATACGTGGTTTCAGCAGCTTCGTTGCGGCAGAAAAGCAGTTACTGCGGCTTAATCGAGGCATTGTAGTTCGTCGCTTTGTGTTTACCCATGCGGTCGGCGTTCGACCACTGCGCATTTCGTTTTTGCGCAAGGAGGCACCGAATGTGTGGAATTTCTCAGCCGTTTCATAACGTTGTGCACACGACAACCGCTGTCACATCCACGCTACCTGAAGACATTTACAGGTTGAATTAATGGAAATTAGTTGGCTTAGTCATGATGATGAGCACGGAATATTCGAAAGCATGCCTCGATCATTTGCGCTCATCACAGGTAGATTGGCGCCACAGTCCCATGGTTTTGCTGTTCCTTTTTTTTTTTTTCAGACGTAGCTAAGTGAAGCGACAAAGTGTTCCGAGCTAGCAAATAAAGTCTATTTTTAATGTGTCCACGCTTGGCGTGATGGCTGAGCAGTACGCATCCAAAGTCTACACCCCGTCTCATCTTATAGGAAACGTTTGGGACGTTGTTTTGCGACCAACAATGCTGTTATGACAGCTTTAGCGCCGCAGCAGTAAGACATTTCTTTTCGCCTCGACGAACGCTTCAAAACCGAAGACCGACCGCGGGAAGGCATGTGTTATACAACTTCGATAAGAGTCCCCGGCGTTTCAGACGGACCATAATTGCGAGTAGCGCCGACAGCGACGAAGAGGCACCGCGGCCTCCGCGGCTGCTGCGGCAGCGCGCGTGCAGGGTGTCATGACGTACTGCAGCTGCTAACGACGGCCGCTAGGGCGCTAGGCACAACCGAAAATCGCTGAAAAAAAGATGGTTTTAGACCATTTTTTTTTCAAATCACCTAAATTTATTCTATTTGCCATTTTTAGCAGTTAAACTATTGTTCTGCTGTGAAATATCGCCCGCAGACTTATTGTTCCGTATTCCTTTAAAGCATGTTCTAATCAAACCCAATCGTGCTCCCTTCTCGATTAGTAGCACCATTTTCAGCATAGTAGCGCCCTGGCACGGCAAGAGAAACAGAGGGTAAAAAGCCAAATGTATTACCTTTGTTGTAAATACGCTAACCTAGATAAAGATTATAACGTACTCCGTGCACCACGTGCGCTTTTTGAAATACGTATAAACAGCCGAAAGGACGAAAAAAAGTATTTGTTATAGCATTATTTCCATATATCACACCACTGCTAGAATATACAGTCAGTAGGGCCGAAGAACTTGTGTTTCTGTTTATTGTTTGCTGACTTTCTTGTTTGCTTTTACCTATACTTTTTTACTCACTCCCCGCTCCCTTCTCCTCTCCTCACTCACTCCTAATGCCTTTGGCCTTTAGGGCATCAATTAATGAAAATGAAATGAAATAAGCTTTTGTGGCATAGCTTACAGTTCATTTCTTCACGTGTTTATTCTCGAAAAGTGAAATTATCAAGAGAGTCTGGCTGTAAGCACGCCATGCTCTGTTCCATCAGATATCCTTCCGCGCTACAGTTTCATCAACTGCTTGGGCTAGCCGCAGGGGCGCACGAAATATGACCTTTCGAATTGTGAAGCCGTCGGCAGTCGTAGTTGTCAGCCTCCACCCCCCCCCCCCCCCCTGCAGCAAATTTCGGACGTGTCTGCGGATTTCTGCAAAATGTACACCCGCTCCCAAAAGTTTTCGGAACACGGGCTCCACTCAGAATGCTAATTCCTGCTCTGTTAGTGCATGGCGCATCTAACCTAGCAGGTAGCTGCGTAGGTCACAAGGACTACTACAAGCCGGATCATCTGTTTGGGGGGCTATGTTCAAAGGCAAATCGGGAATATATCATTTTCGGAAATTAAGTGTTCCGAAAACTTTTGAGGGCGGGAATACATAGCTTTCCAGCCCATCGCTTCAATTCTCTTGTTCCCAAGCGTCCTACCACTCTTCAGTATAATCTATAAAACTCCTCTTTGAGAGCCTCTTGCAGGTTTGAGCAGTGTACATAATTTGATATCTTTTCGGGGTTCATTCCAGTTTGGTGATAAAGGCACGAAAAGCTTCTCGATGCTTACGCATTGTATGCATATGATTCAAGGTAAGGGGACATCACCCGGTACGGAATCAGTACGGAATCAAAGAAGCCTAATCACTAAGCTGGAAATCCAAAGACTCGCAGCCAGATTCACATGTTCTAGGTACAAAAATCAGACTCAGTTACCGAGATGCTAAGTTCGTGTGAATTGGAATTGCTTGAAA
This sequence comes from Rhipicephalus appendiculatus, assembly GCA_030522465.1. Lineage (NCBI taxonomy): Eukaryota > Metazoa > Arthropoda > Arachnida > Ixodida > Ixodidae > Rhipicephalus > Rhipicephalus appendiculatus. The sequence goes on along the minus strand of JALIZH010032664.1, from coordinate 46,729 downwards.
TATGCCATAGAGGAACGGAATAAAATTATTATTTCAGGTTCTCAAGGGTCACATAAATGTTGATAAAAGTATATACATACGAGAGCCTGGTAGAATTAGCAAAATAATAAATCATGGTGCAGTCATTAGACCTTACGCCGCACGCACAAAGGTGTTTCGGTGTCCGCTTTTCCGCAACGTTAAGAAAAAATGGAATGGACTACGTGCACAAATTCCTGAATGCACAGATTTAACCGCTTTTGAAAATTTGCTTGACAGCTATGTCCCTAGAATTCGTTGGATGGTGCCGTGCTGTTTTGCGCCTCTTGTCATGCCAATTGTTAACGATTTTCGGATTGCTTTGGTTATTGTTGTTGACATTTCAAGTTACTTGAGTGTTTTATACATCAGTTCCTATTTTATGTACGCCCTCCCTTTAATGACCCACAAATGTGGGTTAACAGTATGTTCAAATTAATATTTAAACAAATTCGTTGCTATCTTTTTTTATTCCAACGCTGTTGCGGCAGTAACGTCTAGCTCTCGCACGATATAGCAGAACGCGATGAAAGCTCATACGTTAATAATATGGGTACACAAAGCAGGCTGTGCATGTACAAGTCGCGTCACATGACCACGGTGAGCCGTGATGGAGCCATGGAAAAAGATCGTGTATTTATAGCGAGTCTATGTAACAAACTCCGCGCAGACCTTTCGTTTTAGTGGACTGCGGGAACTTTCAAGAACATTGCCCTGCTTTGTAGCTCTGTGATCGCTCTTCCGATGATAAATTATAGATATAAATTAAATATGTAAATTTATTACATTACATTCATTAGTACGATTACAAAATATCATTCCGGGTACAAAATAATAGCCAATGCAATTAATAAATCACAGAATAGTGAAGTGTTAGCTATATAAGCGCCTAGTCTATCGTGTAGTGCCCCACACAAAAGAAATGTTTTTTCGAGATACAATATGCGGAACATACCTGTATGCACAACGTATCTGGCACAATCTTAAGAACTGAGCAAATTCCAAGCCCGGCCCGACCCGAGCCCGCCACCTCAAACCCGGGCCCGGCCTTAAGCCCGGAGCTTCAGGACCGGGCCCGGCCCGGGCCCGCCATGAAATCCACTTTACCCGGCCCGGCCCTGGCCCACGGGCCGGGCCGGGTAGGCCCGAGCCCATGCAGTGCTCTAGTAGAGGATTCCTAGAGTAGAGAAAGGGCGTGAGCGTAGGGAGAGAACGCGCATGCGCTGTGGGGATATGGGACGCGTGCGCCGCTCCGTACAGTTGAGAATTCCTAGAGTAGAGAAAGGGGGTGAGCGTAGGAGAGGAGAGAGAGAGGGGGGAGTAGACGCGCATGCGCTGTGGTGGTGTGGGACGCGGGATCTTCGAGGTACTCTTCGAGGATCTTCGAGGTGATCTTCGAGGTACTCGAAGTTCCCGGCCATAAAGAGACTTAGCATGAACCCTCTGCGACGGTTCCGGCGGGCGACACTGGCTATTTCGGCAAGGTCGTAGACCAATCCGTTTGTCCCGCCACAGTTGTTGGGTCGAGCTGCAGCTGGATGTCCTGCGAGGTGTGTGTGTGAATAAATGAGCTATTTCCCGAAATGAGTTGCGACGCAGCGTACGGTCTTGTAGCAAACTTGCCGTGCAACTCGAGCTGGTGGTTCCTGGTGAAGTGTTGCGTGCGCACAAGGTGTCCCGGGAGGAAATTGTGTCCCCAGCAGGAGAGTTGGTCTGGTAGGGTTCAGTGACGTGTAGTGCATCTGACACGAAAGGGGTGAGCGCCTCCATGTCCTCAGATGCCAACGAGCGCGAGGGCAGTATCTCCGACTGAGGAAGGTCTGGCGCCGATATTGTCGGGTCAAATACCGATGCAGAGTCCGGGACCTGGAGGGAAGGACTAGGGCCGCTCCAGTCAGGGTCCATTGCAGGAAAGTCCACGATGTTCTCCGCCGATGAACTGCAACGCACAGCTGCAGCCTCGAGAGCGGTGCCCCTCCTGAGCTTCATCCTCGGTAGCGGTCAGGCTGGACTGGGTGGTGGGAGAGAAGTGGGAGGGAGTCCGGCCAAAAGCAGCAATGAGCTTGAAGGTCCACTCCGCCCAGGATTGCTGCCGCACGCCTTCATATCTATGCCACGCCGCGGCACCATCTCGAAGGTGGGCTTGGCCACACTCCACTTCTGCTGTTCCGTTCACGCCTTGCGAGCTCCGATATATATATATATATATATATATATATATATATATATATATATATATATATATATATGTATATATATATATATATATATATATATATATATATATATATTGCCACGCGCGTTTCTTGTTTTCACTTTTGCTCTATTCGGTTTTCGCCCAGAAAGACTGTCGGCAATGCTCAGCGCAAACCGCGCCTGACTGTTCTAGAAGCTTCTGAATATTGTAGATCGTTTTCTTAAGACTGCGCACAAGACTCGAACACTCGAGCTTATTCCAGAGCTTAGGCGACAACCAGTGATAAGGCTGGAATATTCGATGACACACTTATAAATGCCGACGCGCATCACCGCTTGTCAGTTGATCGACAGCCGTCGCTCCGTTCGCCTCTATCAGTGCCAGTGTGCATTGCTGTAATCTTACTTTCCGTTTACCAGCCACAAGTTCGGCCAAATAAACAGCTTCATGTTGGACATACCGACTGTCGCCTTCGTCAGCATCACGACCACGTGACAATTTACACAGATATACATATCCGGGGCATAACGGTGGCGGCAAAAATCAGCCGAGGGTGTCCATGTAATTGCTATCGCAATAAAAGGAATGTGTACTTTGTGGGCATGGTCATATCTATTTGATATGTAGTGTGGTTTGGAAAGAAGGTCTTGTATTGTTTGTGGATTGTGGAAAATTTTACAAAAAAGAACAAGACGAGACACCTTCCTACGCGAACAAAGAAGTGAAAGGCCCAAAACTGTTTTCATAGATGATACACTAGCTGTGCGTGCATAGTCTGATAGGATGAAACGTGCACTACGAATTTGGACGGATTTCAAGGTTTTAAGTAGTGTGTTAGTGCCGGGATCCCATACAGCGCTTGTATACTCGACCTTCGGACGAACAAGGATTTTATGTAAAATCAGCTTTGGAGTGGAAGGTATACCCCTAAAGTGTATTCATAGGTAGCCAAGAGTGCGATTGGCATTGCTAATTACATAGACCCCCGCCCCCCCTCAAGTCAGCTAAGAAGTTAAGTAATGAGATTTTGTTAATTAGTAAAAAGTGTCATGGCTACGGCGGCAAACAATTTCCGCCCCGACGTGGAGTTCGTGTGCGAAAACTAAAGAAATATATATTGTCAAAACAAACACACTCTGTCTCTCTCTCTCTCTGTATATATATATATATATATATATATATATATATATATATATATATATATATATATTGTGATGTCTAAGAACAACACCGGGCTTCAGGCGCGGGCGACTTGAGAGAAGCAGAGGAAGAAGAAGACCAGAATAGAACAGCCGGCCCAGGAACGGGTGCTGTCTCTGTGTCTGATTCCTCACAATTGCGCAGTTCGACAAGTGAACCTTGCGGCTGAAGCCACCTCTACGTGCTCCTGGGTCGTCGGCGCTGCGGGTCTCTACGTCTGAGGAACGCCGTCCACGCTTCCTCGACAATGGGCACCAGGACCCTGCTACGGCCGGAAGCACGTACGCCACCATTCGAGGACGGCGTCCAGGCCTCCTCGGTGGCCCAAAGGCAGCCTTATCCCGGCGTCGGCAGGACAGCGCACAGCGTTCTGTGGCCCGGGAATGCCGTTCAGTCTTCTCTTTGCCACACCCGCTTGCCCTGGACTCATCCAACATATGAGCCTCCAAGGGATGCCGTCCAGGCTTCCTTGGCCGTGGATCTCGCTGCCGTGAGTGCTGCTAACACTGCATACTCCGCGGACGCGAATCCTGGCTATGCGGGCGCCTCACCCAACAGCGTCGCGGAGCTCATGCGTGCCATCACGCGAATGACGCAACAACTCGACCAGTTGACGTCGTTGAGCTCCTGCTTCCGCCCTGCCACCTTACCACCTCCGGCTCTTTCGGAAGTTCCGGAATTTTCCGGTTTGCAGAACGACGCTGACGTTTGGGTAGAGATGGTCAATGCGCTCGGTTCTCGTCGTTCCTGGCCTGACGATTATAAATGGATCGTTGCCACAGACCGTCTCCGAGGCGCAGCCAAGGCGTGGCACAACTACGACGGCGTCAAGCGAAAGTCATGGCCGGACTGGTGTGCAGCTCTGATTGCGGCATTCGGCCCGATTCGCTATGACGCCACCGAAGAATCTTGCACTTCTTTTACGAGGTCGAAGCTCGAGAAAGCCATCTCCTCGAGGCTGAAACTGCGAGCTGCAGCTCACCGGCAGACATCCGCGCAGCCGGACCTCGTACAAACCCCGTACTCAAGATGTGCTCTTACTCTGCCTCGGCAACCGACGCCAAAACACTCCTGCGAGCGGCCGAGAGCGGTTTCGATCCACATCTATCGGGAAAGCAGCCCCCATACTCGTCATCGCTTGGGCACTTACAGTCACCGGCACCTGTCGTACTGGACGCCCTAACAACGCAGCCATATCTGCCCGCGGATACAGCGGATACAATGGATGTCCTACCAGTCCACAATCCAGGTATACCTGGTGATGCTGACAAGATGGGCCTTGAATGCGGACCCATATCGGGCGTCACGGCAGTTATTGGAAGGCGAGCACGTGGACGTTTGTTACACGCAAAGTGTTCCAAGTGTTCCATGGAAGAAGCCGATGTGCCTGTGACGGCTGTGGTCAGTGCCATCGAGGATTTCGTGGTGAAGCCTGAGTCTCTTTCTGGTGCCATGGATTCTGACCGGTACGGCTGTAATGCGTGTGGCACTTCGTTGGGGACCGCCACCTCGAGCACCTTGAGGAACGCGACACCAGAACTGCCGCAAGAGCATAAGGTGCATCGATCACCAGCTCAGAAACCCGTCCCCACTTCGTCACACATGGGTAAGAGAACACACCGACGCAGCTCGACCCTCCGCGAACAGCGCGGCCAATTCAACGCATTGCGATATCCAACAATAGCGAATGCGCAGTGTCTTGCCCTGTTTGTAGAACAGCGGCGGAACAAACGTCACCTGGACATGCGGCGATCTGGAAACAGTCAGGTGCGCCCGCCAGAGACATCGCCGGCAAATTTTCAGAAGACGCCGCACTATGAAAAAGGCAGACCACAGCGCAAAAGCCAGTTCCGCCCTCCAGAAAACACGGAGGTAGATCCCCAAGCAAAGTCGCAGCGTCGCCGGGGCCGGCCATCGCGATGGAGCCAGTGCCGACCACCAGAGACACTTCTGGCAGAACATCAAACTACGTTGCAGAGTGTTTGGGGCCGACCACCAGAATGCACCCAGCCCCCGCCCACCAGAAACAGTGTCGGCAGCTCCGTGCGCTCGCAGTCATGGCCGAGTGTGATGTCTAAGAACAACACCGGGCTTCAGGCGCGGGCGACTTGAGAGAAGCAGAGGAAGAAGAAGACCAGAATAGAACAGCTCGCCCAGGAACGGGTGCTGTCTCTGTGTCTCGCTTATTCCTTACAATATATATATATATATATATATATATGGAGAGAGATTGAGAGAAAGAGAGCTTGTAGATATGCTGTGAGTCCTCGAAGCCAACCACTTTACAAAAAAAAACAAAAAAAAGCCGGCAGATCCCACGCACTGTGGGGAATCGATGTAATGCGAGGCAGCCGTGAAGGAGCAAATCATGCTTTAGATAATTTGCATGTCGTGTTTTACATGTTAGGAGCTGTCATTTATGTTCGTCATACAGTCACATCGTGCAATACCAATTTTGGTGTACATCAAGCTAGCGAACTGGCCGCAAGCACACCATGAGCGTGGCAGGTAAATAGCGTTGTAGATCACATGCATGCCAAGACTTTCATGTCACCACCTGCCACTCATGTTAGTTATACAGTCACGTCACTCAATACCAAATTTGGTGTATATCAAGCTAACAAAACAGTCGCGGGCGCGCCATGAGCGTGGCATGCAAGTCATGTCCCACATGACGTCGTGATTTCCATATTACCACTTGTCATTTATGTTCGTCATACAGTCACCTCACCTCAATCCCAAATTTGGTGATATCAAGCTAACGAAATGGCCGCGAGCGCGCCATGAGCGTGGCATGCAAGTCATGTCGCACATGACATGTCATGATTTCCATATTACCACTTTTCATTTATGTTCATCATACAGTCCCGTCACTCAATACCAAGTTTGGTGTATATCAAGCTAACGAAACGGCCGCGAGCGCGCCATGAGCGTGGCATGGATGTCGCACATGACATGTCATGATTTCCATATTACCACTGGTCATTTATGTTCTTCATACAGTCACCTCACTCAATACCAAGTTTGGTGTATATCAAGCTAACGAAACGGGCGCCAGCGCGCCATGAGCGTGGCATGTAAATCATACTTTTCATGAGAAGTTAGTCATTATTTCATATGACCAGCCATTTATGTTCGTCATACGGTCATGTTATGACAGACCAAATTTGGTATAAATCCCATTAACGATACGGCCAGAGGAGCACAAAGTCGTAGGCGGCTATATAGATATATATATAGATAGATGCGCTCAAAGTCGCCGAAGTTCGCTAAGAAATGCTTCGCATTTAAGGGGGAGATGCGAGTCGGAAAAAAAAGTTGCGTTAATCTGTAGGGCTAGGGCAATGAAATTTTTGCTGTATATATAGGCTTGTATGCTGATTTCAAATATGTGATTAGTTTTATGGTAAGTTGCACAGTTTTCGTTTTGTGCCGGGACAATGTGTAAAGTATAGTTCATTTTGTACAAACTATTTATGCCACTAAACTTTTACAGTTCTGAGCCATTAATCGCTCATATTGCTCCACATTAACTCTACAATGCAAATAACTATAAAGCTAGTGCGTATAAAACATTTTGATGGTCAAAAAAATTGTAATGCGGGAATTGCTAGAATCGTCAGCCTCCACTAATTGCTTACTTTAGGTTAGTAATAATTTTACAGGAGATATCACGTTTTCAAGGAGATACTTGCACCCTTCACATGTTAACAACTATATGGGCAAAATTTCATCTTGATCGGGCTATCAGAAGCACCAAAAACATGATGTACAAACTCAAGAAGTTGCCCAAAAAATGGATCTTGAGAAAAAACGCATTTTAAAGGTATAAGTGAAAGCTCATCTGTACAGAAAAGATAGGTTATTTAAGATGATTTATTCCATCATGAGAGCTTGACAATCATGGTTATTTTGAGCATGAGGCTTTAGTGAACCCCTCATGCGAAATGCAATGGCAAGCAGCCAGGTGACAATTTCCAGGGGACTCTAGAAAATGAGGACTTTTAGTTTTTTAGTAGCCACCTTGTGCTCTTTTAAAAGCGATTTCAAGCTACTTCGAGTTTAATTACAATCTTTTAGTTTTTTTGTTGTGAAAGTGGAGAAACTAAACTTGTTAAAGCAAATAAAAACGAAAAATATGTAATTTTGGAAAAAAAAACTTGCGTTTTTCGACTCGCATCTCCCCCTTAAAAACGGAAGCCTTACGTGGAGCACGCAGCACAGCGTAATTTGTGACAGCGGCCTTCATAGAGCCCACTGTATAAACTCTCTTAACGTGCCTACTGCAAGTACAGCTGTTAGGTGCCCACGCAATCAACAATTCCATGTTACAAAGTAGCGAAGCTCCCACGACGCTCTTGAAATGCTATATGCCCACTTGCGTAGGTGCAGTTTGTTATTGCGCTGGATGAAGATGAGGATGATTCCGAGTTATGACTGAATGCTGAGCCTATTGTAATACTGGGATTACCTTGTAAACACCTAGATAACGCCGCAACAACACGTGTACTACGACAAATAAACAGATCGAGCCGAATATTCAGTAGCCGGGTGAGAACTATTACAGAATGCCTTGAGAGGGCGGGATGGTATACTGTAGCATAGCCATCTACAGTAAAGTACAACAAGCGGCTGTGTGTTCAGGTGCCTGTTCCCAATTCGAGCCTGCATAATATAATTTTAATGAGCCGTTTCCAGTGAGGGCAGGTCCTCCATTCGCCAAGTGCGGGCTTCAGCAGATGGATCTTATCACTGCTACACGAGCTACAGCGTTGCTGCGGTGTACGGATTGTTCGTTGGCTGTCTTTGAGGGGAATTCTCACTTTTCGACCGGTTTTGTGAAGTGCTAACGAATTTCATTCATCTAGCTTTTCGTTGCCAGGTATCCCGACATGCGTTGGGGCCCAGCAGGAACGAATAGAAATTGCATGGCTATTCTTAAGTATCTTATTTAAAATGTCGCCAACTAATGACCCACACTGAGATTTGAGCTGCAGAGATCATAGTGCACTTAACGACTCAGTGTTTATTATCACTCTAATGTTACTTGCTAGCGGTGATATTTCGAACCGCTTCATACAAAAAGTAAATCTCAGCTGTGAAATGGACATGCACTAAAGCAGTCTAACTCTGAAAACACATTCTCCTGTCTCAATGCCATAATGCGCATGAGTTTTTGTTTTCAAGCAGTCTGCGTAATATTCGGTGAAAATATCTGTATTTATCCTGAAGTACATGGAATAGCTGAATGCTTGTAAACTTGATATTTGATTGTAGATGTTGGTTTCAAAAATTAGTTCAATGGAATAGTACTCACTGTATCCAGCAGACACGAAGCATTGTTTGGCGAAGTTGCATTAAACGAATCTGTACCATTCAGACAGACCAGGGAGCAATTATTTGGTGCCAACTGAAATACAAAAAAAGAAGCTTCACTTAAAGAAAATGTTTGTACTGTAGACTTTGCAACGTAGAAATGAAATGGTTGACATGGTCGTCATATGTTTACTACGGCGGCGACGAAGACAAATTTCGCTTGCCACCCGACGGAAAATTGTTCAGTGACCGGCAGCATGGATGGTCTCCACATTCATCAATTTAACAGGCATCGTCAACACGCCGGCGTCTATCAGCAGGTCAACTGCCAAAATATTTTGCCGCCCGTTATGCATTCGCCTAAGGCAACTGTAAGGCGAAAGTCGCGTCTATTTTTTTTCTCTGTCGATTGTATTCATACGTGCCGCCCTATGACCCTCCCCCCCTCGAAAGCGTTCTGCACAGAACGTGGTACTGCACTACGCTGCCTCCTTGAATCGCCCACTTTTCACCAATAGACGATGTCGTGTGAAGAAGCCACCATGCGACGCCATGATGTAGGTTTATCACGAAGTCACAAAATTTGGCGACCAGCGACGTCATGACGGTGTCATTACACGTCTCGCACTGATCTCGCTGACGGGAGCACCAGCATTAAAAATTAAGGTTTTCGCCTGAGTAAAAGTGGCGCATTGTGTATCAGACTTTATCAAGCGTTACAAAACGGGGAAAGCAATCCCTCTACGAACCCCTTTTTGCCCTTCGTATATTTCTGCGATGAACGCATGCCGGCTAGCATGTTTGCCCATCCTGCCGGTTTTATTATAATTCGTTACCACACACATTCAAAATTAAAGCACCTCCGACCTTTCCGAGGCTGACGCCGCGTCGCTATTGGCCAAATGCGATCACGTGGGAATCCACGCGCAGCGTTCGTTTGTTTATAATCGCTCTCGACTACTATCTTTGATGTTGAAGCGTGGACTCGCTGGTGTACAGAGCATCTGTTTTACGGATACGCAATTGTCCTTCCGTGCGCGTTGTGCTGTGGAATACTTTTCACCCAAGACTGGCGTGGCTGTTGTTTGATATGGGCGGCTGTTGCGCCTTCTGGATGCCAGAACTATTCTAGTGACGGCTAAAAGCTCTTCATGATACCTGTCCGTTAAGCGCAACGAATTGCTACAAAAAGACGTGGTTGCATAGAATGGCAAGTGAGAACTTCAGGCCGACGTTTTCGACTCGACTTTGCGTGGTAAGTTGCAAGCCTTTCCCTGTGAATATGCGTCGAGGTTCGCGTAATTCGATGCCCGCTCCAACGCCTTAGACAACGTCGCGGTTAAATGAGCAGTGCGTCGCCATCTCTCAAACACGTTTCATTAACGCTTCTGCGGGGTCTCTTTTTTTGTCAACAATTCAAAGTTACGTTTTCTGCTTGCGTTATGCGCCGACTGGTTTGAGTTCGCGGTATAGGTTGCGCTTAGCACGCACGCGGACGGACGATCCAAAATGTGATTGTGAAAGTTCTGAGATTCGGCGCTGCTGTTTTGAATAAACAAAACTGGAGTGTGAAGACTCACAATAAGATAGGTACTCTCCGTTTGTGTCATGAGTAAAGGGGGCACGATGCACGCGCCCAATGATGGAAGGTTTCGATGGTGTGCGAGGAGTGGAAAATTCCTCGATGGTATGCGCCCCTGCCACGCTCGCGCACGCGATTGGTCTCGGAAGAGCTCGTGGCACGCGACCCGAGCCGTGGCGAAAGAACCCATGAGAAGAAACGGGCATTGCCTGCGCGACACCTTTCGAGGCAGGTTGAAGAAGCCAGCGTATCACGGGTGAAGAGAGCGGCGGGTGCCGGATCCGGAGGTGCAGCACCATGAGTCTGGGTCGACCTCGGTGATGACCGGGAGAGGCTACTACGGACTTTAAGCATCCTCGTCGCAGCGGGTGCCGGAGCACTCGCAACGCTCCAGCTGCGCTCGCAGAACGGCTTGAGCCCACGGGACAGTCCCCGGAGTGTGACGTCGTCAAGTGGGCCGAAGACGCAGTTGGAACAAGGGACCGAGGTGACAGCTAGGCCTAACCCGTGCGCTTCCTTGTTGGCCATGACGACGACCGGGAAATCAACAAGAAGTGGATCGTCAAGTTGCTGCTGAGCAACGCCGACCGCAAGAAAGAAGCGAGCATCGACGGCGCGCGCGACGCAGCGCGCACGACGAGAGATCGACCAAGACGCCGTGACGACCGTCGTACAAGTAAGGGCGTTCCATTTCGGACGCAACCGAGATACCAGTGTGGCCGGACTGCTGTGGCAGTTAAGAATTGAGGTTAACTAAAGTAGGGTAGACTTTAACTTTAGAATTCGTTGCATGAATTCGATTTTTTGAGTAGTGTTGTAGTTAGCTCAGTTGTATGTATTTTTTGGATGTGTGAATTTATGTGCGATACTTGGCATTGTTTTATATGAAATGTGTTTCGTGTGCCACTTCCGACTCTCTCGTCTCTCTCTCAAGGCCGTCCACTGCAAGCGCTGCCGAGATAAACTTGACAGTTTGTTTTTCTTGCGTGCTCGTATATTTCAGAGCAAATTGCTTTCTCTGGCTCTTTTACGTTGACCGATCAGCCGTGGAACTTGCGATGCGAGGGTAGCTATGGAAAGCGCGCATCACCTACCGAGTCGCTCGGTGCGTTCATAGACGGTTTACGTTCTATTTCGTGTGAAGGTTCATATTCGCGAGTAGAGCGAAGGAATCGCTTACGGTGGCAGGTTAGTTCATTCATTTGCTAGCTCGTTCTTTCAGCGATATAGTTCGTATGTCAGATACATCAACAAGGAGCACTTGCGAATGCGGGTGGCGCGTCTAACCAATTAACGAAAGAGCCACAGCTGTTCGAATGTATCAACTATAAATGATGTACGCCTTGTGGCGCTTTATTACGGCCAGCGCCTCCTCTGTTTCTTTTAGTGCCTGGGCGAACGCTCTCCTCTGGCAGTCGAACGCGCGCTCCGCCTCCGTAGTCTACGCACTGCGCGAGTAGACTACGGGAAGCTGGTGTTGAACGTCCGCGCGTATTAAGAAGATGACGACTCCGTCATTGCTTTCGAGTTTAATTGCATTCGTACTTCTCGCAGGCTTTCACAGGTGCAGGGGGGATGGAAAGAAACGCAACAATAGCAGCGCGCTATCTTCATCACGCTCTGACCGTGGTGGCAATAAAAGTATGCTGGAGGGTATTTGTACTCTAGATGACACTCCATCATACAATCGCTCAAAAATAAATGCGAAACAGTAAAGAATGCCGATGCCGCATGTTCGCGTTTTTTTCCATGTCTACTGTACGTATTCCGCAGGCAGTCTGTCAGGCAGTGCTGCCGGTTGAATACTTGCATTCGAGTTTGATAGTATTCGCGTTTTATTTTCTATTTCAGGCTATTGGAACCACGTCATTTTCATGCTTCAGTATGTCATGCTGTTGAGTACCACTCAGGAAATTGAGCGGAACCAAATCATGATTGTCATTTTTTCATTGCCCTTTATTGATAAAGAAAAAAAACCCACAAGGTCCCTGTGATGAGTGTGGTGCGCGTTGAGCGAGTGTTTAAAAAAGTGCGCGACATGAAAAGAAGACTGGGGGCACGTGCGGTGTCGCCTAAACGACGACGACGTCGAGGACCATCGCGCGTGAGAGCGGAGCGCAAGAATGAAAATATTAAGTTAAACAAGAACCAATAGCTGGTCACCACGGCGCTCCTCAACGCCAATCAGGAGGAAACAAGTGTGCCTCAGGGGGAGGCAAGCCTGGCGGAGAAGAGAGCTGGGAGTTGGAAGCGAGCGAGTCTAGATGAAGGTCGTATCCGGGCGCTGAAGACGGGCAGTCGGGTGGCGGACCCGAGCCCTCAGGACTTCACCCGGCCGGGGCCTCCGGACAGCGCTTTCCAGGGAGTGTGAACCGCAACGGTTCGCAAGTTCGAGTCTAAGGCCTGCAGTTCCGGGTGCGTGCAAATCAAGGGCAGTTGGGCCATGGGTCCGAGCCTTGCATTGAGTCACCTCGTCGAGCTGATCTGGTCTCCCGAGAGCGTCAACGAGCAACCGCCGTTTCATCGCCAGCACCAGCCAGCCCACGTCTCCTCCTCCAATCAAGCCGCCGCGATTTGGTGAGACGGAACTTGCATTCTTCCCCGCCCCGCCACTCAGCCGCGTCAAGACTAAACGTAGAAATTTAAGGCTTTGAACTTGAGTTCCGTGTGTGTTTACGAGTTCTTTACCGTGTGCAGGAAACCTTTTGATGTGTTTGTTAGTGTGTGAATTTTCTTCGCTTTAATCTTATTAAGCCAAATTGATATATTATTTCTAGACTTTGAAAAAGCGTTTGACCGCGTGTCACACCGTAAGCTACTAATCAAATTCAAGCCAATTCTCAAAAATGACTCTTTATTGGCTTGGATCGAAGCATACTTGAGCTGCAGGTACCAGTGCGTCACGGTCGGTGGAACCAACTCGCCGTCCGCGCCAGTTCAATCCGGCATACCTCAGGGATCCGTCCTGGGGCCTCTTTTCCTTTTGGTTTTTATAAATGATATTGTCCGCGATATACCAGTTAAGATAAGGCTTTTCGCAGACGACTGCGTGCTTTATCAAGAAGTGAACGATTCCAGCGACCAGCTTCTTTTAAACAGATCTTTATCTAAAATTCAAGACTGTTGCACGAAATGGCAAATGAACCTAAACCCGAAAAAAACTGTTGCGATGACCATAACCCGCAAAAAAATCCTTTAAAATTTCAATACAATCTAGGCAATCACTCCTTGTCCTTCGTTTCGCAGTATACGTACCTTGGCCTTGTAATCACATCTGATTTAAGATGGAACGATCATATAGCTTACTTTGAAAAAAAAAGGCCTTGAGAAAACTAGGTTACTTAAGACGGACACTAGCTAAAGCAACCCGCGAGACTAAACTGCTCGCATATAAAACATACATAATACCATTACTAGAATACGCGTCGGCTGTATGGGACCCCCACACACAAGCTAACATAGACAAACTTGAATCAATACAGCGAAAAGCTGTACGGTTCGTGTTTAATGCCTACCGACACGACACATCTCCGTCAGCTCTTTTGGAAAGCGCTAAGCTCGAAACTTTGCAATGGAGACGTTACCACAAAATAATGAAGTTGTTCTACCTCATATATAATGACAAGCTAGCAATTCAGAAAACCAATTACATTGAACCAATTTTGCGCCGCGGAACGCGCTCCTCCCACCCTAAAAGAATTGGTGAGCACCTCTGTCATACTAACATATACAGGTACTCTTTTTTCCCCGCACAATCAACGAGTGGAACAAATTGCCACCAGAGGTTCTGGAAAGTGTCGACCTGAAATCATTTCTCTGTGCGTTACCTGCTCCATCTGTCTGATAGCTGCACTTCCATTTCCTTTACAGTGCGCTTTTGTTCTTGAGGGCCCATCTTAGTCAAAATGGTTGCCTTACCAATTTACCACGCTTGTAACTAACATGCCCGGATGTACTTTTTTGCATTGTTGCCGACTGTACTTGTACTACAGGATGTACATAGCGCTGCAACTTTTTTTTTTATCCGTACAGCAAAACCTGCTGTGCACTACTTTCGGGCAGTTTTTGTATTGCTTTGTATGGTACGGCAATTATGGACAGTATTTCCTGCTTTTTGCTATGTGAATCAACGCGTTCTTTTTTTTCTAAACACTGTGTATACTGCTGTATAATCTGCTCAATATTTTTTGTACTTCCTGCATATTGTTGTGTTCATTGTACCGCCCACCCCTGCCCAAAGTCTGGCATTCAGACGGGCAGTATTCTCCTAAATGAATAAATAAATAAATAAATAAATGTTTTGTGTGTGTTGAACAGTCGGCCTTGTCCTTTCATAAAACTCTCAGTGGCTCAGCCCTAGAGTGAAAATACAAACAAAAGAAAGAACCTGCATCACAGTCCCTTATGAATTCACCTAAGACGATTGAAAGGCGAAATCCGTCTTCTTGCTTTTCTTCCCTCTCAATGTATGGAACATCTCCTGCTTCCCACCGAGATATTTCTGCACGTAACGGGGTGTTTCTTTCTGCCTCAAGCATCGGAGGCACTGCAAGTTTCTGCACCTCAGCTGGTTATGCACTTGCTGCGTGATCAGCCCATTTTAACCAAACCAAGATAAAAAATGGAGACGTCACGTTATGTGACATCACGATGTCACAAAAATTTATAATCTGTGACGTCATATGATGACGTTTTCACGTAACGATGATTCTTTACACCACTCGTGTTGACGCCGCCAACGGGAGACGCCACTGGACGCAGCCAATAGACAATTTTCGCGTTTGATGAGGGATCTAAGGCTTTACACTGTTCGGCTGTCGTTCCATGAAATTCTCGTCAACGGTGCTTTTCGGGAGAGGTGGCATGGAGTAAATAAGCGGGATAATTGGTCTCCAAATACATCTGCAAACTACAATAGAATATGTATCCGTCATTTACGATCTGAGGTTTTCATAGAATATATAGCGGTGGCTCAAGGAGAATGCATTACCGTCGGTCTTTGTAGATACCCTTCACGTTTGCAGCCCAAGGTAACAAATGAACCAAGCACAGCAAGTATCAATAAACGTGACCGTGCTGCGTCCGAACAGTCAACGAGTGAATGTACCAGTAGGATCGCTGCCTCGCGACAGCTGCCATGCGCAATGCTGATTAGCTCACGAAGCTGAATAATCGGAGCCCATGGACACCAAATGCGCCACCGACGAAACAACCAGCAATCATCCTTACAGTACTGTCACAATGAATGCGTGCACAAGGCTGAGCAGGTTGCCTCATGCGACGAAAGCGTCCAGGTCGACAGCCATACGGCCTCTGCTTTCCTGACTACCGAGAGGGCCAGATGGAAGAGAAAAGGAAAAGTTGAGGAGCCTGATACTGAGGCTGCAACAATCTGTCCAGAAATACGAAGAGCTCAAGCAACTGAAAACTGAATAAAGAAAATCATCGATTGAATGAATGAATGAATGAAAAAAAAATTACACCATCTCCCGCTAAAGGGAACCATGTGTAGATGTGAAGCAGCGGGCGCCTAACGCTTACACTGGCGGCGGCGTTGACGCTGGCGCTCATCGCAGCGTTGCGCAGGAGAGAAAACTGGGGAGGCGCACAGCAGGCAGTGATGGAGCGGTGTTTCCTACTGGAACATGCCAATCGCTGCTAATGGGCAATGAGACACAGAAGACTCCGACTGGACACAGAGACCCGCAGTCCGCTTTTAGTTAACGCGCACGCTGCGAATTTTTATTGTTCAACAACGCACAGGAGAAATCTACCGCCGGCACCACCTTGGAGGTCAAGATCCATTGCCATATATACGGGGTGGCCAGTGAACGGTTGTGCAGCGCGAGCAGTCGGTTTTTTCAACCAAGAAACTCGCTAGCAGACGCTGCCTGCGTCGGCGTCGCGAGGCGAGAGAGGGGGGAGCATAGGAGAGGAGAGAGAGGGGGGTGACACGCATGCGCAGTGGGAGTGTGAACGCTGTGGGCAGGGATGCGTAGAGGAGAGAGGGGGGAGTGTAGGAGAGGAGAGAGAGGGGGGGACGCGCATGCGCAGTGGGAGTCCTAGACGCCGCGGGCAGGGATACCTAGAGGAGAGAGAGGGGGAGGCGCATGCGCAGTGAGGGTGTGGTTGCCGCGGGGAGGGATGCCTAGAGGAGAGAGAGGGGGAGAGGAGGTTTTTATTTTTATTTTTTTAAAGGGTTTGCGCACGCGCAGTAAGGATGGGCACGCGGCACACAACCACCACCGGATTAAGCTTGGCCATAAGATGCTTCACATCTAAAAAAACAGGCCACAATTTTTCATGCCTATCACATGGGTCAAGTTGAGAGTCGGCACTACGGCTTTATAGATTTCAACAACAGCTCCTGTTCACACACATCGGGCAGTGTTGGAAGCGCGCCGCATATGCAGCTGTTTTTATTAGTTTTTCGCACCACCACGATTTAATTGCTTTAAGCTCTGAAATGGTGGAATCACACGGCATAGTTCCTCATTTTCGGCCACCAGCTGCTGCTTTCTCTCAGTGACAAGAAAAGCAATTCTGAAATACTTTACGAATGGATCGAGGGATCAGGCATATCGATCCCTGGAAGCAGACATTACGCGATATTTAGCGCGTGGCTTGCTTATGTGCTACACCAGTAGGATGCATCAGGGAACTTTAAGCGCCCAAGTTTTCAGTATTAGCTCCCTGTAAATTCTGCTGTCAAAAATCGGCTTTCAGACAGCGAAAAACCGACTCTCAGTCAAGCGAACGTAACGGTGGCAAAACAATATTCTGCTCATCCCTGGCACGCGCTTTGGTATCGGCCTAAGAGACGACGCACGAGCGCCTCGATCAAATAACCGAGTACGACTCATGACACTGAAATAGGATGATTGCCCGGAACAAGTGATTAATGATTCCCGCTTATACTTTAAATAGTTTTCATTTTACTATAAACAGCGCGAATACAGCCGGAAACTGAACCATATCGCAACTTCGAATGCAGCCACAGGATTCGTTTCCGCGAGTAAAGACGCACCGGCGGGTCTACTGAAGTGGTGGCATATGGCGGCTAAATGCCGCACTAACGCCGACGGCCGGTCCCCATTGCGCTCCGCTCCTTCGCCCAGGCACATAATGATTGAGGAGGCGCTGTAACGGCAAAAACCTTATTTGCCTCATCAAACCGTAAAATTGGCCGTCGGCGACATCGGCGTCCAGCGTCAACAGCGTCAACGCGAGCTGTTTCTTCCGCTGACAGTCACTGTGAATTCTCTGTGCACATATTGTATACCTTATGACGCACTACACAGCAGTGGCGTAGCCAGAAATTTTTTTTCGGGGGGGGGTTCAACTATACTTTATGTATCTTCGTGCGTGCGTTTGTATGTTGCGTGTATATATACGCAAGCAAAATTGCGCAAAAGGGGGGGTTTCACAGCTCTGTGTAGCAGTGGCGTAGCCCTTGGCTACGCCCACGGGCTACGCCACTGCTACACAGAGCTGTCATGGGCGAACGTTACAATCGGTTACATAATTTTAGGATGAGTTAGACGGCTGGCGCGAATGCGCTCTCAGCGCGCTTCCTGGTAAGGAAGCGCTATCTCCGCGAAAGGGCGTCCGCTACGCAGGAGAAAGGCAGGTGGCGCCACGTTCGAAAAGAGAGTGCGAAGAAGAGGAGATCGAGGAGAAACGAGAGCGGAGGATGAGAGTGTCGCAACTTTACGAAGTTTCAGGGGTTTCTATTCATATCGGCTCATAATCAAATCCCGGTTCAGCGTCACCTGACCCCAAGGCCATCTACAGCCGCTAATCCACATAGCCGAATCAATGGTGCCCATGTGATATTCCCAAACCTTGACACCTGTGGCTGTGAGCACACCGTCTTGACAGCCCCGTCATTTTGTTCGTGCAGGCAGACGGGCAGCTTCGTGCCAGTAGTCCTAATTATTTTCTTTGGCAGTCTCTCTTTTTTAGGCGAAAGATAACTGGGGATGATTTTCCACGGCATGAACTACCACTGCCAAACAAGAGGATGCACTACGGCCTGAAGCAACCCTTCCGCCACTTTCAAAACATTGGAGTTTTCCATCGCCTAAGCAACAGAGCGCCCCCCGCTACTGTGGTACTTAGACTGGGCTGCGCCCCCGCCAGTGGTACTTAGACCAGGCTGCGCCGCCGAGCGCAAAACATCTGCTCCATATTTAGGTACCCAAGCCACGATAGAACAATCGAACTTCGCTCCTACGTTGGCCTTAAGTCCACCATGGTGGTGCAGCGGTTACGGTGCAGCGGTTATGGAGGGGGAAAGCGAAAAGGCATTGTACTGTTCGATGTGAGTGCTCGTTAAAGAACACCAGATGGTCCTAATTTCCTGAGCCCTCCACTACAGCGTCCCTCATAATGATATCGTGGTTAGGGGGCATAAAACACATGTATTTTTAAATATGATTATTATTATTATTATTACTTTTTAATTATTATTATTATTACAATGGGGTTTATTTGACGACGTCTGGTGACTGGCAGGAAACCGGCACAGCGAGGAAACAGTCTAACAGGCTCGGCACCAACAGCTCGTGAACAGCGCCGCGCGTCGCACAGAGCGAGCGTCCCACTGGCGAATCATTTGCTCTTTCACCACTACAATACCCCGGCAATGAAGAGGAGCCATCCATGCGACTCAAGGTGACGAGAGAATAGGAGGGTCGTAACAGGGCTTAAGACGACTGACGTGGACCGTCTCACGACCAAGACGGCGCTTGTCCGTGGACGGCTTGACCGGCTCAATCACATAGGTGACGGAAGAGGGACACTTGATGACGCGGTAAGGGCCGGTATACTTCGGTGCCAACTTGGGAGTCAGGCCAGGAGAGTGGAAAACCAGTCGGAGCCACACGAGAGAGCCGACGGGGATAGTTTCCTGGACCAGATCGTGGTCATGGCGATCTTTTTGGGGGGCTTGATTATCCGCAGTGAATGAGCGCGCAAGCTGACGACACTCTTCAGCATGTTGTGCCATTTCGAAACTGGGCTGAATTCGGAGGCATCTGGATTATACGGCAAAATTGTGTCGAGTGTGGTGCATGGCTCGCGGCCATATAAAAGAAGGAATGGGGAAAAGCCTATTGTGGATTGCGTGACAGTATTGTAGGCATACGTGACGAAGGGGAGAACGACATCCAAGTTGGAGTGGTCAGAATCGATATACATAGAAAGCATGTCTCCAGTGTCCGGTTGAAACGTTCCGTTAGGCCGTTCGTCTGATGGTGATAGGCTGTGGATGTGCGGTGTACCGTACGGCATGAATGAAGGAGCTGTTGCAGAACTTCGGACAAAAAATACACGGCCTCTGTCACTCAGTAGTTCCCGTGGTGCACCATGACGGAGAACGAACCGGTGCAGGATGAAGGTGGCAACGTCACGAGCACCAGCTGAAGGTAGCGCTGCTGTTTCTGCGTATCTTGTCAAATGATCGGCAGCGACAATCACCGATCGATTACCAGCAACGGAGCATGGGAGTGGGCCGTATAGGTCAATCCAAACACGGTCAAAATGGCGTGCAGGACATGGCAAAGGCTGCAGGAGACCAGGTGAATGTGGAAATGTCTTCCGTTGTTGACACAACGAACATGAGCGAATGTATTTGCGCACGAATGTCTACATACCCCGCCAGTAGTAATGTTGGCGGATCCTCTCATACGTTTTTAGAGCACCAGGGTGTGCATGTTGCGGTTCAGCGTGAAAATATGCGCAGATATCAGATGGCATATGGCTGGGTATGACAAGGAGCCATTTACGACCCGCCATTTGATAGTTTCGTCGGTATAGCAGTGCGTCCCGTATTGTGAAATGCGTTGCTTGGCGGCAAAGAGCACGCGGGAATTCGGAAGTTGAAGAGTCGGAGAGAATATTGAAGAGCGCGACGATCCAAGGGTCTTTTCGCAGCTCAGACGGCATGTCTGTGACGCTAACAGCAGTGAGAGGAAAGTCAATGGTTGAGGTTTCGTTTTCAGCGGACTGCACGGGTGATCGTGAGAGCGCATCCGCGTCAGCATGTTTGCGCCGCGATCGGTAGACGACGTGAATGTCGAATTCTTGTAGGCGAATAGCCCAACGCCCAAGACGATCAGAAGGATCTTTCAGTGATGCCAACCAACACAGTGCGTGGCGGTCAGTCACCACGTCGAATGTCTGGCCGTACAAATAGGGGCGAAACTTGTCTAACGCCCACACTATTGCGAGGCACTCCTTTTCGCTAACAGAGTAGTTGGCTTCTGGCTTAGTGAGGGCACGGCTGGCATATGCGACGACATACTCCGTAAAACCGGGCTTGCGTTGCGCGAGTACAGCACCAAGGCCGACGCCACTGGCGTCCGTGTGTACCTCGATTGGCGCAGTCGGGTCGTAATGGCGCAGGACGGGTGGCGAAGTAAGTAGTCGGCGCAGGGTAGTGAAGGATTCGTCACAGGCATGTGTCCAATTCGAAAGATCCGCAGGGCCAGCAAGCAGCTTGGTGAGTGGAGCAATGATGCACGCAAAGTTGCGGACAAAGCGACGAAAATAAGAGCACAGCCCGACAAAGCTCCGTAGTTCTT
This sequence comes from Rhipicephalus appendiculatus, assembly GCA_030522465.1. Taxonomy (NCBI): domain Eukaryota; kingdom Metazoa; phylum Arthropoda; class Arachnida; order Ixodida; family Ixodidae; genus Rhipicephalus; species Rhipicephalus appendiculatus. The sequence goes on along the minus strand of JALIZH010032664.1, from coordinate 25,830 downwards.
TAAGTGTAGTCGGCTTTGGGAATTCAGCAACAGCGCGGAGCTTATCAGGGTCGGGCAAGATGCCTTCTTTGGAAACCACATAACCAAGTATGGTGAGTTGTCGAGCCCCGAAGTGACATTTCTTCAGGTTAAGCTGAAGGCTCGCGTTGCTCAGGCACTGAAGAATCTTGCGCAGACGAGTGAGATGCGTAGTGAAATCGGGTGAAAAAAACGACAATGTCATCAAGATAGCATAAGCATATCTTCCATTTGAGACCGCGTAAAATGCTGTCCATCATTCGCTCGAATGTTGCGGGCGCGTTGCAAAGTCCGAATGGCATTACCGTGAATTCGTAGAGGCCATCCGGTGTGACGAACGCTGTTTTCGGACGATCAGGCTCGGCCATTGGGACTTGCCAATAACCCGAACGTAGGTCTAGCGAAGAAAAGAATTCGGCCCCTTGGAGACAATCGAGGGCGTCGTCTATGCGGGGAAGAGGGTAAACATCTTTCTTCGTAATGTTGTTCAGGCGCCTCTGGTCCACGCAGAAGCGGATGGAACCATCTTTCTTCTTGACGAGTACAACCGGGGAAGACCAAGGACTACAAGAAGGCGTGATGACTCCGCGCTGTAGCATGTCGTCTACTTGCTCTGTAATTACGCGCCTCTCCACTGGTGATACGCGATAGGGGGCGCTGGCGCAAAGGCGTATTGGTCGCAGTGTCAATTTTATGCACAACGGTGTTTGTTCGACCGAGCGCCGCTTGGGGGAAGTCAAACGAACTTCTGAACTCGTGCAGAAGAGTAACAAGCTGCTCTCGTTGAGCCGGAGCGAGATGGCTGTCGATGGAGCGGGTGAAATGCATCCGAGGACACGCCGTCCGGAAGCAAGGTGAGGAGTCAATGCGTTCAGCTCCGGACGTTGCGTGGTTTCGAAGGAATCAATGGGTACAATAACGTCTTCGTCGATAGGTTGAATGTGGCCGAGCGTCTCGTTACGGCGGAGACTAAGAGGGCACGAGTTGGGATTGGAAATTAGTATTCCAGTGGTATCTTGACGAAGTACCAGAACGGCGAATGGCAGCGACGTTGCAGTGGCGGCTGCCGAAGAGGTCAGATGGCGTGAACAGAACGGTAGCGTCAGAAAGTGAAGCGCAGTAGGCGGGAACAAATACGGCGCTGACAGGAGGAAGGTCAATGCCCGTCGCAACGACAAGCTTGGTCACAGTAGATATGGGAACATCGACAGAAGGCGCATCACGAAACGCAGATAGTTCCACCTCGCCACGAGCGCACTCGACAACGGCGTGATGGCGCGATAAGAAATCCCATCCGAGAAAAACATCGTGGGAGCACGAAGCCAATACAAGAAATTCGATGGTGTACAACACGTCTCAAATGACCACTTTGGCCGTACATGCTGCAACGGGCTCAATTTGTTGTGCGCTCGCAGTGCTGAGGGACATCACGGGAGACAGCGTCGTGACTTTACGAATAGAGCGGCAGAGTTTTTGACTTATCACGGATATCGCGGCACCAGTATCTATGAGCGCAAGTCTTCGTACACCTTCGACGTTCACATCAATAATATTGGCAGGAGGCAGGCGAGGACTTACACAAATAGAAGACGACGCAGCTCGTGCCTCCGGAGCTGCGGCACTCAGTTTTCCGTCTCAGTGGAGATGGGTCGGTGACGCATAGGTGACACAGAACGACGGCGTGATGAAGGTGAAGGGGAGCGACGAGTAAGCGATGGTTTGGGTGTCTGTAGCAGGTGGAGGGTCGCGTTCGTAAACTTCAGGTGGCGTGTAAGGCGCGCGGTATGGAGGCCGAAACGAGTAGTCAGCATATCTCCGGTGCATCCGGGGCCCCCCGCGAAGCGCCGACGACAGAAGCGTGCTACGTGGCCTGGAATTCCGCAAGCATAGCAGATCGGCCGGTTGTCAGCAGTACGCCAGGGATTTCCGTACTACTGCGGTGTACCTGATAGTGGCATGGTGGACGGGCTGCGGGGGCGCTACCGGCAGACGACGAGGTGGCGTTGCCGCTGCAGCTGCATAAGTCAGTGGCGCGGCGACTGGTGTCGGTGGGGAAGCGGACGGCAACGCCTCGGAGACCTGCTCCTGAATAGCCTGTCTGATGGTCGGCGTTAGACATTTTGTGAGCCCTTCGGTGGTCGGCAAGTATGACAAGCATGAAAGCTTTCGCGCCACTTCTTCGCGCACATATTCTTTTATCCGTGCCAGGAGGGTGTCGTCACCACCGGTGGTCAAGGCGGCGATGGAGTCGTCCACTCTCGTCGACCTCCGAACTGAGGCGCGTTGCTTACGATGTTCTTCGAAGCTCTGGCACAAGGTCACAAGCTCAGATACGGTACGTGGGTCTTTGGCCAGCAACATTTGGAAGGCATCGTCGTCTATGCCTTTCAAGATCTGCTTGATCTTCTTGCTCGCTCATCTCTGGGTTCAGGCGCTTGCATAGGTCGATTACATCTTCGATGTAGCTAGTGAAAGTCTCGCCCTGCTTTTGCGCACGTGCGCGCAGGCGCCTCCCTTGGCGCGGAGCTTGCGTACTGCTGGGTGACCAAACACTGCAGCAAAGATGGTTTTGAAAGCGGCCCATGTCGACAATTCGGAATTGTGGTTGTGGAACCACAGGCTGGCGACATCTTTCAGATAAAATGGGACATATTCCAATTTCTCCCTGAGGGGTCGTCCCATTTGTTGGCGGCGCTCACCTTTTCAAACAACAACAGCCAGTCTTTTTACATCTTGGTCCTCGGTGCCGCTGAAGAAGGGGGGATCTCGCTGACACAGGGTTGTAGGCACTCTTATCAGTGGAGACTGGACCGTGCTTTGCTGGGTGGTGCTTTGCTCGGTGGTATCTTCAGGCATTGTCGGGGCGGTGCCCAGCTTCCGGCTTCAAAGTTCTAGATTGTATTACCCAGCACACTTCCACCACTTTGCAAGGGGGTTTATTTGACGACGTCTGGTAACTGGCAGGAAGCCGGCACAGCGAGGAAACAGTCTAACAGGCTCGGCACCAACAGCTCGTGAACAGCGCTCGCGCGTCGCACAGAGCGAGGTGTCCCACTGGCGAATCCTTTGCTCTTTCACCACTACATTATTATTATTATTATTATTATTATTATTATTATTATTATTATTATTATTATTATTATTATTACATTGACCTTATGAAAACCGCTATCATAAAGCTCGACACGTCTATTATTGTAGTTACGTGGGCGCCATAAGCTCAATTACGACGAACCTCACTTCCCTTAAACTGTAGTTACATCTTGTTAGACAGGAAGCCTACATGCAGTTATTCTAATAACCATGGCTGCGCTTCACTGAGGTTGACAACTTCAGTTGAGGAAGATAATAAATAAAATGGCGGCACCTATGACGGCGGCCGAAGGCAACGTGGTTACAACGGCGGCCAAAACGTTTTCCCAAATGTGCGTCATTAGGCCTTTCTCAACAAGCGAGGCTCGTGTAACTAAGGCATAAAGAATAAACCTCTAGGTCGTCGCGAAGGTCATCTCCATGGATGTTTACTGAGAGACCCTCCGATTTGCGTATTCCAGACAAAAAATTTCGCAGCACCTAGGAACCGAGTCTGCCCATCGGATTTAACCATGTGCGTTGCAAGTTTCTATAGTTGGATGAAGGGTACGGGATGAAGCGTACAGGTTGAATAGTTAATTCGTTTGCAGCGCTCTGAGGCACGCTCTGCAAAAGAATTTGAAAAGCGATTAACTCATATTGTAGCCGACCACTTTCGTTGGCGTTGATGTATGCGAATGGTATAAGTTATCTTGACAAGACAGTAGTTCACCAGAAAATGGACACTTGATGTCATCGCGAAATGTCGAGCAAGGTATGTCGCTGGAGCCACCATATGGACAAGGAATTTGCCTTCGCCAGGGCAGCTATTTATTGAGCTTCAACTCCTTTGTAATATCCACATATGTGTTCACGAACTCCACCATTAAACTTACAACAGGGGCCTCAAGAAATGCGTGTCGCCTCTAATGGAATATACAATCCGATGGAAGTGAGGTGTATCTTGATTCTTGAATGTAAGGGCGGATAAGTTCTATTTAAAAAAAAATTCCCCATCTCCCGCTAAAGGGAACCATGTGTAGATGCGAAGCAGCGGGGAGATAATTAGCTTGAGCGGGAGGAACGTCGCTGCTCTCATTTCACGGCAGTGGTCCGGGCGCTCATCGCGGCGCTGCACAGGAGAGAGAATGAGGCGCACGCACTACGTCATTTTCATACCGCTGAACTACCGTGGCGCCCCCCAGCAGAGTATGCAGCTGTCACACCACCTGTCGTGCCCGCCGCTGCGTAGAGGATTCCTAGAGGAAAGGACGGGGGGATCGTAGGAGAGGAGAGAGAGGGGACGTGCATGCGCTATGGGGGGGTGTGGGGGCGTGGGAGCGGCTCCGTAGAGTAGAGGATTCCTAGGGGGAGAGGAGGGGGTGAGCGTAGGAGAGCATAGGGGAGGGGACGCGCTGTGGGACGCGGGGGCCGCCTCCGTAGAGTAGAAGATTCCTAGAGGAGAGAAAGGGGGGTGAGCGTAGGAGAGAGAGGGAGGGGACGCGCATTCCCCTCCAAACACATGCAAGCAAGATTAAGGAATGGGGTCAACCTGGGCGACAGACACCACCTGCCTAGCCGTTGCTAAGCAGCCTCTGTGCTCTCGGCCATGACTCAGGGAATGGGGTCAACCTGGGCGACAGACACCACCTGCCTAGCCATTGCTAAGCAGCCTCTCTATGCTCTCGGCCATGACTCTGATGACTGTGTTAGGGTTGACGGCCTTCATATTACTACAGGGTTCTGGTTCGCATAATGGGTGCTTCCTACTTCATGACAGTGGCCGGACGCGGGACGCGGGAGGGACGGACAGAGCCTCGAGCATAAGATGCTTCGCATCTAAAAACTTCCCCATCTCCCGCTAAAGGGAAGCATGTGGATGCGAAGCAGCGGGGAGATGGCTGGCTTGAGAGGGAGAAACTTCGCCGCTCCCGTTTCGCGGCAGCGGCCCGAGCGCTCATCGCGGCGCTGCACAGGAGAGAGAATGAGGCGCGCGCTCCGTCATTTTCATACCGCAAAACTACCGTGGCGCCCCCAGCGGAGTATGCAGCTGTCGCAACACCTGTCGTGCGCGCCGCTCCGTAGAGTAGAAGGTTCCTAGAATAGAGGAAGGGGGGAGCGTAGGGGAGAGGAGAGGGGACGCGCATGCGCTGTGGTGGTGTGGGACGTGGGCGCCGCTCCGTAGAGTAGAGGATTCCAAGAGGAGAGGAAGGGGGGAGCGTAGGAGAGGAGAGAGAGGGGGGAGGGGACGCGCATGCACTGTGGGGGTGTGGGACGCGGGACGTGGGTGCCGCTCCGTAGTGTCGACAATTCCTAGAGGAGAGAACGGGGGGAACCTTAGGGAGAGGAGGGAGAGAAGGGGAGGGGACGCGCATGAGCTGCGGGGATGTGGGACGCGGGAAGGATGGACGGACAAAGCCCCCGCAAGCGACATAAATGGAGTCAAGAGGACGCGAGCGCCACTCCGTAGAGTAGAGGCTTGCTAGAAGAGAGAAAGGGGGAGCGTAGGAGAGCAGAAAGAGGGGGTGTGGGACGCGGGAAGGAGGGACAGACAAAGCCCCCCGCAAGCACATGCAAGCAAGATCAAGGAATGGAGTCAACGGGACGCGGGCGCCTCTCCGTTGAGTAGAGGATTCCTAGAGGAGAGAAAGGGGGCAGCGTTGCAGAGGAGAGAGAGGGGGGAGGGGACGCGCATGCGCTGTGGGGGTGTGAGACGCGGGTGCCGCTCGGTAGAGTAGAGAGAGAGAGAAACGAAGGAGAAAGGCAGGGAGGTTAACCAAGCTAAGCTCGGTAGGCTATCCTACACGTGGGGTGGGCTATCCTACAGCTACACCTAGGCTATCCTACAGCTACACATTCGTTGAGCAAGTATTGAAATTTTAGATGCGAAGCATCTTACGCTCGGGCCTGTGTCCGTCCCTCCCGCGTCCCGCGTCCGGTCACTTTCATGAAGTACGGAAGCACCCACTGTGCGAACCAGAACACTAGTACAATAAGGCCGTCAATCACCACCACAGTCACCAGAGTCATGGCCGAGAGCACAGAGAGACCGCTTAGGAATGGCTAGGCAGGTTGTGGGTGTAAGCAAAGAATAACACGCACTACCGGTGGTGTCTGTCGCCCACGTTGACTGCATTACTTGATCTTGCTTGCATGTGCTTGCGGGGGCTTTGTCTCTCCTTCCCGCGTTCCACACCCCCTTCTCTCTCCTCTAGGAGTTCTCTACTCTACGGAGCGGTGCCCGCGTCCCACACCACCACAGTGCATACGCGTCCCCTCCCCCTCTCCTCTGCTACGCCCCCCTTTCTCTCCTCTAGGAATCCTCTCCTCTACGGAGCGGCGCGCACGATAGGTGGTGCGACAGCTGCATACTCCGCTGGGGGGCGCCACGGTAGTTCCGGGGTATGAAAATGACGGAGCGCGCGCGCCTCATTCTCTCTCCTCTGCAGCACCGCGATGAGCGCCCGGACTGTTGACGCGAAACGGGAGCGGCGACGTTTCTCCCGCACAAGCCTGGCATCTCCCCCGCTGCTTCGCATACAAACATGGTTGCCTTTAGCGGTAGATGGGGAAGTTTTTTAACACGAAAGTGTTTTACGCCGGGCTCCACCAGGGCTCGTCTGACGTATTTCTGTCACGGATATGACATTGTAAAATATAAATCAATATATTGCGATCAAAGAAAAAACTAGAAGAAAAAGTTCCATCGCCGGGCGTCGAACCTACTGCCTCTCGCTCCGCAGCGCTAAACCACTCGGCCACGGGAGCGTACGTACCTCAACTTGCTAACGGCAAGCTATTTATATACACCATATACAGTTGGCAGTCCTCAGAGCTCGTCGACTAGAGCGCGTTTTCGTCATCACTAGCGAGATGGCGCGAAGGTGGCACGGAGTACGCGCTCTAAAGGTCGTCGCGCCTCCGCGGGGCATGGTCGCTCGTGCACGCGCGCTTATCTCCTGATCGGGGTATTGGGGCGCTCTGTAAGTCGTGTTTCCACCTGCAAGTTTCCTTTGAAGTTACAGTGGTTAAACAGTGCACGAAGGTCGCTTCGCTCGCCGCAGCGGCCTCGTTTACGAAAGGAGCGCGCCGCTCACGCCCGAAGTAACCATTGTGGCAGTTGTTCGCGCTCGTCTTGTGTATACTTGTGCGTTCGTTTCGTGCGTCTTCCTTTGTGATAGCCAGCGCGCTTTAAGTGTCGAGCTGTGACAGTCCGCGCTCGTCCTGTGTATGCTCAGTTCGTGCGTCCTTTCTGTTTGAGGTGCGCACTGCATGTTTCGAGCTGCTTGCCGCTCTTCGCGTTACATTACAATTTGTTGCTGTAGCATCCATTTCTTCGCCCTTGTGGCGAAACAAATCACAATAAACGCTCAACTACTTCTCTGAATACACGTTTCACTTTCGTGTTATACCGATTCCTTTGACAAAGGGATAAGCCATGTTTTTTTAATCGTTCTCCGGTCTTTGTTAAAGCGATTCATTTATAGTTGAGAACTCGCTTGTTCGTTCATTGACTTTATTATCATCACGGTCTTCATTTTGCCCTTTCACTTCATCTGGATTTTTCTATTGCATTTTCTTTCCGCGCGCGCATGTTGTAGCATCAAGGCAGTCCTGTTTTTGTTTAAATTTATTTTCGCGGAAGGGCGGTAATGCCACCTACATGTAATGGGTCGAGGGCAACAGCAGCTCTCGCCCTAGAAAAAGAAAGAAGAACGTGTGCTTCTTCTCTGTTCGAGATTCAGTCCCGACGGACGCGCTTTTCACGAGCCAGCTACGTGATGATATGTTAAAAGAAGCTGGCACTTCTAAAGAATCGTTACAATATAATAACAATCTTGGTGCCTGCTAGCCCGTTCTTACAGCTTCCTTTAGTGTTAGGCATTGAAATCGGTACTAGATATATGTGATAATTCGCGTGAAATAAAATGAGTCATATTAGATTTTATGTTCTCACTGTATTCTGGAGTTAGGTGGTATTCTAATTTTCGACAGCGAGTGCTTATCTGAGCTCTCAGCGAGTTTCATTCATTTTCCTGGCATGTACTTACGAGCGCGAAAAACAAAAAAGGTAAAAATGTGCCACAGGCCCGAGTGCAATGCTCGCATACAAATTTCCATATTGAGCACCTGTGTTTCATGAATATGCGCCTAGTCCCGTCTACGCGATTATTTTTGCAGTTCGTCAAAGTAAATATGCGGGGCGTCGGGGCAGGAAAGTAATGCAAATTCTCAGCAGAAAAGTGCTATATCAAACTCAGCTATCATAGCAGGTTACTTTACGTCGAACAACTAAGCACCCTAACACTATGTTGCGTTAAGCATCGCAGATAAATTTCGGTAAATTCACCATAAGGATTTCTAGAAAGAGTACGTTATAAAATAATCCCATTTACTACACTGAACATAATTGATCTTCGCCTTTATAAGACCAACGACCAGATTTCAATTTGATTGCGATTATCTGCATAGTATCATTCGCGCAAGTTTGTAGCCTCTCATCCATCTCGGACGTGTCCTCTCCCATGTCCAATTTGTCGCCAATACGTATATTGTGCAACGATTTTCTACGGAAGCAGAAATGACGTAAAAAACAAAAATATACGCACCAGACCAAGCGTGGAATTTATGAATAAGCACGTCACCGGCGCACCTGTAATCAACCGCAAAACAATGGTCAGCACGGTGATCTATTTAAAGAAGGTGATCAGGGGCTCTGACGCCCAGTGGTAGTGATTGACATTGAGAAAACAAAGAGATTGTCACATCTGTGTTCTAATGAAACGTACGCTGTCTGTCTCTATTAAGCACGCGGGCTTATCATCAGTAATTATGTGCGATCGATTGTTCACAGCGAGTCTGATTCAGCATTGTGGTGGCAAAGCAAAAAACTAAACTAGGTATAGAAGACCACTATATTGCTAGGGCCGTCTAGGCTCACCTACTTTTGGTACCAAATATATCTCGTAAAATAGCTTTTACGTTTTTGTAATAAATGAAATTTCTTAGCACTCTTTATATTGGTCCTTAGAGGCATTAGCTCGCTGCAAATGTCAACAGTTCGTCGACATCTCGAAACACCGCTGTCGTGGCCGGAGTTGCACCACCTCCCCCTGAATTGTTTTATTTGGCTTGTGTATATATACACGCAAAGAAACGCACTCACGAACATACATAAAATATAGCTACTCCCACCCCCACCCCCGCCCTTTTGAAAATAAAAAAATTCTGGCGACGTTTATGCCAGACAGGCAAGAACGATTTGATTTAAGCAGAGTATGTTACATTCATTAGGATGGATTTGCCTGAACCACGGTGTAAGTGGCCTGAAGGCATGCACGAACGAGCCTATTTTATACAGAGGGGCCCTGCGAAAGCTTTTGTCACGTAGTCAGAAAGTGCTACTAGTCAGTAGTCAATACACAGGTGAGCATGAGATCCAAATATAACTGGACTACACGCAACAAGGCTTCTATAGTTCTGTTTCAAAAAAAAAAAAAAAAAGCAGAAAATCGGTCGCTCACTTCCGGAAAACTACTGAGACGGAGAGGAAGAGATGACCAGTGGGCGATTTCATAATCGCAAATACATCCCCGGTAATAGTAACGTTGTGTGCTTTAAGTTCAATAAACAAAAAAAATGTACATGTTTCTCGCATGAGATGCATCGGAAAAGTTCTCTGTTCCCGTACCGATCAATGGTCGTGTTCTTACTGTTTTTTTCTCCTACGTTTATGTGGACGTAGGAGAAACAATGATTTGCCTTGTAAAATTTAGAAAGAAGCGCGAACTCCTTTTCCATCATGAAAAGAACTTCCACAGACAGTGCTCGCGCGGATTGGTCTCGCTGCCTGCCGTAAAGCAACTGTTCTGGAAGTTATCGTTTATTTTTATCAAGCAATTACTGCATAATGTAGCCAATTTCACACCCAAAGAAGAAAAAACTAATGCACAAGTCGTCACTCTTTTACCATAGCTTTACCAGGAGTACCTCATGCTAGTTAAAGGACTCTGCGGCGCGGCGGCAGCTTCAGTCTCTTTCATTCCCCTGCATTTACATACTTCATCTCTTCCATCCCACACAATATCCCTCATACTGCCCCTACTGTGGAGCGAAGCCCGCAGTGTGTTACTGCACCTCGGAATGTCCACAGCCACCGGGCTATTCCCTATTCTCCTATTCATTCACCCTAACATTCTTCCTGGGAGACTCTGCAGACCACCTGAAAGGGGCAGCAGCAGCGTCGGCTGATCCAGCGCGCAAATTGGGTGGCGCAGCCAATGGGGCCCTGAACTACAAGGACGATCTCTTGTTCTTGTGCAAACAGAAGTGTCTCTATCTCCCTCCCTCTCTCTTTATTCCTCTAAATAGTGGTCTACTTACCACCTCCGTAATCGTATTCTTCGGTGGTGTCCGGCGTGGAAGACTCTGTAAGTGTAATTAAAAACCAGAAGTACTCTTAAGCTCCAGATAATAGGAGGGCGATTCTGAAAACCAATATGCAATCTGACTACTTCCTACACTCTAAAAAAATTATCGAGAACAAGTGGTGCCTTTTTGTCCCACAACAATAGTCGTCATGCGGCTTGCTTGCGCTTCCGTTCTTGAAAACTCGGCGCTGGCCACTTTGCTATCAAGAATGCTATGTCACTCTGATAACGCGCATGTCGTTCGTGACCTGAAACCGCCGGGCGCGCGGCGATAATGCTAGGAAAGGAACGCAAGATAGATGACACATTATTGTTGTGGGACAAAAAGACACCCTTTTACTCGATCATTTCTCAGAGTGTAATTTGAGAAGTGTACAATACCCGCTGGTAGATTTTATTAATTTATTTATGTACAAGATACTGCAGACCCAATATGTGCCCTAGTAGGAGAGGCAAAAGCGCACTCAAAACGGGCATACCTAGTCATGTTTACATACAGTGCATCGGAAGAAAAGTGTAAATGAGGCCTATTGCCTTATGGCCACAGTCAATAGAAATGAAGCCACGTACAAGAGAAAAATAGTAACGAAAATACAAAGGAAATGCGCAAAATATAACCAAAATAGGTAACACAACATAACATCAATCCTGAAGATTATAGATTGTTCCTATGACTTGGAGTGATGACACAGGCAACGAATTCTAATCGATAATTGTTCGCTCGAAAAATGAGTACCGTACTTTAAAAGGTTAGTTTTCAGCTATATGGTGTTAGTGATTCTCCATGCCAATGTCTCGTAGCTCGTGTCAGTGGCGCCAGAATTGAGAAATAAATGCGATGTTTCAAATCGAGGATAAATTTATTCTGTCCATATTGCGCCGTAATTGTAATGTTTTTATTCCATGATAACTCATTACTTAAGTCGGAGAGTCAGTTTGAGAATATTTAGAATAAATCAATCTTACTCATTTTCGTTGGATGATCTCCACTGCTTCGATATATCGTTTTAGTGTGAGGTGGTGTGTACTTTAACAGGTGTCGCAAAAACCATAGCTTATGAATTCGAAATAGGAGCGTTCTAACTGAATTTATTAGTTATCGTGGCGCCGAAGACCCTGTGATGGTAGACCACACCCCTAAAATAAACTGTTGAATATTTCATTGAATACTGTTGTTATACGAATCAGCTAATTATTAGAAATTTTATTTTTTTTATTGACGAAATCACTGCCATGGTGTAATGACATTGCTGCAAGGGGGGATGTACACACATTAAACGTAGTTGAGCCATTATCGTATTACTGAATTTGAATACAGAATGCAGAATATAACAATATTGAATAGCATAACACATGTAGTACAAATAGGAAGAGGAGAAATAGATCAAACAGTCACAGTACAAGTCTAATAACTGACAAGGATATCACAAAAGACGGTGTTATGGGCTATGTTTACAGCACCTTTATGGAGTTTACTGCGTTCTTTGTTTTTAGACAGACGAAGCTCGCAAAAGTATCGCCATGAAACGCATTCGTGTAGTATTTTGTATGTTTACTTTCTCAGATTGCAGTTTACCAGCGAATGTATACAGCACACCTTAATTTCATCTTCTCCCCTCGCTTTGTTGTTGGTTTTGAAAAATGCTGGTAATTAATCTCTGTTGCAATGAGTGGCGCCGAGTGACGCCCACGAGAGCAGGCGGATGGAGAGCGACAAAGCATGATGGATCCTGCAGGCGAAAGCCCTGAAACAAGCTAGGGCGTCTAAAGCCCCGAAACCCAGTCGCAGGAGAGAGATATAGAATTCGGGTGCCACAACTGTACCCCATGATACCGATCATGAGGGCGCCAAGCTCCTCAATTCAGGAACGTCGAACAGGCAACGTACCGAAACTCAACGGTTGCATTGTGATAGCAACTGTCAGCAAATTTTAGGGGCGAAGCTCCTTATCCCGTGGGTCGTGCGTCCCTTTGTAGTTTGTAGTACGTAGTAGCCACCTGCGTAATCAGCAGTATCTCCCTGTGTGATGACGATGACGCTGCCATCACGGCACACCACATGGAATGTACCCACTATGCGTCATAACGATGACGCTGATGACGATGACGATCGCGATGCCATACAACACATGGCATCGCGATATGGTCTCACATGCATATCGTTTGACCACATGCAACCAACCACCATCACGTCTTTGATGATGTAGGCTACCTCCGGAGTTCGCCCACTCATCATCATTCACTCCGCGGATATGCTGTGATTTTTTTTAACACCAAGAGAAGACGTGGTCATATTACATTTATCAGCCACTGTTGATGCGATTCGAGACATTTTTTTACCTACATTTTGAGTCAGTTCGCTTCGTTCCCTTAAAACAGGCTGGAAATAAACCAGCGGCGATGTTCTGTTGGCGCAGGCAATTACCGCAATGACTGTCGCTTATCTAATATAGAATATTCATGCACAACAATGAAAACGATATCTTCGCACAAGAGATTCCGTTGTACTATTTCCTGCTTGACTTCTATGCGTTACGCGAACGTTTCTATCGAAGCTTTCCCTGTCGAGATTGCAGCGTTTTCCTACATAATGTGGTCTGATTTTAGGGACACTTGAAAAGGGATTGTAATTGGGACTGACGAATGGTACTGCGTGGTTTAGGGAGCTGCCTATGCTTCCTGGAACATACATCAGAGGAAGCTCCCAAATAACGCAAGTATACTTTGACGTTGGAACGCATCTTGGCAGACGCTATTGTGCCTGGAGCTGTCGGTCAGCAAGCTTTCCCCTGCATCGGTGCTTGGACGGGGGCGCTGAGCTCTCATTTTCTTGGATGGTGCTTATGCACCTGTGGAACCTGTGGTCGGGTGAGCGAGGTGGCCTGTCGTCTTGCTTTACGGGGAAGCCCCGCAGGCATGTCGGCGTGAACGTGGGGTGGAGCTGTTGTAGAAATTCCCATGGAACCGGGGCCTGCCTTCACCTGAAAGCGCTTTTGCTCGCATTCAGGTGAAGTCCGGCCCTGGTTCAATGGGAACATCTCCAGGGGCTCTGCTAAACGTTGAGACAAACTTCCCTGCCGGAGTTCCGCGTAAAGCACTACGACAGGCGGCCGCGCTCGCCCCACCAAAGGTGCCACAGGTGCGCAAGCCCCTTCGGTGAAAATGCAGGCTCAGTGCCCCACCCAAGCCCCGGTACCGAGCGAAAGCTTTCTGACACGCAGGTGTAGGCAAAATGATGTCTGCAATGCTGAATGCCAGAACCAAACGTAACAATAGGCTCCCATGTTGAATGTAAAACATCTACAGTAGTAATTATTAGCACAATTAAAATTACTGCGAATGAAACACTTTGCTAACTTTTCATGTCATTCGATGTATGCGCCTCTTCCTATTCGAAGATTCTGTTTCTCATCTGTCTCATTCTTTCCATGATACATTTTACTCTCTCCTATTCTTGTTTCGCTCGTCCTCATCGTGAAATCTCTCCTGCTCAACCTCATTTTCCTTTACCACCCTTTTGCTATATTATGCTGTACAAAGCTTGATATGCCCTGCTAGCGTGCCTGGATATCCGATTGGTTGCGACGGTACGCTGGTTCGAATGCTGCCTCACAAAAAATTTTTTCGCCAAGAATTTCTCCGTTTCTGTTGCTTCCTTCTTGTACTCGCTCTCGTCCATGAGAGTTAGTGCATCCCACGCGGATCTAATCGGCGGACGTGTTCTGTGGGCAACGCAGACGATGAAGAAGAGCACGAAGATAAAGAAGAGGTCGAAGAGAGCGCGAGCCCGTCCATGATGATGATCAGTTACGTTCACTCGTCACGCACCTATAGCCAGCTTACACAGCTCAGCTGTTAAAATGTCCATTCACTGCAAATTCAAACGGTCCTTGGCGAATAAAAGTGCACGTTTCTTCCGCACAACAGTATGAGTTATTCATTGGTGAAAGGCAATTCGTCGACTTGTTTAAACTCACCAAGAGCGTGAATAGACGTCAGACCCTGTCCAGGTGGCGCAGCGCAAAAACAAACAAAAAAAGAACAAGAGAGGAAGAAGAAACCGACACCAACGCCCTCATCGCATCCGTGTTGCTAACTGAGCCGCACAAACAGATCCGTCCTCAAGCCAATGTCCATTGACCTCACTCGTTCATTTGTGTCGAGGCACGACTTCCTGAAAGTCAAGGCCCAGGAAAGCTTCATTCGACCCCTCCACTGCTTCAGAAAAGTAGGAAGCTCATTAAACAGAACTGCAGGAGCAGTGCAAAAAAGTTTCACTTATTTCGGCGCGCTGCAAGTCGCATGTACAAGCGAGCATCGCACGATATCGAGTTCTAGGCAAGCCCTCCGACACCCGTTCTTTAACGCCTAAATGCGTTAAATTTGGATATAAACATAATGTCAAATCAACGAAGTACATACGCGATCAATTTATTTAGGTCTCTATCTCGCCATCAATGGTACAACGCTCGCTTTATCAGGGACGAATGGCTCCGACAATTTTCGCCTTTTCAGTTGCATTCTCGCTACAGCTCTCGCTTCGTGTGCGTTCGACTGTTTTGTATGTGAAGCATCTTATGGCGGAGCTTAATCCGGTGTGCGGCGTGACATCCCTTACTGCGCATCCGCAAACGCTTTCAAAAAAAAGAATAAATAAAAAACCTCCTTTCCCCCATATCTCTCCTCTAGGCATACCTCCCCCGCGGCGACCGCACCCGCACTGCGCATGCGCCCCCCTCCTCTCTCCCCTCCTACGCTTCCCCCTTTCTCCTCTCCTACGCTCCCCCCCTCTCGCCTCGCGACGCCGGGAGGCAGGCAGCGTCTGCTAGCGAGTTTCTTGGTTGAAAAAACCGACTGCTCGCGCTGCACAACCGTTCACTGGCCACTCCGTATATATGGCAATGGATTTCGACCTGCAAGGTGGTGCCGGTGGGAGATTTCTTTTGTGCTTTATTGAACAATAAAAATTCGCAGCGTGCGCGTTAACTAAAAGCGGACTGCGGGTCTCTGTGTCCAGTCGGAGTCATCTGTCTCTCATTGCCCATTAGCAGCGATTGACATGTTCCAGTAGGAAACACCGCTCCATCACTGCGTGCTTTGCGCCTCCCCAGTTTTCTCTCCTGCGCAACGCTGCGATGAGCGCCAGCGTCAACGCCCCGCCAGTGTAAGCGTCAGCGCCCGCTGCTTCACATCTACACATGGTTCCCTTTAGTGGGAGATGGTGTAATTTTTATCACGCTATCTTCTCTTCACGGTTGTCCTCCGCTTGTATATACAGCACATGAAGATACGTGCGTGCGCGCTTCCGAAAGCAACACAAATCTAAAGGTGGTGACGACCAACGTTTTGCGATTCACTTGCGTGACGCACGTGTTAGCATTTGCTCGTTAAAACCGCAGCATTGAGCCTTCAAAAGGTAGGTACGCGATGCTGTGGTGACGACCAGTTCAGATTAAGGGAGCTCGTGGTGTGCATGATGTTTATCTTGCGTGTCTTGAGTCTGTCTCGCTGCTCACTCTGCGTTACACGATGTTACCGCGGTCAGAGACTGCTGAGAATCAGTCAAAGTTGCCACGGTTCCCCATTAGGGCTACGCAAAATAACAGCGCATCGACATTATCACACTTTTTCATGTGATCGGCTGTGGCCTTGCGCTTATCCAAGACTTTCAACGGTTTGTGTCCCGCGCTGTCGAATTTCTGCTTGATACGAAAGCTATGGAAATCGATTACACTGAGCGTTTTTATTCAGTCCTTTGCGTCCGTGGCAATTGACAATGCAACAGTAGTGTCGATAGCAGTGTTTCTTCGAAGCGCGCGGAACTGTCGCGTTTGCTTTTGTTTTCGCCACAGTTTTTGGCGAGTGAGCCAACAAACACTTCATGACCGTTTGGTGGCGGCACCTACTAGCGGGCAGAAATTCATAGCTCTCCTTTTGAGTGTTAAATGCGCAAACACACGCAATATTTAGCTCAATCCTTGTTTCTAACTGGCTAGTTTCACTTGGTTCCACAGCAAACTGTGCAAGGGAATCGGATTTTGCAGTACTCGATTTCTTTCTTCTCGCTCCGATATGGGGGCATTGTTCGTCTTGCGAAACTCCAAAGTCTTAAGTCTATAAGAGAGCTTTGCAAGCGAAACGTTTGTGTCCTACAGGAGCATTCCGTGCTTGATCATGTATAGGTGTTATATTGATCTCCAATAGGAAGCACGATGCAAGGCACGCAGTCGAAATGGCAGTGCACAGAAGGGCGTGCTATAGATTATCGTTCAAGAGGGGCTCTCAAACTGACATTCAACGATTTCAACGCTTTCTGCTCCTAGGCGCAGCTGATTTTCTTTATACTGATGTATTACGGCAGCGCGGTAACGAATAGAAAGAAGAGACAGGACATCCGCTTTACTCACAACTATACTTTTTATATAAAGGCACGCCCTTTATATGCTGCCAGCATCGTCACGCAAAAAAGAAAATTGTCACATAGGGTACGAAGCAAACCACGTCAAGAAGATAAGAGCAGGGAGACTCTGCTGTCATTTTCTGACAGCAGAGTACTTTTTTTCCATTCTGCAATCATTTTATTTAGATTGGAGCAGATACAATATTTGTGAACAGCGAAGGTAAATAATTATCTTATTGTAGTTAAATCTAGCTAAATCCGTAGAAAAACTAAACCACTTCGAATTCACGAAAATTCCTGGAATGAATATTTCATTATGTTTCAATATCGACAGAATTGACTTATGCGACTCGCTGTTTCAATATAGAACATGAACGCGAAATTAAAAATTGACTGCGTGTCCCAGAGGTGCAGATTTTCACAGAGACCTTTAGTACTTTACGATGGCGAATAAGTACACCAGGTGCTTTGCGCGGATAATATTGTTGAAAGAGCCTGCGCGGAACGCGCACCACGGTCAGAGGAAAAGCTGGAAAACCACCCTTTCTAGAGCCTTTTAAAGACTCTTGGGACTACTACTACAAGCACACTTGCATGGTAGCCACTACGCCATAAATCATCATAAATTTTGTGTAGTGGGGAAGCGTCCACTGCACTATTATTCCTCATTCATCGGAAAAGCGCGGTACCCGCTACACACTTGTAACGCATTATGTGCACTTTGTTGATGCTGTGGCTGACGACGATGAAGATTTATGCCTGAGGCTTTTGTAATGGGTGGGAGCATTGAACGACCCACTCGTTACGCAATTCGCATTGTGTGACGACTGGTTATTGTTACTTCACTGTTCTAAAGCGCGTTATTACACATGTTAACTAGATTCCTTACGTGACATGAGGCCTGCATAGGGGCAGTTTGCAACGCAGCTTCCTGCACTGGCGTAGCTCAGTGGTAGAGTGCTGAGCTGCCACGCAGAGGGTCCGGGTTGGATTCCCATTCTGTCCCACGTAGTTTTTATTTATTTAGTTTTTTTTCTTATTTCGCGCGAAACTGGTTACGGACAACGGCGGCGGACAATTACAGCGCAAAAACGGCCCTTGTTGTAATCTCATAACAGCTTTCGCGGTAAAACGTGGCTTCTTACGTTTATATGTATTTTGTCTCGCGCAAACAATGTTCCTTGATAGGTTACTGAGCAGGCTACTGCCTATATAACGTCAATTCGCAAACTTCAAACCAACACAGGTTATTAGCTTACCTTCGCCTGTGATGATCAGCCATTGTCCAGCTGGAAGGTACAGAATTTGAATGTTCTCAGTGGTGTTCCGTAATTTGCATACCATGAACCAAGTTTCACACACAGTATTCAATGTAAACAATCGTCAGGTTTATGCAGGACACGCAGCGCAGTGACAGCACAAGCTGATGTAACGGGATAAGACTCTGTGGTAAAGTCTTTTTGGGTGCCTAGCGCAAGCGAACGCGCGAAGTAGGCGTTACGCCATCATTCATGGCGTAGTGGCAACTTCGCGGCTTCTGGTGAGGAGCCGGTCGAGAAGATGCTCCACAGGAAAATACCAGGAAATGTAGGTATGAAAAAGTGATAGTTCCGCCGCAAGGGCAGATGAATGTAATGGCAATAAATGGGAATGTTTTACGTAGTCAGGCTATCAGGGAATTACTTTAGTGTACAATGCGGCGGAACTCAACATAGCGCGGACGCTAGGAAACGCACCGCTGGAGAGAGCGAACCGAGATCTGGGCTGTATGTTGCTTCAACGCAAATTAAGAGATGAGAGCACAGAATGCATAACTGTATGAGCCGTGTGCTCTAGGTCGATTACAAGGACAGTCTCCCAGATATAAAATGAAACAAACCTGTATGCTCATTTATAATCCATCACGACGTAGCCGAAAGCCACGCAACTACGAGGAAAAAGAACAACCCAGAAATTCACCTCACTACGGCAGATGGTAAAGTCATACCCAAGGTGGACAGGATCAGAGTATTGGGACTTATTACAGAATGTAACGGCCCCGATGGAGGGACCAGGCGCAAATTAAACGATGTAACATCTCAAACCATGCGGCTACTTCGACGCATAGCCAGCCAAGAAATATAGCGGAATGAAAGAAGGCAATCTGCTTGGACTAGTCCGAGCGTTCGTAATAAGCAGAATAGTTTAAGTAGCATCGTACTTACGATGGCACGCGTGAGAAAGACAAAAATTAGATTTTTTAATCGGGAAAACTTACAACCAAGCAATCATAGCCTACTGCAGCTAGGTCTTCACAATACACTGGATGAGTTAATCGAGGCTCAGCGCATTGCACGCCTGTCCAAACCTAAAATAGGCAGGCAAATATTGCATCGGCCAGGTATTGCGTATCATACCCATCATTGTGTCAAAGTAGATATGCCCAGACACATTAGACGCGTGATAATCATTCTTTCTATACCAAAAAAAAGGCGTCGCGCTCACCATCAGGGCAGACGGGAAAGCAGAGCCCGCGATAAACAAAAGAAATTCGGTAACAGCATGCACACCGTATCCGTACATGCGGCTAGATACACACGCAAGCGCGCCTAAATTATGAAGGAAAATGTTTGACGAGCGTTACCGTCACTACGCCACACGTAGAAACCACAGAGGAAATAGCTATCGCATTAGCCATAGCACAAACACAAGCGGACGTAATAGTCAGTGATTCGCAGACGGCGAAACGAAACTTCGCAAACGGTAGAGTCCCCCCCCTAGGCATTACAGATTCTAAAGCTTGGTAATAATCAAGAAAAAGTTGTCCATCTCATCTAGACATCCACTCGCACATTATCAGACAGTAGCAATGAAGCAGCACGCCGCATGGCTCGAGGGCTTACAGACAGCATCGGTGAGTCCCACCTCAGGGAATACCGACGAGTGGGAGTGGGAAGAAAAAATAACTACATTTAACGAAATTACAGCACACCATAAATTGCAGAAGGCGTACATTCCCACGACCTCACCCATAATTAAGCAAGAAACAGTCCGCAGCATGGCCGCAGTTACAAACCCGATCCTACGCGAGTACGGCTATCATGTACATAATACACCCAGATTTATACACGACAGACATGCGCAGACATTAGGACTCTAAAGCCAACCTAGAACACATGCTATTGGGATGTCCAGGCATGGTAAACAATAGCCGAATCACGGCTGCATCACGGCCCGTGATGCAGGCTTAAACAGCGACAGCCTCCGCGAGCGCTAGGAGTCCGCGTTGCTCAGCTCGGACCTGGAGCACCAACTTTGGGCCGTCCAGCGAGCCGAGTAAGCCGCCACGGGCCAGCCACCTTTGGCCGAAGCCTAGGCGGGATCCAGGCCCATCCCATCAATTCGCAGGGCGCTCAATAAAGTTATTTGATTTGATCTAAAACCTGGATGCTTTACATGGATAGTATTAGGGGCGAAGCACATTAGTATCTAAGCTTCTCCGTTGTACCCACTGTACGCCATGACGACGACGCTGATGACGATGAATAATAAGCGCTTAGCACATGGACAGCACGTGCAAGATACCCACGATACGCCATGACGATGACGCAGATGACGATGAAGAATAAGCGTGTTAGCACATTCACAGCACATGCAAGGTAGGCACTATATGTCATGATGATGACGTGGATGAGGATTAAGAATAAGCACGTTAGCACATGCAAGGTACCCTACGGCGATGACGACCACGGAACATTCTCTTTCTGTCATGGATGAAAACCAACGTAAGGCGCGGAAGCGGCGGCAAAACGACAAAAACGCCAAGCGGACTCGGAGTTGAGGGCGCGGGAAGCGGCAGCTGAACGGCAACGCCGACAACAAACTGGTACCCTGGAGGCGAGAGCTCGGGAAGCGGTGACTGAGCGGCAAAAACGGCTTGTGCAGTATATGATGTCTCGATACGCTCCACGATGCATTTAGTATGAGTGGAAACAACCAACAACCACCAGGGAACGTGCGCAGACCATCTTTGCCAACTTGAGGCTAGATACGATCGAAGAACCATTGACTCTACATTTCACGGACCACAAAGCAGTAATAATGAAGGCAAAGCGAAATTCACAACTCAACATGACATACCATTTATGACCAATAAACATTGTATATATAACTTTACACCGCTTTGTCACTCATTTACATGCGTGGGTGGGTGATTTACGGTAACACCAAACGATCCCACTGCTTCGCCCACTCATCATCATTCACTTCGTGGAGATGCGGTGATTTCTTTTTCGAGGACGATGTGTCTTAAAAAAAAGCCTCACAATACAAGGGAGGTATAGGGGCGCTGTTAACCCTTTGAGCTTTGTACCGTATAACACATCATCTGTTTGTATTGTAACATAAAATTGAAAAAAAAAGAACTTACCATGGAGGACGGCCGCAAAAACAAACCAGTATTTAAGAGCCATTGAATAAACCTTCCCACGTACGACTCGGCTGATCAGTATAGTGTAAGCGAAGGGGTTGTTAGTATATACATACTAGGTTCCCGATACAAAAAAAAAAAAAGGCTGAAGAAGTGCCCTTTTATGCCACAGCTGGAGCGCCATTGAAGGGCGACGTAGCTTAATTTGCAACGTCAACAAGCATACGGTAATGTCACTATAACCTCCTGTTCATCCACGACTATATATTTGATGGATAGTACTACCGGCTGAGAAACGACGCAAATAGTGACTTGTGTACGTCAATACGACAAGTTAACAAATTGTTGACCAGGATAAGAAATGGTTTTTGACGTTATCGGTGTGGCACTGGCTATGGCACCGCCGTGGTAAACGCGTAAATCGAGTTTGTCTTTTAGTAAGTGGACTTGAGTGATTCGGCGCCTTCTGGACTCAATTTATGCAACACCACAGTCTGTCGTGGTGGGAAGCATCATCTAACAAAACGGCAGACCTGCGTGAACGCGCAGGACAGTGACAGCGAAAGCAGGAGCAGCGGCTTTTCTAGGGCCCGTTTTAAACTCTCTTCAGCCGACTACTGCAAGCATAGAGTTTCTAATAAATACTCTAGAGGGAACTCTGGCGCTAGTGTCTGTGGTAGCTGCAACGCACGGCGCTTCCGCCAGCATGGTAATGATGGGTAGTACACGGATTTGTCTAATCTTCGTTCTTTCGGCTTCGCTTGGCTCCGTGTGGCCTGAATCCGCTTTGCCGCAAGACAAAGTTCAGGAAAGGTTCCACAGTTACGCTTCACCACCTTGACCTTTTAGGCTCACCAATTCAAATCGGCTCACGAAGTTCACAACGGTCCGTTCTTTTATTCGAAACAAAACCAAAACCCAACAGTGGACACAGGCATAAGTGCGTTGGAAGTCCACAAGCGCGAAGACTGCGCAAATCCGTGTACAGCCCTTCATTCCCACGGTGGTTGAACGATTCCAGCGCCAGAACTCCCTCTAGTAAATATTGCAGGAAACTCTATGACTGCAAGTACACTGGCAAGCTACCGCTACGCCATAAATAATCATAATTTCACGAAGTAGGGAAGTACTTGGTGCGAAACAGACGAGCGCTAAGAAACGGGGACATAGACAAGAGGCACACGGGACAGGCGCTCAACTTCAACTGAGGTTTATTGAAGAGACATGAAAATTTATACAACCAAGCAGCCAAGGCGATAACATTTATCTGTCATCCATCCCGGAAACAAAAGTGTCACACCCACACCTGAAACACCACATAATTGCCGCCCACCTGTGCCTAATCAGCTCCCTACCGGGCAAAGGCGATAGAAAACGTCCGAGATTAAAGCACCACGATAAACTTGCATTAGACAGAGCTAGACAGACGCATGCGCAATCACTAAAGCATAAACATAGAGATGAGCGCCATAAAAATAACAACGCATTAAGTATGAACCAACTCGCCCAAGCACATATCTTGCTAGGGAAGTACCCCCTATGTCATTATTGATCGCTCTGACGAGAAGCAAGGTACCCGCTACACATCTGTAAGGCATTGGCCATGGTTGATGCTGTGGCTTACGCCAAATCTGAATTATGGCTGAGTCAGTTGAACCACCGACTCATCGCAGCTCTCATTGTGAGACATCTGCTGTTATTTCACTATTTCATCACGCTACGTTACATCTCTCAGCGCGATTCCTTGTCCTACATAAAGCCTGTGTATTTTTTTTTTTGTTGCGAGGATTTTTGAAGCACCGGCGTAGCTCTGTGGTAAAATGCTAGGCTGCCATGCAGATGGCCTATGTTCACATCCCATTTGATGCTGGGTTTTCTTTTTTTTTCTCGCTGCGTGCGATAGCGCTTACGAACACCGGCGGCGCCGTACAACTGCACCGCGAAATTCGGCTAATGTTGTAATATAACAGCGTTCGCTGTGCAAAATTCGAGGCGCACACTGCAGCTCGCGCGTTTCGCGCTGTTTTATTGCGGCTCGGGTAGATAGGGGACTCATAAGTCTGAAAAGTGTTTCAAGTTGGGCAGGTTCGTAAAGATGCATAACTTCGAACGGGTAGCGCATAAGACGCGGATACAAAAGATAGAAACGTAGACAGTACAAGCGCTAACTTCATACCACACTTATTTTGGAACATGCAAGAATATATACTAACACAAATCACAACGATCTCACGCATCACGCTGATATCATCATAGTAAGAAATTTTTCAGACGATCAAGAAAAAGCATTCCTGCTAGTGCCCAGAATACCGTATGAATCGACAGCAAGACATAATGAATAAATAAAATACAACATGACAGTAAAGTAATCCAATCCCTTTAGAAAAACAACAGAATACAAATACCTCCTGCACGCTTCTGTATTCCAAGTGCGACATCAGGTAAGTACACATAACTCGACCTTAATGCTGACGTTATCATGACGAGTGCGATATATAAGGAAGCTATATTAAGGAATGATTATTTCTTATCGTGGAGGTGTAGAGACGGCTGGCTAACCACACGGAGCCTTGCCTCTGGATCACGATAGCCTCAACTATCTGACGAGCTAATTTCAGCCTGTGACGGAATAAAACAGAGGTTAGTTCAAATAGTGGATTGTAACCACACTGTCGGTAATGTGAGGCCTAATTGTACGTCGGAGCACATTTTAAGGAGCTGTCGCGCTCGCGCAGACGTATGTTCAGACAGCGGCCAGTCTGGCCCACGTAATCTTTCCCACATGAACGGGGGATCTGGTACACGACCTCCTTTACACACGTCACAAAACGAAGGTCGTGTTTCATGGTGCACTCTCCTCTTACTTCTTCTTTTCTTTATTGCCGATACTGCAGTCTTGGGCAAATGCCTTTTAGCTTATCTGTGGCTGAAAAAAAAAACATTAACATTAAAGCGTGCCGCCATTCTCTTGAAGCGGTGGGACACTCCGTGAATGAATGGGATCACTGAGAACGACCTACTTTATTCACTTCTTCCTGCCGACGCCAACTTTCCATGTGCTCTTACTTCTTTTAGCACACGTTCTCTGGTGGCTGCTATTACAGCATTAGGGTAACCTGCCCCCTGTTTTCCCCCTGTTGGTGAACGCTTTGGTTCACCAGGTGGGGGCAGGACTTTGATATCGCAGACCGGATACATGACTTCGCAATGCCGTTTTTTACAAGTCTCGAGTGGCCAGACTGGTAGCTGAGCAAGCCCTTTCGCGATCTTGGTCTATACTGCCAGCATATCTCTTCAGGGCAAAACCATGTGAAGGTCGAGATACTGCAACGTATCGTTCTGTGGGGTCTCGCATCTGAACATGAGTCACTTCTCTTGTTCCCCTGAACACCTTCATAACACCAACCATTTTTCTGCCGAAATCACGCCTGTGAACAAAGGCAAAGTAGTCGTCAATATAACGAACCACCTTGTTTGCTAGACCAAGAAGGTCAGTCTGAATGGCCCTATCCACCTTCGATAAAAACATCGTACTCAGAATCGGGGCATGCAAGAACTAAATGCATACGCCATATTTCTGAGCGAAAGCTTTCACTTCCAGGTGATGAACGTTGAATCCAGGTAGAACCTCAGCGCTACAAGGAAACCACCAACCGATACGCCTGAGCGACTGGTGAACGCATGTTCGTCGTCTGGATCACTTACTTATACACTCCTACATACTCTGCAGCAAAGTGGCGTGCGATAAATAGTGGTAGAGATCCTCGACAGGGTTGCCGTTGGTGGCTACTTTGCACCAAATTGGCTGCTTTCCGACCCTGACTGGCGACAAAAATTTCAGGTTGGCGCCATGGCTACCTCCTGGATACTTTGAGCTATCATTTTGGAGCATTTACTAGCCATTTTCCCCTATTATATGACGATAAAATAAACAGCAAACAAATCTAAAGAATAACCGCTATTTGCCACTGAGGGGAAAACAGCGCAAAAAACGGGACGAAGAAAGAATGACCACACCGTTCTTGCGCTGTTTTCGCTTTCCCAGTATCATCTACCAACTGGGCCCTTCAAGACATCCTTCTGCTATTTGCCAGCTTTTCTGTCATCTTGGCCTACGCGTGCACATGTCTTTGCCGCACCTGCGGCCTAGTGCGCGTGGAGGCACCCAACGAGGGTCAGACAGAGGGACGCGCGCATGTAAGGAAACGCGTGGCTATGTAGGATAGCGCTGACGCCAGATTATAATTATGCCGGAAACACAGCGCGTCAAAGAGAGATCCGCTACAAAATCAAGCTGAACTGTTCATATTCAATCAGATATCGCTACTTGAAGCTGGACTGGTAATATGCAACTTTGTAACAATTTCGGTCTAAACTTTAAAAAAAGAAGAAAACTGCTAAACGTTTTACGTTCCTGCTAAGTTGTTGCGATAGCGCAGCATGTCGCACCACGTGTATATCTGGCTGGCAATCGTCAATGTCAGATCCTGTCACTATCACGT
>JALIZH010032663.1:0-86768 GCA_030522465.1 Rhipicephalus appendiculatus | reverse complement strand
ACCGGGCAACCGTTAGTCCCCACAAATCACCTCAATGGACTAACATTTAGTCCTCACATTTACATCTTACCGGGCAACCGTTAGTCCCCACCGTTGCATTTCACCGGACGAATGGTCGGGGCACTCAAATACTCCACTCGGACGAACTCTTTATCCCCAGTCCAAATGATACGTTAGTCCCCAGGATGATTTTCTACAGTTACTCTCCGCAAGGCTTAATAGTTTTTTCGCGTGTTTTTCTGCGCAGTGAGCAACAAATGGTTACATAAAGCTCCCTTGCTTCTCTTTCGGGTTGAGCAATCGTTAAGCCATAGAAGTTACTATGCAATGTTCTTTATATTGTTACCAAAGCCGATAGCGAACACTGCACCCAGAGTTAGCGTTGCCGCGATATGAAGTCATTACAGGGTCTTTTACCAAGATAGCGTTAAAGAGCTCGTTCCGCAGAAATTCCAGCGTCGGCGTCGGCCTCGGCGTCGGCGTCGTTGGTTGTGAGCGAAAAATCATTTTGTCAGTGATCGCAAAATTGAGAAAGATGCAAATAAAATAAATAGTAAAAATTTCCGGGTCCGAGTGAGGATCGAAAACAGACCGTCTGCGTGGCAAGCAGGTGTTCTACCACACAACCACGCGTCTGCTTGCAAATACAGCAAAAATAAGTTCCTCTACTTGGATATGCAGTGAAAATAACTTTCATGCTTTACAAACACACGCGTCCTGTATACAGACGTCACAATACAACATGTAATATCGCAGTAATATTGCGTCGTACAAGCGTACATTGCCATCGGGCGTAAGAACATGTGAATATCACAACATCGTGGTTTAAAGCCAGCCACCCATAAAAAAAGCACACACGTTACTGCGCGTATTCCTTTAAGACCCCGTAGTGGGCACAGCAAGTTCGAAAACATTTCACGCACATAATTTCTCGTGGCTTAATGCATGCTGCCCGTTACATAGTATGTACTAAGTGATTGAAGTACGCACTAGGGATAGGATATCGCTGTCGCGTTCAACTCTTAAAGGAAAAGCTTAAGGGTCCCCCCAATTTCTTAAACTTGTGTTTTGAACTGTCCGTTACAATATTGTGTGACGCCTGGTTACACAGTTCGCGTTCTGTGAAGCCTGGTTGCTTTTCACAAGTAGTTTGAAAGACTGGCGTACCTCTGCGGTAGAGTATTTCACTACCACGCAGATAGCCTGGGTTCGATTCCGGCTCTCTCCGCAATTTTAACGCGATAGCGCTAAAGAGCTCAGTAAAGTTCAGGTTCTTTTTGGTCGACACTCGGCGTCCGAGACGCACCACCCGAGTTGGGTGGTGCGTCACAATATAAACAAAGTGTGAGGAAAAGAGAACTGCCGCTACGCGAATAGTGGTGATGTACTTGCTGGTCACTTGAAGAGAAATAAACGCTGGAGAAGTTTTGAGTAAAATCGAGACAACTTATTTTCCAGAGTTTTTACAGAACAGTTACGGACATAAATGTCACAAAAACAGAAAAAGAAAACACTTCGGAAATGAACCGTCTGTAGGGCGACCCTACGGCATTTGGCGGATCCGACGGTGCCTAACACCTTAAGCCCCGTTCAAGACACCAGACAGAACGCCGGGACCGCTTCTTATTAGCGCGATGCTGCGCTCTTACACCAGTAGCGGCGAATAGTCGCCTGTTTGTCCTGTGATTAGACAGTGCATTCAGCAAATCAACAAACCGCTGCAAGGACAACACTTTCGTGAACAAACGCGGCCACAGCTTCTCGCCCCAAACAACACAGTAACCAAACGCAAATAAAACAACCTAAACCAAAGTCGTAGTGGCAAAGGCAAGCTCAGCTGGCGCACAACTATGTAGAGTTGAAAGTACGCGTGCTGTAGTTTATTTCAATAAAAGAGACGTCCCTGGGGACCTGTCAAACAGATCGCCCTAGGCACCGTAAACCGCCTGTCCCGTGGGTGCTCCGATCACCCTCGGGTCACCTCCAAGCTCGCTCTTTGCGCGAAACGTCACACGTGACCCCACTTACAAGCTCGTTACGCTAGCATCCGCTGCGGCGATTCCTTCGGACCATCCTGGCAAGGGTAGCCTGTAAGTAGTTACCGCGCCGATGGAAATGCCAGCGTGAAAGCAATCATCAAAGGTGCCGACCGGGCGCCTGTTGCACCGCGACGCGGTCCCCGCTTTCGGGTGTCGAGGGCCCGCCCCCCGACTAGAGCCACTTGAGGCGCGCCACGGAGCGACGAACGCTTCCGGCGACCACATGGGGTTAAAATATCAAGCCGCCTTGTTTTGCTGCTCCTTGGGTGGCGACCGCTAAATGAGCAAACAGCAAACGGTGGGGCTGAACGGCCGAACCGATGCGAGGCCTCATCACCGCCGCGCTGGTGCCCGGTGTAGGCCCATTCATGCGCAGGGAAAGCACCACGTGGCAATCAGGGGGTCATCGGGGCGACGTTTTCATCCCCATACCCACTGTCGCCGGCGTCGCGGGGTGGGTTCCTTTGTCCTGTGTCGGACAAGAAACCACATGCGCTCCTCCATCTCCGGCGCCCAAGCACTTCGCGGGGAGATGTGCGGGCACTTCGGGGCCTGCGGTCAGGGCCCATCCGGTCGCACCTGCTTTGAACTAATGCCGCTAAGGCAACGCCACGTGCCGGAGAGAGCGCAGCACAACGGCCGGCATGGCGCCCCAAGTTTACCGCTCAAAATAAATAAAAGAAAAACTACAAATATCATGCGCCCAGTTCTCAGCGGCGCCGCAACCGATGTCTTCCGCAAGCTAAGAGCAACAGCTTCTTCCTGTAAAGCTCCCTTGCTTCTTCCTTCAGGCTTACTTGCTTTTCTTCCGATCCCTTCTGCAGCATTGCAAGGAGGGCTTCCCGCCGTCATCAAGGGTTCGACAAACGCCCCTCGCGAAGCGCCGTATCTTAACGGAAAATTTGTTTGGTCACTCTATCAGTGTCCCCAAAGAGTTTCGACGCGAGGACGAGGATCGATGAAGCTAGAAGTGGACAAAATACTGCAGGACGACATAATGCATACTTCACAGAGTCTGTGAGAGTCAGTGCTATCTTGCTCAAGAAGAAGGATGGTAGTCGGCTTTTCTGTGTCTCTCAGTACTGTAATCTGGTTCCTCGTTCTGCTCGTCCACAGAATATGCAGATTGTAGAAGCGTCTGCATTCTCTCTGTGTCTGAAAATTATTTGAAATTATAAAAATTCTCCCGGGTATTCAAACCAGTGGAGGATAAGCAAAAACACAAATATATCTACCGTGGACGCTATTTCGCTTCAGTGAAACAGTTGACACTGATTTTCACGCTAGATATAATGGAAGGCTCTCAATAGCCTCTACAGTCGATCCTTTAAAACTTCTGGAGGGACATTTACGCGGCTTTTTTATGCTTAATGGGACGAATATTAAGAAAATAGGACGATTTTTATTCTAGGAAACAAAATATTACACATGTTTTACCTTACGAGTGCTCAACAACTATATATGTACATAACAGAAGCCATAAAACAAGAGGTTCATAGACTCCAAATGATCAAAGGAAGAGCTTGAATACTTTATGAGATTATTGTCCTCTGCTTGTACGTCACATTGGTGTGAGTGAACAGTGGTTCTATACAATGTCAATGCGGCCACTCTGACTTCGCAAACATCTAAATCACCTCATGAGTACAGTTCCTGGTGAGTTGAATGACTGTGTTCTGCAAAGCGTTTCTCTTATTACAAATAGTTGTGGCAAATCGTCAATTTTGTTCTTACGAAACACCTATTTTTAACTTTTTCTTGTCCAAGGTAAATGAAATATTTAAGAGTATTCCAAGATGAATATATCCTCAACTTTATGGTTGCTTGTCATCGTAACAGGTAAGTAAGAACATTTGGTAATAACTAAAGAAAATATTTCTTCATGGCAGTTCGTATTTCCCTAATGACATATTTTGCTGCTAGTTAAGACACGAGCACAACAGCTCCACAGTCATATAGACCATGCCATTCGTGATGTCTTCCATCTGTTTTCGTATTTTCAGGTGATTAATTCTTGCGAATGGATATAAGTTTTCATATTGTAGTGAACTAAATTCCACCTATGCGCTGTTCCAACATGAGTAAACACATGGATGAATCCAAATACATTAAAAGTAATGTAGAATGGATAGAACGCAGACAGCAGTACCAGCAAAAGACGAAGACGAGGACCGTTGTTGGTGCTCGTGCTTGCTCCGTTTTCCGACCGCTGACCGATTGACCTGTGCTTTTTGCTTAATAAACGCACCCCGGACTCGACGCTAAACGCGTACTATCAAGTGGTGGAGAGTGCTGGTTCTCTTTTGCACCCTGGAACTCCGTACCCGGACTCTACCTTCACCGTCAACAATGCCCGACGACGTTCCACAGCAGAATGCTACCACACCCCCCACCTGCCCGCTGTCCCGGTATTCCAAGGGAGCGCGACCCAGTCCTCTTCAGCGGTACTGATGAGCAGAATGTCGAGGACTGGCTGGCTTCGTATGAACGGGTGAGTGTCAACAACAAGTGGGACGATACCGACAAACTCGGCCGCGTCCACTTCTACCTGAGAGGAGTTGCCGAGCTTTGGTTTTAACAACCACGAGGCTGAGATAACCACCTGGGCCTCTTTCAAAACGACCTTCGCGGACGTATTCGGCCGACCGACAGTGCGCAAGCTCCGCGCAAAGCAGCGCTTGCGTGATCGCGCCCAACTGTCTGGAGAAAGTTTCACCTCCTACATTGAGGACGTCGTAGGCCTCTGCCGCCGCTTCAATCCTGCCATGTCTGAAGCCGACAAAGTCAAGCATATAATGAAGGGCATCGAGGACGACGCGTTCCACATGCTTGTGGCGAAGACTCCTCAGACAGTCGCAGACGTCATTCAGCACTGCCAGAGCTTCGACGAGTTGCGAAAGCAGCGCATTTCAACGCGACGTCCTACTTTCGACACGGCCAGCACGTCAGCACTGTCCGTTGGCGCCATCTCTGCGGAGCCGATGGTATTGACGCACCAAATTCAGCAGTTCATCCGCGAGGAGGTTGCGCGACAATTGTCTCTTGCACCCTTTCTCCCTGGTAATACCCATGGACTCCCCTCGTCGCTGCGACAAACCATTGAGGAGCAAGTATCCGAAGCTCTTCCGCCAACGCACCAGCCACCGCCTGTATCCGCGCCATTGACCTACGCTGACGTCGCGAGAAGGCCGTCACAGACGCCGCCACACGGCACGGACTTTGTTCATCCCACAAATGCCTTCTACCCAACGCATGCGCCGGCAGGCCCGCACGTACCGCTTTATCGCCGTCCTGCCAACGTTCCTAATAATCCTTGGCGCACACCGGACAATCGACCAATTTGCTACTACTGTCGTCTACCCGGCCATGTCCAGCGTTTCTGCCGCCGTCGCGTTCCGCGTCCAGCTACCGTTGACGCAAGTTACAGCTACGACCGTACTGAGCCAGCACAGCCGATGCCCCCCGCACGCTCCTTCGGACACCTCTTCATCGCACCGCCGCACCTTCAACTCGCCTCGATCGCCCTCCCCGCGCCGACGTTCGCTTTCGCCAATGCTTCGTCGTTCCCCGCCCGTCCAAACGGAAAACTGACCATCGCAGTTCCGGAGGCAAGAACTGCGCCGCTATCGAAATCTACAAGGCCTCGTTCTCAACCTGCTAACGAAATAACTGTATTCATTGAAGGTGTTGCCGTGCCCGCCTTAGTCGATACTGGAGCTGCTGCGTCTGTGTTGAGCGAAGCAATGTGCCGCAAGTTAAAAAAAATTATGATTCCGCTTTCTGGTGTTTCTCTCCGTACGGCTACCGCACATCACATACAACCTTCCGTGACGTGCACAGCTCGTCTACTCATTCAGGACGTTTTGTATGTGGTTGAATTCGTCGTCTTTCCACACTGCTCGCACGACGTTATATTGGGGTGGGACTTTCTTTCCACGCATCATGCCATTGTTGATTGTGCCCGTGCCGAGCTAGAGTTATCAGCGTTTTCCGACGTCGATTCTGTCAAGTCGTCTTTTTCTCGTGTCGTCGTCGCCGAGGACACGGACATCCCACCTATGTCGTCTGTCCTTGTGCCGATCTCCTGCGACTATGTTTTCTCTACCGCCATGTTCACGCCGTCAGAAGCATTCACTTCTCGTAAGAATTTCCTTCTCCCCTTTGCTGTCGTCACGATCGAAAACTGCGGCGGAATCATTTATGTCACGAACCTGCTTTCGGTTCGCAGCCACAATGTTTCGGGGAGAATGCATAGGCCGACTTAAGGAGACTGATTCAGTTTGCGCTAGCCCACTGCCCGATCGCACAACAAGCCTCCAGGTCGCCAGCGTTAATCTCGTTACCACGTCCAACACATCTTCCCTAGACGCCTTCCTTCCATCAATCGCTTCGTACCTTCCAAGTGCTCAATGCACCCAACTTTTGAAACTTCTCGACCGCTTTGGGACGTCTTTCCACTACAAGCAAACCAGTTTGGGCCGAACATCTTCGATCGTTCATCATATAGACACCGGCAGCCATGCACCCCTTCGCCAGCGTCCCTACCGGGTCTCTCAAGCTGAACGCCGGGTTATTGACGACCAGGTGACTGATACGCTTAGTCGTGGCGTCATACAGCCGTCCCACAGTCCGTGGGCATCCCCGGTGGTGCTTGTGAAAAAGAAGGACGGCAGCATCCGATTCTGTGTTGATTATAGGCGCCTTAACAAGATCACACGCAAAGATGTTTATCCGCTCCCCAGAATCGATGACGCGCTCGACTGTTTGCAAGGGGCTGAGTTCTTTTCTTCGCTGGATCTCCGGTCGGGGTACTGGCAGGTACCTATGGATGAAGCTGACCGCCCTAAAACTGCGTTCGTAACACCTGACGGCTTGTACGAGTTTAACGTGATGCCGTTCGGCCTTTGTAATGCCCCCGCCACCTTCGAGCGCCTTATGGACAACATACTTCGAGGTCTCAAGTGGCACACGTGCCTTTGCTATCTGGACGACGTTGTGGTTTTTTCAAAGGACTTCGGTACTCATCTCCAGCGCCTCGCAAGTGTCCTGGAATGCCTCACACAGGCTGGGCTACAACTGAATTTTAAAAAAATGCCACTTCGCCGCCCGGAAGTTCACCATCTTAGGGCATGTTGTCAGCAAGGACGGCGTTCTACCCGACCCTGCAAAGCTCCGCGCCGTCACCGATTTCCCCAAGCCATCGACACTCAAAGAACTCCGGAGCTTTATAGGCCTATGCTCGTATTTTCGACGATTCGTTTGTAATTTCGCATCCCTAATGGCCCCTTTAACACGCCTACTTGCTGACAGCCAAGGCATTTCGGCATGGTCGCCCGCTTGCGATGACGCATTCGCTAAATTACGTCATCTACTGACATCGCCTCCGATTCTCCGTCACTTTGACCCAGACGCCCCTACCGAAATCCACACGGACGCTAGTGGAGTCGGCCTTGGCGCTATTCTTGCTCAACGCAAGTCTGGCTTCGACGAGCACGTCGTTTCTTACGCAAGTCGCACTCTTACCAGAGCTGAAGAGAATTATTCGGTCACGGAGAAAGAATGTCTAGCCATCGTTTGGGATATCGCGAAATTTAGACCTTACGTGTATGGCCGCCCATTTGATGTCGTGACCGATCACCACGCCCTCTGCTGGTTGTCGTCCCTAAAAGACCCATCTGGTCGTCTAGCTCGTTGGGCATTACGTCTCCAAGACTACGACATCCGCGTCGTCTACAGGTCAGGGCGCAGACATTCAGATGCCGACGCTCTTTCTCGCTCTCCGCTTCCCCATGACTGTGCAAATGCGTCTGTTTCTAGATACGATTTTGCGCCTCTTACACACGCTGACATGCCATCTGAGCAACGCCAGGACCATTGGATAGTCTCTTTAATAGAGTTCCTATCCAAGCCATCACCGCATTTCACCATGCGCGATGGGCTCCTTTACCGGCGCAACTACCTGGCTGACGGTCGCAAGTGGTTGTTGGTGATTCCTCGCCATCTACGTGCTGATATCTGCGCCTCCTTCCATGCAGACCCCCCAATGCGGCAACGCTGGTGTCATAAAGACGTATGCACGCCTCCGACTGCGGTACTATTGGCGTGTACTGTACCGCTTCGTCCGCCAATACGTGCGTTCATGCTCCAAGTGTCAACGCCGCAAGAGCCCACTGCGTATAGTCACTGGGCCGCTTCAGCCTTTGCCTTGTCCCACCCGACCTTTTGATCGCATCGGCATTGATTTGTATGGCCCCCCTTCCGTACACACCTGACGGGAACCGATGGGTGATCGTCGCTATTGACCACCTGACACGGTATGCTGAGACTGCTGCGCTGCCAGAAGCCACATCACGTGAAGTCAGCTTATTCATACTTCACAAACTTGTTCTTCGCCACGGCGCGCCTCGCGACCTACTCAGCGACCGCGGACCCACGTTCCTATCTGAAGCAGTGCAAGCCCTCCTGCGTGAATGCAACGTTGTGCATCGGACGACCAGCGCGTATCATCCACAAACCAACGGCATGACTGAGCGCTTTAACCGCATACTAGGCGACATGCTGTCCATGTACGTCTCCGCTGACCACACCAACTGGGACCGTACACTACCATTTGTTACGTACGCTTACAATAGCGCCACTCAGTCTACGACAGGATTTTCTCCCTTCTTCTTTACGGCCGCGAACCCTCCTCATTTATGGATACCATTCTGCTGTATCACCCGGACACTTCAGAGTCTACAACCCTATCTGAAGTCGCCACCTATGCCGAAGAATGCAGGCAGCTCGCACGTTCATTAACTGCAGAAGACCAAGCATGCCAGAAGGACCACCATGACGCCAACCTGCCTCCCCAGTCATATTCGCCTGGAACGTTGGTATGGCTTCGCGTTCCCTCTTCTGCTCCTGGGCTTTCCACAAAGCTACTGCCATAAGTACGAAGGTCCCTACCGCGTCCTACGACAAGCATCCCCGGTCAACTATATTGTTGAGCCCGTTCAATCATCCACAGACCGCCGCCGCCGTGGCCGTGAGCCTGTTCAGGTCGATCGACTGAAGCCGCACTATGACCCACCAGTCGTACCCGTACCTTAGGTCGCCCGGATGGCTCCTTTTCCGCGGGGGAGTGATTTGTAGAATGGATAGAACGCAGACAGCAGTACCAGCAAAAGACGAAGACGAGGACCGTTGTTGGTGCTCGTGCTTGCTCCGTTTTCCGACCGCTGACCGATTGACCTGTGCTACAGTAACTACAGTTATCAACTACCTGTTTTTAGCGCTGGTACTACGTAATTGACCGGCCATGCTTTCTGGTAAAAGGCACGACGATGGCGGGAAATATTACAGTCATGCACGCACAAAGCACTTCCTAACCGTAACTTTCTTGTGTCATCGTGTTTTCATCTTTCACAAAAGAAAATTCCGAAATGGAAACGCCTTGTCTTTTCATTTCAGGAAGCTGCTCTCAGTCTAAGCACAGGAACTGCCTGCTCACGGTTAACTTTTTGGCCTTTAGCACCTAACACCAATAGCATTTCTCTTTCTTGCTTTTGTGAGTGGCACGTTTTGTATTATGTAAACGCAGTGATAACAGCAATGATGTGTGAAACCGTGGTGGGACTACCGGAGGTGCGCCAGCGTTTCCGTAAGTAGAAAAAATATAGTAGGGTGTCTGTTAAGCTTCTAGGTTTCCGTCTGAGGTTAACGTGACAACAACGGCCAAATAGAAACTTACTAACAAAAAAGGGGTATGGCGCCAGAACACAGAACTACATAGTGCCCTAAAGATGCGTGGCACATTTGCTTGCGATATTTTTTTTTCATTTAGATTTAATCACAGGGCTGCATTGAGTGAGGGCGCATGGAAAAATAAATAAGAAAAAAAGAAAACGGAGGGAATGTAAGCAAAAGTGCAATACTGGCGGAAAGCAGAAAGACAGTATCCCCCAAACATCCTTATACAACATTTAAGGTCTGATTTGTCCTTCACGAAAATGGTTACGATGAGGGATTCTAATAATGGTTTCGGGAAGATTCCTTCTAAGTGACATGGCGCCTGGTAGTGCACGTGAAATAAATGCTTGTCTTTCCAAGCGTACCCCTAATGCGCCGACTGATATGTAGACGTTGTGATGCGCGCGTAGAGGTGTGAATTAGTAGGTGATGACACGGCAGGACATCAGCATATTATGAAGCAGACCTAATAGCGAAACAAAACAACGGCCTTCCAGTGGCTGGATGACCATCGACATAATTATGAACCTAGGAATACAAAATAAAAACATAACTTTTTCTCGGAGGAAATTCTCCTCATGTATTAAATATTATGCCGTTCTTGAAGAGGGCGTGAGCAGTAAAATGATCTTACTCGAAAATTCTAAATAGGTATTCTTGATCCCTCACAAATGCGGTCGTAATGTGTGAGCTCTGTTAGTAGGAGACATATTTCTTTGACAGGAGTACAAATCATACATTCAAGCTTTGGAGGTGTATTTAAACACACCCAAAGTCACTGTTGAGCGCAGAGATTCAGCAGGAATAGTTTTATTTGATAATTAAACTCTTGATACAACTCTTTTAAGCGAGAATGCCGCGACAACCTTAATTGTGAGTGCGTCTCAGGACACACAGACGTTATCACACAGCCGAATTGTATTTCACTTTTTAAAAAAGGAAACAAAATATTCACATGTGTATGGGATGTTCCTATGCTGCACTGCGTTTCGGTTACAATAAAACTTCCCATTGGTCGAGTTGGTGGTGTAAAACATGCGACATATTTTTAGCACAAAAGTAGACAGGGAAGGAACTCGGAGGAGACATGCAGAAATACAGTGCGCAGGGGAAGCGCTAACCTGAACTGCCTTCCTTTCGAGAAACACCACAGAAAAAAAAATTGGCCGCATATCTGCGTGCTTCGCTGCAAATGTCGTCGAAAGACGATAGTCTTGTGCCGGCCGTACTCCTATGTTTTGCCTTGCCTCAGACAGCGCCTACTCTACGTTTAATTGGCCGCATCTGGCTAGCATTGATAAAATAGAGGAGGCGCTGCGCGAGATATGGACGCCATTGAAAAACATGAACTTGTGCTGAACCAAGGGCCACTGCCAGCGGCAGCACTTATCGTCGGCAGAGGGCTTTTTCGTGCAAAGCGTCGCAGTTCGTGCACAGCCTAAAAACACTAGGGTCTTTAGAATTACGTATCTTTGTATTTTCTAATAAAAGCACACACGACCTGATACTTACAACGAAAAAATTTTGGTCTAGCTGTCTGTCTGTCTGTCTGTCTGTCGGTAACCCGATTCAGCTACTCGGCCAAAGTTTAATTTCTGAACGCCCAGCCATCTTGAACTGGTTTTTGCGTTCATATTTGTGAACATATTCGATCAAAAAGCAAATACTACGCATTCCTGAGGCGCAACATTATTATGTAAGTGTCAGGACTGTGTTCTTTTATTAGAAAATACATAGGTACGCAATTCTAAAGAACCTAGTGCTTTTTTTTTCAATGGCGTTCATATCTCGCGCAGCGCCTCCTCTATTTTATCGATGCCAGCCAGATGCGGCCAATTCAACGTAGAGTAGGCGCTGTCTGAGGCAAGGCAAAACTTAGTAGTACGGCCGGCACAAGACTATCGTCTTTCGACTACATTTGCAGCGAAGCACGCAGATACGCGGCCAATTTTTTTTTATTCGATGCTTTATTAGCGACGCAGCGGCGGCATGCATGCGCTAAGGGGTTCAACTTACTGCGGTCTTTTCCGAATTGAAGTCAGTTCATGTTTAACGCTTGCCCTGTGCACTGCATTTCTTCTTTTCTCCTCTTAGTTCCCTGACCTTCTACTTTTGCGCATGTTTCGTTTACAAATCTAGCATTTCCGATGCTACTGTGCAAAGAATAAGATTTAAACAGGTAGAGTGTGTAGACGGTTCATGACGTGAGTTTTTCCCATATTTTGTTTTCTACGAAACCGATACACGCCAGGGGCGTAGCCAGAAGTTTTTTCGGGGGGGGGGGGGGTTCAACCATACTTTATGTATGTTCGTGTTTGCGTTTGTATGTGTGGGTGTATTTATACGCAAGCAAAATTGAAAAATTTCGGGGGGCGGGGGGGGAGTATGAACACCCCCCAACCCCCCACTCTTGGCTACGCCACTGATACATGCCTAGAATATCACCCTCAGGTGCGAACTGCGGTGGACTGTTTGCATAATTTATAATTCATAATTTGCATTATATGATTTTCAATGTGCTCAATTACATTAGAAGAAAAGGAATATGCTGTTTTGTGAGAGTTTCAGTATTTCATGGTAAGAAGCGTGTACTTAGATATTTAATTATTCTCCAGTCACTCACGTTCTGTTTTTACATAGAAGTAAACAAAATGTGGGCTCGAAATACAGGTGCAATTCCTTTTATTTTGTAGATTTCGAGCAAAAAAAAATAATTGGGGAGATGTTAAGGAAATCACCATGTGGAACATCGTAGAGTCTTAATCAAATTGCCCGACTGTAGTTATGCGCCGCCCACTCAGATAGGGTCAAGACGCATCGATTATGCATAACGTTAAATTCATCCTAAGCGTAATCTGTCTAGCTTTTTCTTGGCCACCAGGCTAAAAATTTGCAAAAAGAAACTGCGAGACATGTAAGTTAAAGTTTGCGGCAGTGTCGCGTTTACCTGCATCTTCTGATACCAGTATCCAACTTAGTCATAAAAACTAAAAGGTGTCGTAGGAATGCGTTTCGAAATATTTCATGCCACTTTGTGAATTATTGGCCGGCAATATTGTCTCAAAACGGGTGTTTTTTGCCATTTTCAGGTCGTTCCGGTGATTGTCAATCTGACCAAGACTGCCTATCATATTGCCTGAGCAATGGACTTGACCACAGCGAGTGCTTGCCCCGTTTTCAGATATGCCACTGCTACAATTAATCGCTTCACCGGCTGAGAAAAACTCAGAGAATCATAAACTTACATGTGTGTTTGGCACAATATGAATACAATAAATATGCAATTTGCTTACGTGATGGTGCGCCTTGCTATATATTTTATCATCGCTTGTCAGCTTACTTCTACCGCAAATTACCGATTACAAAAAAAAAACAGAAATGGGGACCCTTAATCTTCACCTTTAAGAGTTTAGCGCGATAGCGATATCCTGCCCGTAGTGCGTCCATCAAAAGCGTGTCAAGAGCCCCGTGGCTCGAGAAAACGCCTGTGGACGTGACATTTTTTAGGAGTGAAGCTCCTTAGGCTCGCACCTTGTCCGTTGTCGCAGTCGTTGTAGCTCCCCTTCGGACCGAAGCACAGGTGTTACATATACCGAACATAGAGCATTCATAGCGCCCATATAGGTTTAAAATGGACCGTACTCTATCCGTGCATCTGTCCGTTCATCCGTCCGTCCACCCGTCCGCCCGTCCGTGCATCCGTCCTGCCGTCAATCCGTCCGTACGTGTGTCATTTCATCCATGCACGGACGGACGCTCGTATGGACGGACGGATGGCCAGATGGGTTTCATAAGCATTGTTTGTATCGTTTATCATTTCGTCAATAGAGCTTCGCTCCATCATCAACATTCACTTCGTGGATCGGCTACCAATATTTTTAGAACTATCATTGCACCCACTACGTGTGTGTAACAGAATGCTCGCAGTAAGGTG
This sequence comes from Rhipicephalus appendiculatus, assembly GCA_030522465.1. Taxonomy (NCBI): domain Eukaryota; kingdom Metazoa; phylum Arthropoda; class Arachnida; order Ixodida; family Ixodidae; genus Rhipicephalus; species Rhipicephalus appendiculatus. Next base: position 73,064 of record JALIZH010032663.1, on the reverse strand, counting down.
TCTTTGCCCTATGTAATGGGTAGCATGCTTTAAAACACGAGCAATTATGCGCGTAAAATCGTTTTGAACTTGCTATACACCCACTACGTGGTGTTAAGGGAATTCGCGCAGTAAACGTGCGTGCCTTTTCTAATGGGTGGTGGGCTTTAAAACACGAAATCGTTTTATATTCGCGTGTTGTGACGCCCGGGGTGCTATTCTGGACATTGTCAAATTCTGCCATGTTGTCAAATTTCCGGCATTAGCCTGATTTGATTGGTCACGCGAGGTCGTTCGTCTTGTGGCGCTGTAATAGCGTTACGACACAGGAATTCACGATGACGTAACGTGATAAAAAAAGTTATTTTATTCCGAAGTAGCCCTTCACCGTGCTCTGCCATGTATAAAGAAAGGTTTGGACTGAATAACGAAACCGAAATATGGCACTAAGCTGTGCGTACGATGAAGTTGCGGTTTGTCGAAACTACTGCTCGCTTGACGAAGAACCGCCATGTCTGTAACATGATTGGACATTTAACTGATGGTGGTCGTTGCGTCACAGGGCCTCACTCTTTGGAGCGTCAATTTGACGTTGCGTGACGTTGCGTACCACCATATTTGCTGCTTAAAATGTGAGAACGACGAAGTGCCCCAAATTGGCCGCCATATTGTTGTAAATTGAGTTGCTCGCGGTTGCTCGTTCGATGTGTCGCCTCCCATACGTATGAGTAGAGGTCATTCTGTAAATTATTTTGCCAACATGTTTCGGTTCAATATTATCACAAAGTAGTGCATGTAAAGCTTGCTTTTAAAAATAAAAGCTTGTTACTTCATTTGACTTGTTCGAAGTTGTGGTTCTCGCCGCAAGAGAACGCTTCATATGTGACAGAAAATGGCGCTGTCCTTCGTCGTGTGGTAGTTGGAGGTGCTGGAGCGAAAATAATTCCGCGATGAGCGCGATACTTTTGCAATGCCCGATGAATCGTTTCGACTGCGATGCCGGCTGACGACAAGCATGGTGCGATGACTGCGCGGCAAGCTTCGCCAGGACCTGGAGAGGCGGCGTACGGGCACGAAGAACAGCCCCGACCATTGATCTGCAAGTGCTTTGTGCCCTTCGCTTCATCGCCACCGGCATTTACCACGGCGCGATCGCAAACATCATCTTGATCCATAAGAAAGGGGACGTCAAGGACCTGAAAAATTACAGGCCCATCAGCTTACTGTCCGTTGTCTACAGGCTATTTACAAAAGTAATTGCTAACAGAATTAATACGACATTAGAGTTCAATCAACCAAAGGACCAGGCAGGATTTCGTACAGGCTTCTCAACAACAGACCATATTCATACTATCAATCAGGTGATAGAGAAATGCGCGGAATACAACCAACCCCTATACATAGCCTTCATAGATTACGAGAAAGCATTTGATTCGGTGGAGACATCAGCAGTCATGCAGGCACTGCGGAATCAGGGCATCGACGAAGCCTATGTAAACATAATGGAAGAAATCTACAGCGGATCCACAGCCACTATAGTCCTCCATAAAGAAAGCGACAGAATCCCAATAAAGAAGGGCGTACGGCAGGGAGACACGATCTCTCCAATGCTATTCACCGCGTGTTTACAGGAGGTTTTCAGGGCCCTAGATTGGGAAGAGTTAGGGATAAGAGTTAATGGAGAGTATCTCAGTAACCTGCGATTCGCTGATGACATTGCATTGATGAGTAACGCGGGAGACGAATTACAGCTTATGATTACTGAACTGGATACGGAAAGTAGAAGAGTAGGTCTGAAAATTAATATGCATAAAACTAAAGTAATGTGGAACAATCTTGGCAGAGAACAGCGCTTTGCGATAGGTGGCGAGGTACTGGAAGTTGTAAAGGAGTACGTCTACTTAGGACAGGTAGTAACCGCGGAGCCGAACCATGAGAGTGAAATAACTAGAAGAATAAGGATGGGATGGGGCTCATTCGGCAAGCATTATCAAATCATGAATGGTAGTCTACCACTATCCCTCAAGAGGAAGGTATATAACAGCTGCATCTTACCGGTACTTACCTACGGAGCAGAAACCTGGAGACTTACAAAGAGGGTTCAACTTAAACTGAGGACGACGCAGCGAGCAATGGAAAGGAAAATTGATAGGTGTAACCTTAAGAGACAGGAAGAGAGCAGAGTGGGTCATGGAACAAACGGGGGGTTAAGGATATCATAGTTGAAATCAAGAAGAAGAAATGGATATGGGCCGGGCACGTAGCACGTCGGCAGGTTAACCGCTGGTCATTAAGGGTAACTGACTGGATTCCAAGAGATGGCAAACGCGTGAGGGGGGAGACAGAAATTAGGTGGGTAGATGAGATTAAGAAGTTTGCAGGTATAACGTGGCAGCAGAAAGCACAGGACCGGGTTGATTGGCGAAATATGGGAGAGGTCTTTGCCCTGCAGTGGGCGTAGACAGGCTGATGATGATGATGATGATGATCGCAAATGACGAGGACGTGGCGACGAGCCTGTCCAGTGCGAGTCGCACGATTAATGCTGTCGGGGAAGCGATCGTCGAGCGCGTCGGCGTTGTGTGGATCACCTTCCCTGCCAGCGCGGAGGAGCCGGTCGCAGCGAAGGAAGGCTTCGTCCACATGGATTCAAGGTCTCAAGGCTGCCTACTTTTCCAGAAACGACTTTTACATCCTCAACGTCATAGTGGTGAGGACAAATTTCATCTTATTTAAAGTTGTGCATGCCGTTAGTAGAGAATACGAAGGAGGAACTTGAAAGACAGCTTTCGGCCGCTGCCCCATTTTTTAGCGACATTTTCCGTGGCTCGAACTTCAGTGACAGTAAAGAACGCAGTATTCGCGGTAAAGAAAGTTTACGTCACTATTTAGGTTCGATAGAAGTGACCTGATGACACACACAGAAAAAAAGGTTCATCGTGCTTCATACTTGATCGCGGTACATGCCTTGTATTGAAGAGATGTAATCCATGAAAGGAAACCAGACGTACTGGGTGCGCCCCAATTTCACAAACATTGATATGCAGACAAGCAGTAACTGCCACGTATGAAATGAGAGATAGAGCTGTCGAAGCTGTGCTTCAAAATCAAATGTAGAGAAATAAGTTCGCTGCACCACTGAATTACTGCTTGTACTGCGTGTGGCTGGCTGCATTGCTGTTGCCGACTTTCTTCCACTGCACACAACACTTTGCAGGTATCTGACCAACGTTGCGGTATCACTGCTCTCGTACCTTGAGTTTGTACACGACACCTTTGCGTGGAGGGCATATGCTTTGAGCCGGGGCTTAGGCAGTGGACGCCGTGGTAGTTGATAGGTATGCAAGCTTGAGAATGCGTGTATGGTGTTTAATGTAGCAAAGACATTAGTCATGGTTCTTTTATTACTTGCTGCGTGGTTCCCAACTTCTCAAGTTTGTTTTATCCTCTCAATTTCTGCCCCCTATGTTAGTACTGGCAGCATACCCCAGTTGCACGATATCTTCTCTGGTAGCGCCGGTGTTCCCTTGATTGAAAAACTTGGACCATCTCTCGGAAGGGAACCCTGATGGGATGCGAAGCAGCAGCGGTGCGCACGGCGTTGACCCGGTTGAAACGGGCGTCATCGCAGATAAACGAGCCGAAAGAGTGTTTCCACTCGACGTGCGGTCGAGCGTTGTGGGCGGTGGAGAGGGTGAAGGGAGAGAGAAGTGACACGTTCAGAGGTGTTGCGAGCGGGCGGAGCAGCCGGGAGCTGCGGGCGCTGCCGCGAGCAGGCTGCGGGTGAGGGAGAGAGTGACGTCAGCGCGCACCTGCGAGGGAAGCGTGCGAGGGGAGCGTGACGTCGACGCGCAGCTGTGGCGTGACCTACTTGGCAACGCTCCAACACCTACGGCGAGGGGAACGCTTTGCGGCGCATTCCTACGGACGCACGTAACGTACGGCGTTACACACGTGAGTCAAATAGCTGCTTCGCATCTAAAAATCTCTCAGGCACATATCTTACAAAAACAAATCGTACTGAGAGCCCTGGCAGCACACAATAATCCATCTCGTTATCAGTGTATAATTGCAACTTGTCTTTCTGTGGTCATGGGAAAGACTGCTAGTGCAATAGAAAAGTCAAGCATGAAAGAAACTTCCATGACGACATCGTGTGATCGTTTATTATAAAGGGGTGAAATAGTAAAAATAGTAAGCATGTCACGATACAGAAATGAAATGCTACATTCAGAGGCTATGTTGATTAAAAGAATGGATGAAATTGAACTGCCTTAAATGCGCATTCACAGAAACAAATCATACGTATATAGAGGACAGCTGCTATGAAAACAGAAATACAAATAAGCAAGCACAGCCGAGTGCTATACAGAAATAAAATGATTTACTTAACTCAAAGGTACTTCAGTCATGGTTCATAAAAATAACTAAAAACAATCCGAACCGTTGCAAAAGAAATCTGCTATCACTTTATTTTTACAGCATAAGCACAACAAAATCAAGGGAAACCAAGCCTTGAGTGCACTGCCCGCCTGCGGCCACCGCCCACAAATCAGTCCTATGCAACCAAATGAAAGCACTACACCTTCTTCCCCAAAGTCACTCGCCCCTCCTGGTCTATGAAAAAAGTTAAAGGTTGCACTTCAGCATCTTCATTGTCCTTTCCCCTGACGAAGGAATCGAGCTGATTCTAAACCATTTGGAAATAAACCCATTTTTTTCATTGGAGCCTTTGAAAGCTGTACTTAGCTAACCCAACCAGACAATCAATTTTGTGAATATGTCTATCTGCAGAAAAATGAAAAGGCAATACATATCGCTGACACAGTACCTTTTAAAAGAAGTGAGAGAGGTATGGTACATATTCAAGTGTATATTTACATTATGCTAATCAGAACACTGTCCTGCGCAGGACTCGGTGCATAACCTCTGCAACCTTGTATGCTTGTCCCCAACCCTGGAGTACATCCTGCGGGATCCCCTCCTGCCCGATTGAACCGCACCCACTGATCACTGTGATGCGTCGTGGAACATTGCGTTGGAGTCCTCACGGCTCGCTTTCGGTGCGTGCAGAGGTACAGAGCACTACTATGGCCCACTCTGCACGTCAAAGATGGTCGCAGTTCGCATGGTGCTTCACAACCTCGGTGTTCGGCAGCAGCTGTCCGAGTCAGACAACATTCCTGGCACTGATTCTGAATGAGAAGATGCGGACTTTTACAGCAATAGCGATGATCCGGCAACTGTAGGCGGGACCACCTTCTGCAGCGGTTCACAGCTGGGCACCCTTGCATGTGACAAGCTTATATTCCTGCGAGATCTGCGCATAAACATGAAACAGAAGAAGCTCTTTTTTTTTCTCAAAGCACGGTAGCCACTTGCATTGTGTTCGATCCTGTGCCTATCACCTGTACTTGTGTTCAGCAGGAATTTCACGCTGACAAAAGCTGCTTCCTTGTTCACGGCAAGGTGGCCGCTTGCCTTGTGTTTCATCTGATACCTATCACATCTACGTGTGTTCTTGCAGAAATTGTATTCTGACAAAAGCTTCGTTATGTCCTTTCGTTGAGAGCATGCTAATTGTACCAGGCAGTTAAGCAAAAACATGCTCATCTCTGGTGAATCATCGTAGGACTAGTTTTTTGAGGCCATAGTAACTCTGGAAAAAGCCCGCGTTATTTTATACCGGTGCATGCAACCTCGAACTTCTTTCCAAAGCGTTGTTTTCAGCACTTTATTCACTGTGCGAACCCAGTGAAAGACTTTCCATTATATACGATGGCTGTAAGAATCTCACAGGTGCTGCACAAAAGTTCTATTCATTTAGTAGTCCACTCCAACATGCAAGAGCACAAGCTTGCTCCTGTTGGAAATCTATGTAAATATTTAGAGTGCACAAAACGAACCAGTACAGAAAGGGGTGATGCGGACAGAGTGCTGTGTCATTCCTTTCTGTCCTGGTTTCTCTTGTGCACTAAAAAGGTTTACATGCAAGAGTAATCTGTAATATTATAGAATATGCTGCGAGGCAATTTACTTTCTTCTGTAATGATTTTCCAAGTGCTTTGACGAAATCGCCTTGATTTTTATAGCTCTTCAACCATAATGTTATGGTCCGTCTTTGCAATAATAAAAAGCCGTCAAGTTGTCTCATTTTTTACATCATTGTCTCATCATTCACTGCTGCCAACAACAAAGGATGCGTCTAATATTGTGCCAGCCAGTTTTGAAACAAGCACATGAACAAAAAAGACCTTTCTTTGCATGCAGTTTGTACATTTCTTAGTGCTACCAGTGCAAAGTAACATCAACTGCGTAAAATACAATCCCCTTTTCTTTATCTGAAGCCATTATACACTTCTTATTCGTGTGTTGTAAGCAACGTAGAAGTACCTTCCATCGTTAGAACCTTCGGGGATGCATTACTTCTGTGGATTGAGATTCGCCTCAAGACGATATCTTTCAGAATTAGCAGGGACAGTTGGGCGACTTGGTTGAAGTTCATCTTAAAAAAACGCGAAAAAAACCACGACGGACAAAAGGGAGTAGACTGGACGACGCGCTACTAGCAACTGAAGCTTTAATCAAAAGCGAAGAAAGATATATATACACACACACATTGCAAAACAAGATAAAGAAACAAATCACCGCAGAATGAATATGCATAAAAAAGAAAACTAGGCACGTTTTTGTCACCAGCTTAGGTTATATCAAGGTATTCTACCTCTCGGCTTGATAGAGCTACAGACGGACAGCTTATGCAAGAAACACCGGCTTTAGCAATATTGGCAGCTTCGACAATTTCGCGAGTTCCTCTGAACTCGGTTCGAAAACAAAATCGATGTTTCTACTCCCTTTTGTCCGTCGCGGTTTTTTTCGCGCTTTTTTAAGACGATATCTTTTAGATTGAATTGATCGTGCATTACATGAGGTCCTGAAACTTATCTGTTATTGCACGAACGTCTGTGTATTTACACGATTGTAAATTATTTTGCAGTAGTCCGTAAGCATCCTTATCAAAACATATAACAGCATCTCAATGATCACGAAAGTTCAGGATCATAGTTCCCGCATCGTAGACATAAATAGCACGACTCGCTGTAGGCCTAGTTGGCACATTACTTCAAATAAAGTGGGCACTGAACCGCCGCCACAACAAAAAAGGCAGAAGAAACAGAAGGGGCATTATCAATACTTGCAATGCTGTGCAGCTCCTTATTTATTTATTTATTTATTTATTTATTTATTTATTTATTAAAGGTACTTTCAAGGCCCGAAGGCACTACAGAAAGGAGTGGTGTGAACAATCGTAAGTGCAGTTTAAAGAAGAAAAAATGAAAAAAAAAATTACAGGGCATCATGTACGGCGAGCTTGAAGTCTTTTTGGTCCGTTAAACAGGCGATGGAGGCGGGAAGGTGGTTCCAGGCGGCGCTTGTCCTTGGCACAAATGAATCATTATACAGTCTGGTGCGACAGGATGGTAGGCCCACCTTAAAGCGATGATCGGTCCTTGGTGATATGAAGTGAGGTGGATGAAAGAGGGCGTCCTTCAAATGGCTGTTACAATGATAGATTTTGTGAAAAAGGTTAAGGCAAGACAATTTGCGGCGCAATGAAAGATCAGGCAAGTTTAGGGTGCTCTTCATGGATGTGACACTGGAATGACGTGAATAATTTGATAAGATGAAACGTGCTGCGCGATTCTGAGTGGCTTCGAGAGAGTGAATGAGAATGGCATGAGTTGGGTCCCATATGGCACATGCGTACTCTAACTTTAGTCTGACCAATGTTTTATACAGTGTTAACTTGAGTGACGATGGAGCAGAGGAAAAGTTACGGCGCAGATAACCAAGCATGCGATTAGCGTTATTAATCACATATTCTGTGTGTTTGTTCCAGGAAAAGATTAGAAGATATGTGAAGACCAAGGTATTTATAATTGTCAACAGATGGTAATGGAATGTTATTGAGGGAATAAGTACGCGGACAGTGGGTGGTAGTGCGACGTGAAACTTGCATGCTCCTGCATTTAGATATATTAAGTGTCATGAACCATGTCTTACACCATGCGAATATGCTATCTAGGTCGCGTTGAAGGTTAAGATGATCGATATGACTGGTTATTTTCTGGTAGAGGACGCAGTCGTCTGCAAAGAGTCGGACAGTAGAGGAAGAAACACAAGAAGGAAGATCATTAATGTAAATTAGGAAAAGCAGTGGGCCTAAAACGGACCCTTGTGGTACACCAGATGTTACTGCGGAATTAGGTGAACAAAAATGGTTAGCTGTCACGTGCTGGCTACGGGTAGAGAGGAATTCCTTAATCCATGTAAGTACATTGGGGTCGATGTTGAGCTGAGTAAGTTTGAAAATGAGTAGTTCATGTCAAACGGAGTCAAATGCTTTAGCGAAATCTAAGTATATGCAGTCAGTATCAAATTCAAGATCTGCGTTAATAAACAAGTCGTTAGTAAAACACAGCAACTGTGTTTCGCATGAAACTGCCTTACGGAAGCCATGCTGATAAATGCTGAAGAAGGAATTGGATTCAAGGAATTCAATTAGGTGCGAGTATATGACATGTTCTAAGATTTTTACTGGAATGGATGTTAACGATATGGGACGGTAGTTATTGGGGGGAATGTACATCACCAGATTTATGCACAGGGACCACCTTCCCAGCCTTCCAGTCAGATAGCAGTGTGGACGTCTGTAATGACTGTTCAAAAAGTTTTGACAATATTAAAGAAGAATAGACTTGAGTACATTTCAACATTTTTGATGAAATGCAATCTGGACCAGCCGATGATGACACTTTCAAGTTTACAACCAGTCTTTCGACACCAACTGCATCAATGATAATAGGGTCCATCGGCAAGAAATCGGTGCTTGTTAAATGTGGAAATGTAGTGGGGATGCTGTTATGAAAGTGTGCAGCAAAGACATTACTCAGAACGTTGCAGCACTCGCTAAGAGCGACTGGGACGTCAGACTGGATTAATTGGATATGTCGCGTTTTAGTTCCGCTAACGATGCTCCAAAACTTACGTGGATTAGAGCGCAGCAGCGAAGGAAGAGTTTCGTCGAAAAATACTTTTTTGGCCTTCGAAAGCGCAGTACAGAATTCACTGTTAAATGTCTGATAGGAAGACCGATGGTCTGTTCTGGCTGTTGATTTCGCGCGTCTGAATAGTCGCTTCTTTTTATTGCGCATGCGTTTCAACGTGTTATTGAACCACGGAGAACGAGGATTCGATGAAACTCCCCTCTTAGGTACAAATCGGTCAATTAGGGATATCAATTTGTTCTTATATTCTAACCAGTTCTGTTCAACTGATCGCTGCTCAAAACGAGAAAAGAATAGGTCAACGAAAGATTGTAACTCTGTATTCATTCCATCAAGTCCGCTTTGCTATAGTCTTGGATAATTTTCGTTGTTTTCTTGATGGAAACCCGTGCTTTTATTGTGAAGTGGATTATACAATGGTGGCTAATTCCCGGTAGATGAGTGAGGGGTGAAGCTAGGTCAGGTGTAGTGGTAAGTACTAGGTCTAATACGCTAGCGGAAATGGGAGTAACGCGAGTGGGAAAGTCAACAAGCTGGGTAAAGTGAAAGTCGTGACAAAAAGCAAAAATTGCCTGCTTTCAACTGAGTTGTGCTTTAAGGTAACCGGGTCTCTTTCCCACATGATGTCGGGAAAGTTGAAATCGCCAAGGATGAACAAAGGTGATCTTGGGTATCTGACGAACAGCTGATTGACAACATCGTGCAGGTCATTGCAAAAGGATGATGATGCAGTTGGTGACCGATAGCAAACACAAAATATTATTTCGCGAGAATCAATGAGCACGCGGATACAAACAAGTTCAAGTGAAGATATAACAGGAATAATATGAGAAGCAAGATTATCGGCAACCGCTAGCAGAACACCCCCACCAGACCGGTAATCGCGGTCACATCGGTAAAATTTGTAGAGCTTCTCACAATCCAAGATTTCTTCATTTTTTACTTTTGCAGAAAGCCAAGTCTCTGTCAGACCAACAATATCAGCGGAACAGGAATCAATAGCAGAAGTCAGTTCGACGCGTTTATTCAGGACGCTGCGCACATTAGAAAAGAAAAAAGAGGCGTTTCCTGCGCAGGAACGAGACGGGCGTAGCTATGAAGTGCTAGGAGTGTCAGCACGTGCAGATACAGATGCTTCTTTTTCCCGAGCTTGTGGTGAATTGATTTCGCAAACGCTGTCGCTTTCTGCGCAGTAAACGTAAGTTTTTTTGTTCATGATTAGTTTGTTAACGCGTAGCAAATACGGTTGCCCGGCTGCCTTTGCAAATTCTGTTAGTTTCCTCCTTGAGTTTCGCGTGGTTTTGCAAAAATCTTCGCTAGCTGATCCACCAGTTCCTTTGGAACTTTTGTCTCTGCGCCAGGATAGCATCTCTAACCTTAGATGACGAAAATTTGACGATAATTGGCCGAGCCTTCTCAGCGGCGTAAGTTCCAAACCTGTGCGCTCGGGAAACTTCAGAGTCAGAAATGTGCATGTCAAGGTGTCGGGACAGTAGATCACGAACGTGACCTTCAGACTGGGCCCACGTCTCATTAGGGCTGTCTGATATACCAAAGAACAATAGGTTGTCTCGTCTGGACCTGTCTTCAAGATCGTCCAGCCGGGCACTGAGTGCCTGGCCTTGCGCCTTGACAGTTTCAGTGATCGGGCGTGGCACATCGCTGACTACTGCAGAACCGTCACATGACTCAACGAAAGCTTCTACCGCCGACAACCTTTCCGTTAAATCAGCAACAGTTTTCGCTAATGCCTCCTGTTTTGTCTTTAGGTCGGCAAGAGTTTCCATTAGCTCATCATGACGGTGATCACCTTTTTCAGACAGCTTAGCGATCGCGTCTAGTATTTCTTTGTTAGTATTTGCAGGGCCAGGGTTTAATTCAACGTCTCCGCAACATAGTAAAAGCTTTGTGACATGCACGCATTCACACACACATTCAAATAGGACACTTGGGCACGGTAGGAGCAGCAGACAGACGTTATTGGTTCGCTTACAGTAAAGAGAAGTAGGTTTACTAACCTGCACAAAAAGCAAAATCGGATTTCTGAGCGACCGCATCGTTGCCGCTCCACCGTGCCCACTGAAGGAACAGATGAATTCCGTGGTCTTTATATCCTCTTGCGTCGCTGCAGTCGCCCGCAGCGTTGTGGACCAGGTGACGATGGAAAGACTGTCACCGTCAGATAGTGGCAGATGACGCGTATCCATGCAGATCGGGGCCGCCAGCAACACCGGTGAAGAGTAGTTGGCATGCGCTGGATCCGCACGTTGTAGGAACGTTCCAAATCGGGCGACAAACTGCACAAAAAGCAAAATCGGATTTCTGAGCGACCGCATCGTTGCCGCTCCACCATGCCCACTCTTCCCTATCGGCAGCGCCTTTGGACGCCACAGGCCTTGGGGAATAAGGGGCCGCCGCAGCCCAACACTGAGCCGACGTGCCAACTGTAATGATACCGGCGTCGCCAAATCAAACGCATCTCCGCCTGTTCTCCTGCAATAAGCACGTGCATAGCTGAAACGTCAAGACCACCCAATTTAAACGCAAGCTTACCTGATTGCATTGCGATTCCCCACCTCGGGATCACGCTGCCACCACTTTCCTTCACCGGCGACGGCCTTCTTCTGGGGCCCAGGCGGTAAAGGCGCTCTGTTAGCGTCCGTCACAGCTCCCGTCGTACCACCGGCAGCAGGCCGCCCTCCAATTATGGGGACGATCAGTAATAAAATCCAACATTGCGGTCCACTGTTCGGCGCTCAGTCAATACCGCCACAAACAAAACACCCCACACAATAAGGATGCACGCAATGTCGACGCTGGCTTGACTGGTTCGCTTAGTGACTAAAAAAGTTGCTATGGCTGCGCTAAATTGAAGACGATATCGTCTGATTCACGACTTTAAAACCACACGCTTCACTTTCGTTTTATTTTCTTGTTGTTGCGTTTACAATTAAAGAGACAAAATGGTACTTAATTGCACGTTTCTTTGTATTTCACGACGCCCTTACGTCACGTTTCGCAAGCAGTTCATGCGTTTTCGTCACCATTGTGTACACGTCACGCCAACGTCAATTTTGACAGAAAATGGCGGAAGTCCAGAATAGCACCCCCGGTGGCAATGTACGCTTGTACCAAGCAATATTACTGTGATATTACGTGTTGCATTGTGACGTATGTATACAGGACGCGTGTGCTTGTGAAGCATGAAAGTTATTTTCACTGCATTTCCAAGTAGAGGAAGTTATTTTCAATGTAGTTACAAGCATACGCGTGGCTGTGTGGTAGAACACCTGCTTGCCCCGCAGATGGCCTGGGTTCGATCCTTACTCGGACCCGGAAATGTTTATTATTTATTTCATTTGCATCTTTCTCGATTTTTCGGTCACGAACATGATAATTTTTGGCTTTCAAATAACGACGCTGACACCGACGCCGGAATTTCTGCGAAACGAGCTCTTTAAAAGCCAGAAAATATTCACCATGCAGCATGTGCGCAGCCACAAAACAATCACTTCGGTCGTTTTTAAATGCGTTCAACGATGTGACGAAGCGCACTCTGCTCTAAAGTGAATATTAAAAATGTATATTTGACCATAGTTAATCAACCAACTAAGCGAAATCTAAAAATGCCAGAACGAGCGTCACGTGACTGTAAACTATATGCCATTGCTTTCACTCAGTCATGGTTAAACGCTTTTTTTTCTAATACTTGGTTCTACTTACGTGAAACACCCTGTGTACTTTTTCAGTTGCGGAACTGCCTTGGTATTTTGCTTGGGTATATTCGCTTTCCATGTTTAGGTCGCTGTAAAGTCCTTTCTTTGTGTTACAAAAAATCAGGTAATCAGTCTAGAAGTTGCAATAGTGTGAACAGCCGTGATATCCTGCGACGCTTTTTGCCACGTACAATATGCATCTGGGAAGCTTCTGGGCGGCAGAAGTTCTCTCGGAAGAGAAAATGGTAAACGATTGCACTTTATTGTGGACATGTTGCTAACGGACACTTTACGCAAGTTGATAGGGTGAATATGAAAAATCACTGCAGTTTTATGCCCTCAGTGAACTGTGAGCGCCGACTCGGTGGTTATCCTCTTCAGATGATGCTTCACCAAAATTATCGCTACCAGCCTTGTTGCTGCTCTACAACTGTAGGGTGATGCGGTGATACGAAAACGGTAATACGCTTACGGACAAACTAAGACTCTGCACCGGCATTTGTGTGATCTTGGGGAGGCTTCTTATTGAAGTTCTTGCAAGTAGACGGCAACGTGCTAGCTGGTCACTAAGTAGAGCAGCGACACCCATAAAATACAAAAGCGTCATGTAAACAAATGCCAAAAACTTGTTACGGAATGAAACTAATATACATTAAGCAAGAAAAACATAACTTTTGGGATTCAAACAGATATTTCATTGAAATAAACGAAGTTGGTCGCAGTTAAGACATTTTCAAGCAAACACTTCTGTACGTAGGTATATGGAGCGTCATTATATAGATCTCTAATAGCAAATTTACAAATGTATCGAAGTATCTTAAGATACAATTGGGAAATATCGTATCGGATACATTCATTCCAGAAGTATCTTGTATTTGTATCTTTGTATCTGCGATACTTGTTGCCCGAGTATCTTGTATCGTATCGCGATACAATTTCAAAGTATCTTTGCCCAGCCCTGGCCGACTGGCATGCAGGGTTTGTGCTTGGAGGTGTTTTATATCATTCGTACACAATTATGAGTGATATTAGTCTATTGTTAAAACTTATGGTGTCTCACATCTACGCATTTCCCCTTTACAACTTACGGACACCGTGGACGGAGCAGCCTCGGCCCTAAGGAGCTTCGCCCCTAATACTATCCAGCACCTAATAAATGTCTTAGCTCAGAACAAGCACCTTCAAAATAATAAAAATTACTCCAGTATTTGCATTTCTGTATCTGCCTTGCTGTAACTTTATTACGGAATGCTTCTTTTCGTCTTTTTGCAAGTGTATCTCCGAAATATCGCGTTACTTCAAATAGAAATGTATCTCAGTATCTGTATTTGAGGCTTCCAGCCCATGTATTTCAGTATCTGTGTTCCGGAATACTTTTTCTGAGCATCTATGCCTAGTCCTGCATGCAGCGACATAACCATCTGACATCATCGCGTTATGATTTTTTGCATCACTCGTGTGACGCCGCAGAAACCGACGCCCATTTTCGCGTTTGACATTGTGCATGCTCTCTCAATCAGCCACTCTCTATCCCTCATTATCTGAGGTTGTCGCATTGATTATCTAAGGTTGTCGCATTGAAACTCGGGACAAAAGTCGATAGCTTCGGGGCCTACACCCTGAAGTCCCATATCCTAGAACATTCCTCCACTCAACGCTCCTCCTCCAGCTGAAAAACTCGCTGACATTAATGTTCAATTGGCACGAGTGGTCACCACTTATATAGGAGAGAATAGGCAGTAGTTGTTCAAAAGTGTGGCGTCACTTTTTGTACCATGGCGGCCATATGCTCCGCATGGTCAAGTGAAGGAGGAAGTTCGATTCAAAGCTTGTTTTAAAATACGGAGCTTAATGTATTTGGGAGCCCCATGATAGGTTGGAAGAATCCTAAAAAGGAGAACCGATAGCTGGGCTAGTTAGTAATAGTTCTCGAACATTTTCTAAACAGCGCAAATAACGACATGGATAAGAGAGATTGAAGGTCACAGTGTATGTTGTCTATGTCGTAATGTGCGCTATTTTCGATATGTCCAAGATGATCCTTTGAAGGCGTACTCAATTTCCGATGTCCGTTGCAGAGAAAGTTCATGTGCGCACGGAACACCGTCTCCGATAGGGTCCCAGTTTTCACGGCAGCATATTAACGCGACCGCGTTAAAAAGCTCGTTTTGCCGAAATTCCGGCGTCGGCGTCTTTGGTTGTGAGAGAAAAATCACCATCTTGTCCGTGACCGAGAAAACGAGAAAGATGCAAATAAAATAAATAATAAAAATTTGCGGGTCCGATTGAGGTTCGAACAACGGCCGTTTCCGTTTCAAGTAGGTGAGTTCTAGCAAAGCCACGCGTCTGCTTGCGAATACAGTGAAAATAACTTCCTCTGATTGGAAATTCAGTGAAAATAACTTTCATTCTTTACAAACGCTCGCGTCATGTGTACAGGCTTCACAATACAACATGTAATATCGCAGTTATAATGCGTGGTACAAGCGTACATTGTCATCGGGCGTCAGAACATGTGATTATCATAACGACTTCGTGGTTTAAAGACGGCCACCTATTAAAAGGCACACACGTTACAGTGTGTATTCCCTTAAGACCACCTATTGAGTGCATAGCAAGTTCGAAAATATTTAACGCGCCTAATTTCACGTGGTTTGAGGCATGCCTCCCATTACACAGTATGCAGCCATATGCGAAAGCTTCGCTGACACAAGCCACTTTCAACTTTATCGTAACAAGGGTTGAAAGTTGGGCGAGTTGGTACGGTAACATCTTCAGAAAAAGTGCGCAGCAGAATGAGACACAAAGAAAGAATTGACGAAAACTGCGCTCGTTTTCGTGAATTCTTTCTTTGTGTCTCGTCCTGCTGTGCAGTTTTTTCTGAAGATGTCAACTTTATCGATTACATTGTAGTAATCAGTAACCCTCAACTTAAACTTCTCGAGTAACATGATACAATAAAAAGTGTCTACTGAGTGGTTGAAGTACGCTCTAGAGACAGGATGTCGCTATCGCGTTCAACTCTTAAAGGCGAAGCTTAAGGGTCCCCCCAATTTTGACAACATTATTCGGGAGTTCCACAATCGTATACTAACTTCTCGATAAATACATGTAATGGACAAATATCTGGCTTTCGATATTTTAGTTGTCTTTTTCCTCCTGCCGGAGGAAAAAGCAGCACATACTGCCGGAGCGCAGTATGTGCTGCACACATACTGCGCTGCGGAAACAGTACAACTTCCAATTGCTAGTTGTCGCCCGCAGCGTGCGTTCCTTGAGTCTGTACTCGTGAAGTGTGTGCTTTCATGTTCATTCTGATGACTATTCTGCGCAAGAAAAACACCTAACGCAAGAAAATATGACACACTAAACAAGAGCCAAGAAAGTTTCCAAAAAGGTTACAGAAAGAAGGCCAACAGACGGGAAGCACTGTTGTATTGCATTTCTTTTTGTGTAGCGTCTATTCCTGCGTTCTGTAGTTTTGTCGAATAACGACAGTGTTTAAGACTATAGGCCTACTCAAATAACATTTTTTTTTAATAATAGTATTGTACTGAGAAGAACGCCGGCTAAAATTTTAGACGAAGTTCACTGACAGGGTGGATAATTTTTAAACTATTATTGGCGCCGCGTTTTATGTGCCGCCGCGCTAGCGTTGGCGTCGTAGTTCTACCTCGTTTGAGGTCTTCTGCGCAATGCCGTTGTGCAGAATTGACACCAAAAATGGAAGGCATTTTACTGTGAACCCAGTCAATAAACTACAGCCCAACGCAGCAACACGCATCCGTTCGCATTTTCAGCAAGCTTAGAAAGCACAATGCACTAGTAAATCTTTCTAGTAAAAAACAAAGTCATTATACGCTCTACATGTCGAGAAAAGGCAGGTCTTTTTTTTTTGTTTCTTTTCTCATGGTAAACCGAAACAGGACGAATGGAATAGAAATAAGTTATGGGCAATATAGAATAATGCTAGCTCAAACACATCTGATGTGACAATTTCAAGCACTGTTGGAAAAACGACGCACATTTCTGCACCACCCAGAGAATATAATTGAAAGAAAAGATGTTCAGAAGGAGAAGATCAGTGGATGAGTTGTCTATATGAGTTTATGTAGACTTTTGTACTGCGTACGTCCTCCGAGTGAGAAATGTTATAGGAAAATCTTGATTGACGCCACCATCGAAGGAATCGGTAGAACAGGAATTTGAATGCCGCCGTTACAAAAGTAGCTGAAAGTTCATCGTGCATTCATAAATAGGAACCTCTACACTCTCTGCTTAAGTTTAGCGGCTACAGCACCGTTTGATTTGGACGCACCTACGTTTGTACATGAGAGAACATCTTCATCACGACGAACAACGTGAATGATCAAGATTAAACCATGTCAATTAGGTCACGTAGAGCAGTACACAGCGTACGGTGAATTCCGCGCATAGACGGCATCGACAGGCACACAATAAACACTAGCACTCGATAAGCGCTCACGGAAAGCGTCGTCATTTCATGAAACGAACAGCAAGGTCTTAGCTCTCCCGTGTTTGGGTAACCTATACTTCTGTCATGAATGCACTGCCTCCCAGCGCCTCTGGTACGCGAGTGGCAGAGATCACAGCTAGAGCCGTGAACACACCAAGGTGTCCCGCCACGCGCTGGTGTGTCTCACTGCAACAACGCACTCATTGAAACTGTACTGAAATGAGACTGGCGGAAATCAGGTAGCCAGCCTCCGAGAGACCCTTAGTAATGCACTTCGTAGTCAGTATTGAACGAAGGAATGCATCATCGAGGCATCCTAGCGCTGAGACTACCGAAGCGCGTCCTGTCGGCGCGCGTTTTTGTCGTGACGCAGTACTTAGCTGCACCTATCCAAGATGGCGAAAACACCACACGCCGACAAGGTTACCGTGAAAGGAAGAAGATGTGAAGAAGATAAGGTGCGTTTCTTAACGTTCGCGCCATGGCGCAGTGGTTAAAACGCCGAACTTTCATCGTCACTCTACCGAGAGGTCGTGAGAGTTCCACTCTAAGGTGATCCAAATTTACAAAACATTTCCTTCTGTTTTTCTCTATCATCTGCAATTTACCGACGTATTTCCGTGACGGAAGTACGTCAGTGAAGTCTCGGTGGACCGTGACCTAAAACACTTTCATGTTAATAATAAACAGATCACTCGTATTTTGGAAACGACGGCTGATAAGCAAAAGCACAGTAAAACACAACGCGGGCAAAATGCGCTTGCCTCAGGGAAAAAAGTTAGCGCGGCTATTTCAGGCCCGATATAACGGCACTCTGTCAATAACCTCTACAGTGAACCTTTAAAAAATTTTAAACGAATGTTTCAAAGCCCCTTTTTTGAAAAATGACGCTAGTATTTAGAAAATAGCATCCAGGTTTTATTGAAGGGCGCCAAATATTATAAATCTTTTTACTGACGTATGCTCTCAACTATATGTGTCAGAAAGGATAAGCGTAAGAAGCCATAAAAGCAAGGGTTCGTAGACTCGAAATGCTGAAAAAAGACACAGTAAATTTTTTTATACGGCTATTGCCGTTTGGTTGTGCGTCATATGTGCGCCATGGGAGTATGGTTCTATATAAAGCCAATAAGACAACTGAGGCAGCGTACATACATTGAATCGCCTACGAAGCGTTGCACCAGGTGAGAGAAATGTCTATCTGCTGGAAAGCAAATATACACTATAAATATTTGCAGGTGATTTTTATTTATCTTGAACAAATATGTCTTTTTTAAATTTGTCTACTCCTAGGTGTTCGAAATTGTTACCAGCGTTGCAAGATGAAGAAAAGCTCTACTCTGTTGTTGCTTGCCATCGTAGCCGGTAAGTAAGGATAATAATGAAATTAAATGTTTCCTCATGGCAGGCGCTATTTGCTTGGCGATATATTTTGCTACTGTTTAAGACAGCGCACAGAAGCTGCGCACATAGATTCACCATGCACTTTATGACGTCTTATATTTGCGTATTGTTACTGTAAAAATTTTTTTCTAAAATTATTGCATATCACATTTCATTATTATTATTATTATTATTATTATTATTATTATTATTATTATTATTATTATTATTATTATTATTATTATATTGTTATTTGGTTCGGATCAAACAAAAATAACCACGATGACACGGAGAAAACAGGGAGGGAACAGACTGACAACTCTCACCTAAACAGGCAAAACACCTGCCTGCTTCTTGGCGGAAGGGGAAACAAAGAGGAAACGATGATATGAGGAAAGAAAAATGAAAGAAAAGAATATAGAAAAAAAGGAAATAACACAGAGGAGGACAGAAATAGGTAGTCTATAAATGGTTTATTCAAAATGTCTATAAGCGCGAGGCCCACACGGTTTTGGTTAAAGAAAGTTAGCAGGGCTCCATGGGCCTGTAGTCCCGCCGCGGAGTGCATCCACCCGGGATATGAAAATACACAAAGGACGCAACGCACGCGCCTCAGTGAGACACCGTCCCACCTATGCACTGTTCGTACGAGGGTATACATGTGAATCAGTGCAGCTAGCATTAAAGAAAACGTAGTTATCTACTTATCCTAATGGGTGCATGGGAGCGGTAACAGCGGCACAAATGTAAAAAAATGCGCAGAAAAAGCAGCATTCATGCCTTGTACATAAGGAAATTTTTAAAGAACACGCCCGCTTTTTTTGCTTCTAGCGGGCTGCACTTAGTTGTGGCACAATCGCTGTTTGTTTGGTCTGTCACGTTCAACGCCATCTTAGGAAGTAATACACCAACATGATTTCTCTAGTCTTGGTCACTCATATATAATATGGAACGCAGTGTTGGCAGTCATCACGTGTGACACAGTCATGGGACAACCCGAGGAGCTTCAGCGTTTCCGTAAGTACACAAATATGGTGAAGGACCTTTGAACTCGCTCGTTTTCTCAGCAGTTATCCCCGAAGTATAAATGCCCAATTCAAAAAGCAGTAGCAAGGTGCTTAGATGGTAACATTTGCCTTCGACACAATTATCAGCGAACTTTAATCGGCGACATATTTCTGAAGAATCTCCAAATGAGCCATTAAATACCCTACCATTGTGGGAGAGGAGGTGATGAGAAATATGGGATCTTACAGCATATTCGGATCCTGGCCACCGTCCGAAGATGGTTTTAATTTGCTGGCACTCTTAGTTGGGGCGCTATTCATTGCACATGTGCACAGCTCATGCGTGAAAGAACTGCAGACACATTTAAACCTACCCACTGCAACAGCTAAGAGCAGAAAACAAGCAGACTTAGTGTTATTTGATTCGCGATTCAATAATTCAAGCCTGTCTCCCTCAAAGGTGCCGGTAACCCTGTGTACGCGTGCTTCTCAGTTGTGCTTTTGTCATCTAGTACTTCCGATGTCAGATATGCTAGTGAGCAGATACATTCTTCGTGATAGACAAAATGTATTTTAAATTTTAAAGACCAAGCAATCAGTTACGAATGAAGTACCATATGCGTAGTTTGCACTACGTTTCGTATAAATATATAGCATTCTTACGTGTGCTGCGCGTTGAAGAATATTTCAATAGGTGGACTGCTGAGAAGGTTAGCCGAGTGCATACATCCGCTGTTTTATTAGAATACATTAGTAGGCCAGAAGAAGTAAGCTAGAGCGTTCAGGAGTGTCGTGTTTGTGCATTGTGATGCCGCTATTAAAATCATGTGCATGTCGCTCGAAAGCACCGTAGGAATGCGTCAGTATTTCATGTTACTTAGCGAAATATTACTCAGAATTAATGGAGCGAAACTGGTGTTTTCTCATTTTCAGGTCGCGCTAGCAAATGCACTAAACAGAAGTGCAATGAAGAATGCCAGGATTATTATGAAGGTGTCTGCCAGGATGGACGCTGCTACTGCGTCTAGTAACCGCTTTAACCGCTGAAAGATAACCAAGGTTATGAAAAAATTCAGATATCTTCACGGAAACATGAATAAAAAAGCGGTAAACTTGCTTCCATGATGGTGATGCTCTCTTAAACATTATACCATTCTTGTTCATCTTGTTTCACTGAGCAGTTGTGAACATCATATATATTATATGAATATATAAAGGTATAACGTTCTTTTTTTTATTGGCGCCAGTATGCCCTAAGGCATACGTTATATAAAAATAAAAAAGAAGCTGCTAAAGAACAGTTCATTTGTCGAAGTTTCGATCGTAGACCGGATCTTCATCAAGAAAAAAATTCACGAGGCTTCGATGGGCCTTTTACACCATCGTCTTCTGAAAAGTTAGGGAAAGAAAAACTAAACAATGTAAAGAACAAAACAATAGCAAGAAAAAGAAAAAAAGTCACCAGGAGACCAAGTGCACATACGAAACACAGGTGCTTTCTGTAGAAGAAAATAAAAAGAAGAAAAAAAAGAAATATATAGATATATATCGCCGATCCCGGTGGACACATTAAATTCCTTTCGTCCATTGTGAAGCCCCACTTCTCCGGCTCCCCCCTCCTTTTGCTCGTGATTATTAGTGTGGGGGGCTGAAGCTTGACAAGATGTGATAAGCGCTCAAAAAATAAAATAAATCAAGCGTTACTAAGCGCCTTGTAAGCGCCTCATAATGAGTGACCAGAAGGCCATCTGCACATACTTGGTGATGCGAAAAACATGGTCTTCTTGAGAAAAAAAAACCGCAGATGCCACGCATTGTGGGAACCGATCTAATGCGAAGCAGCCAGCAAGGAGCAAATCATGCTGTACATAACATGCTTGTAATGAATTACACATTAGGACCTGTCATTTATGTTCGTCATGCAGTCATGTAACCGCAATACCAATTTTGGTGCATCTCAAGCTAGGGAGCTGGACGCAAGTGCACCACGAGCGTTGCATGTGAATCACGTTGTACATGACAGACATATCGTGATTTTCATGTTACCACCTGCAATTTATGTTCGTCATACAGTCACGTCGCGCAATACCCATTTTGGTGTATATCGAGCTAGTGAAACGGCCGCGAGCGTACCATGAGCGTGGCATGCAAGTCATGTTGCTCATGTCATCATTTCCGTATTACCATTTGTGATTTATGTTCGTCAAACCGTCACATCACGCAATACCAAATTTGGTGTATATCAAGCTGCCGAAACTGCCGCGAGCGTGCCATGAACATGACATGCAAGTCATGTTGCACTTGACATTCATGATTTACATATTCCCACCTGCAACTTACGTTCTTCGTAGAGTCACGTCACGCAATACTAAATTTATGTATATCAAGAAATATCGAGAAGCGTCGGTTTCTACATAGTGGACACTTGCAGCGCGTTGCTGAAATACAAAGACGTAACAACTATGACAGTTGTTTGTTCACGCGTGTCCTGTGTACGCCTATGCCTTCATTTCGAGTGTCCTTATTTGTGCTGCAGCGGTGCACTGCAAGTATCGAGCTGCTTGTCATTCTTCGTGTCACATTGTAACTTTTTCGCTATCACATTCATTGATTCGCACTAGTGGCGAAACTGTGACTTCTTTTAGGATTATGGTCAAAATAAATACACGGCTTTAGGAGAAGAGCATAACACACAGACACCACTCGGACATTCGACCAATCTTGTACCAACCTCGGAAAATGTCGCCAGTGATATTGGCCCAACGTCGGCATATCGCGCTTGCGCTACTTTCACCCGCATCGGCCCGATGTCGGCTACCCGACATCAAGCAGATATGGTCTTACCGTCGTTGACCTGATGTGGGCTAGGCAGCGTCGGCGCGAGGGAGGCATGCCGTTACTCATCCGAGGTAGGCGAGCCGCCATTGGGCCTATGTCGCCTACACCATGTTGGCATGGTGTCGGCCCACCGATGTCCGGAAGCCCCCCGTGTCTCTTTTGCAGCCTGTTATTATGGTGTTTTAGCAGTGGTGGTATAGCGTGCGGTAAGTACGGTAATACATTACCGTTGTGGTCTGCACAGAGCTAGTCTAGATGGGGATGCCGGCGGTGGTTGCTCGTTGAGTACAGTAACTCGATCAGAATGCAAAAGTGATCGACGTTGGGCCTGTTCGTAAAGCATAACGAAAGGTAAGACAGCGCTTAAGGAGGCCTGGTTTTTCTACTTATTGCCTTGTTGCAATAAAAACTTGTTGTTAGTAGCGCATCGTGTGTCGTCCCTTCTCGTCCCCGTTTTTTAAGCGCTGTTGTACCTTTCGTTATCGATCAGAATGACTGATACACGTGTTATAAAATACTGAATATCGTAGAACAGCGCAACAACAGTAGGAATAAACAAGAGAGGCAGAAACAGCGCTCTTTCATGTCTCTGTTGTTTCTTCCTACCGTTGTTGCGCTGTACCTATGATATTCAGTGTTAACCAACTCGCCCAAATCAAGCTCTTGTTGTTATAAATGCTCTGTCCTGATCGCGGTAGCTCAGTATTAATGCAGCTAATGTATTGTAAGTCAACAGTGCTAAAATATCTTATTGGCAGCCCTGCGGAATTCACCTGCTACCATTGGTGCTGTATTACGAAAATACTTCTTAATCACAGCGGCTCCACTGTGACCAAAATGTGCATGTGAGACTTAGAATTTTGTGAAACCGTATAATGCCTGAGAAGAAAGATCAATATTGTCTCCAACCCAACTAAAATGAAGAAAAGCCTGCTGCACCAACTACGCATGCGTCTGAGTAACGAAGGAGCAACACATTTGCAAGGTGATCAACACAAATTTATTCACACTTATGTACGGATGCCAGCCATTTCGAAATAACTATGCCATAAAGAAATACCTCAGCATCAGTACATATCATAGCGAACATCTAAAAGGATCCCACAGACACCGTAGTCTTGGAAGAAAAGCAGGAAAACCATAGTGGAGAACGGGGTCAGGCGAATATTTAAAATCTCTTCAATGTTGTTCACGTTATGATCACAATAAATATTTAAAGAACTAGGACGACAAGAAATAGGAATAAGGATTAAGGGAGAATATCTCAGTACTTGCGTTTTGCGGGCGATATCGCGCTTTTCAGCAATGACGGCGATGAATAACAAAAAAAAAATATTGCACACGTAAGATTACACTCTAAGATTAAAGTAAGATTAAAGATGTACACTCAGAAAACAGAATGCTAGGTGGCCTGGCAAAAAGCGAGATTAAGGGTAGCAAGCAGAGCAGAAGAGTAGGCAATCGCGCAGAGTAATTACTCACAGAGGAGCCCCCTGATGCTCATGAAATTCTCCAACGGAAAGCGGCACTTTTCTGGCTTCAGGGTGAACCTGGAACTCTTGATTGCGTGAAGAACAGCGTAAAGGCGCCGCAGGTGTTCGACGAAGTTTGAAGCAAACACAACGAGGTCGTCCAAGTGCAAAAAGCAAGTCTGCCACTTCAAGCCGGCCAGCACTATATCCATAACGCGTTGGAAAGTCGCAGGTGCCGAGCAAAGACCGAAGGACATGACCTTGAACTCGAACAGTCCGTCTGGTGTTATAAAGGCAGTCTTTTCTCGGGCTCGCTCGTCAACTTCGATTTGCCAGTAGCCGGTCTTGAGGTCCATCGAGGAAAAGTACTTGGCTTTGCGGAGTCGATCTAGAGCGTCGTCTATTCGTGGGCGAGGGTACACGTCTTTTTTGTGACTTTATTCAGGCGGCAATAATCAACACAGAAGCGTAGGGTTCCGTCCTTCTTCTTCACCAACACCATGGGTGACGCCCACGGACTCTTTGAAGGCTGGATGATGTCGTCGCGTACCATTTCGTCGACTTGTTTCTTATGGCGCCGTGTTCTCGCATCGAAACTCTGTACGGGCTCTGACGGAGTGGCCTGGCACTTTCGTCTGTTATGATGCGATGTTTTGCGACTGGGCTCTGCCGAACTCTTGACGAAGACGAAAAGCAGTCCTTCTATTCCAGGAGCAGGGTTCTGAGATGTTCTTGTTGATGCGTCGGAATGCTCGGATTGGCCGTCGAAAGCTGGTTGGAGAGCTTGGTTCGTTGGAGTAGATTCGGCAGAATCGATGAGGGCGAAAGCACAGGTGGCTTCCTCAATTTCTCCGATGAAGGCGATAGTCATGCCTTTGTTAGCGTGCTTGTACTCGTTACTGAAATTTGTGAGCAGCACTGTTGCTTTCGCTCCACGCAGTTCAGCGATTTCTCTTGCGATGCATATCTCGCTGTTTGCGAAAAGGCGCTGGTCGCCTTCAACGAGGCCTTGCAGGTGTGCTGATTCCATAGTGCCGACGGAACCGACGACGCTGGAGCGAGGGGGGAATGCTTACCTGGTCTTCCAACACATTTAAGGTGTGCTTTCCGGGTGGCGTGTATGGTGGTAGTCCTTTTTCTGAGGATAGCGTTATCGACTTGCATCTCAGAGAGACGATTGGCACCATGAAGACCTAAGAAGTTCATACCAAGGATGAATTCTCTTGAGCGCCGCTGTAGGACTACGAAGTTTGCGGGATAAATGCAGTTGTTAATGGAGACTCTAGCTGTGCAGATTTCTGCCGGCGTTGCTAGGTGGCCTCCAGCTGTTCAAATTTCGGGGCCTTCCCAAGCAGACCTAACTTTCTTCAACTTTGCGGCGAAGGTTCCACTGATGTCGAAATAGTCTGCTCCAGTATTTATGAGAGCTGTGACGCTGTGGCCGTCGATAAGAACCTTGAGGCCGGTAGTTTGTCGTCTCGCGGTGCAGTTAGGTCGTGGCGTTGGATCACAGCTGCGTCAGTTTGTTCCCGCTGCTTTCACGTTGCGACGCCACGTCTTCTTTGGGCTGCGAAGTTTTGACGTCAGTGTTCGGCTTGCGGCGGGTTCTTTAGATTTTCTTGCGGCGTGGTCGTTGGCGCCGGATGATCTTCGGTGTTTCGTCGTACAACAACTGCACCTTCATCGGTTGCTGCCCTTAATTTTCCGGATACGGGCTAGGTGATGGGCCCCGGTTTGGGTCAGTGTACGGCGGGCGGTGCGAGGAGGTGTAGCGGCAACGCGACGGTGAACGTTGTTGCCACTGTGCTCCCGTGATGTAGTCGGCGATGTCGTAAGGTCATTCACCTGGCTGCGGACGCGGCGCGTTGACGGCGAAACCACGTAGCCCCATCTCTGCGTACTGGCAGCGGCGGTAGGTGTCGCCAACTTCTGGGCAGTGGTAGCCGGGTAGGCGGTGGACCATCATTCACAGCTGCTTCACTGTTCCGAAATATTGGGGGGACCCTTGAGCTTCGCCAGTAAGAGTTGAATGCGATAGCGATATCTATAAACACACACACACACACACACACACACACACACACACACACACACACACACACACACACACACACACACACACACACACACACACACACACACACACACACACACACACACACACACACACACACACGCACACACACACACACACACACACACACACACAAACTACCATCGCATTCGCAATCGCCAGCCTGCCTTCGAAAAGTGGACGAAAAGATAACTCGCCACCTGCAGGGTGGCAAGTCATCTTTTCGTCTACTTTTCTTTCTTCACATGTGCTTTACAATTACTTCTAATAACATCCCCTATACTTTCCTTGGCATCGTTACCTGTTAGTTCTCATTAATATTGTGTCTAACAAAGAAGAACGAGCCCTTAAATTTACCCTTCTTTCCTTCATTCACAGCGAGGGTATCGTTCTGGCAGACTTGGTGCCTTCAGGTAGTATGCGGGGGATTATTGGTCAGCTGCCAGCTCGCATTAACATCACGCGCTACGTGATGCCAACAGGCAGAAAAAGAGTATTTCACACTCGCCGCAATGGCTACTGGCGCCGCTGACTGACGCTCCCACATTTAAATGCGCATATATACCCCATAAATTGGACGGAGGGATGACCGCCACCGTTGCTGAGTGGTACAGCATCGGATGTGTTATTCGAAGGTCGCAGGTTCGGTCGCTGCCGGTGGCAAGTTATCTTTTCGTCCACTTTTCTTTCTTTACAGTTGCTTTACAATTACTTCTAATAACAGCCCCTATACCTTCCTTGCAATCATTGTAGGTTAGTTCTCATTAATATTGTGCCTAACAAAGAAAAACGAGCCCATAAATTTACCCTTCTTTCGTTCAAGTAGCTGGCAGGTACCATAAGTAGGTAAGAGCAGTCGGGTGCAGTCAACATTCTATATAATTTTCCACTTTATACCTGCTTCTATAACCTTTCTATACACACAGCGAAAACGACAACAGGAATGTATGGCACGCAAATGTTTTATCAGTGCAGCTGAATCCAACTAAATAAAGGTCAACGTGTAATGATCAACGACTTTAGAATGACCCACTACAAAATAAAAGCATAATAACAATATACACGAAATTCACTAGACGGCAATGACAATGCGAAGGGTAATTGACTCTCACTGTCATTGTGCGCTCGCAACACGCGATGTCTTTATTATTGTAGTATTGAAAAGAGATAATGCCAGCTCCACAGAGTAAATATTCCCAGTTTTCCTCTTGGACGACAGTGGCGCTCCTGTATGCTTCACTGAAAATGAAAACACACGTGATTTATATTTTAGAAGACTAGATAGAAAGTCAGGTTTCACGCATCGTCTGGCCGAAGTATTTTCACACGCCTTTCTCAAGCGAGTGGGTGCAGCGCTGTTGACAGGACGACGATTCGTGGAAATAGCAAGGTAACAAAGTGCCGTTGGAAAGATGTCCATACTAAGGACATTTTTCAGCACTTTCGTGTTGTTTTTTTCTTGGCGCATATAATCATGCGTCTTCATGTGTCTTTGGTTATCCTAGAATAAAGGAAACAGTGTCAGCGTTCTTTATGGTAGATACCTAGGTAAACAAGTTAGTCTTTACACGAATGAATAACGTGATGGTGGGGTGGGCCGGTGGAGGGAGATGAAAGCAGTATTGAGAGGGTCCCTGGGGCCGCTCTAGATGACCGGACACTTCTGTGCTTCGGCGACGCCTGTGGCTCGGCCCACTGTCCGGATTTGTAGCTCCAGTTGCGAGTTGCGCAAACAAGCCTCCCATCACTCCTGGTGTTCTGACCATTCCACGGGGGGCTTTGGTTTGTTCTAGAGATGTAAAAAGAAGACGTGATTTAGGTCGACTCTGGTAATGGGACAGAAGTTGCAGTGTAGAGAGGTTTCGACGTGCGTTTTACGGTAGGCTAGGAAAGGAGCCGCGACTGTGGCCCGTTCAAGTCAGCGCCACAAATTCTGATCACTTCTGGAAAGAGATTGAGGCGGCGGGGGGTTACGTGAGGCGGAATTTCTATAAAACAAAGCGACAGCGCGGTAGCTGAGGGGTCGATCCCTGCCACTGCGAAGCGAAGGCAGGTCGCTTTGAGCCGTGTGGACGAGTGTTCTGGCTTGGGTGTGAGCGGCCGTGTTGCCTGAGTCTCCACTGTGCTCAGGTACCCAAATGAGGGTGATGAGGCGATTAGGCGCAGGAGATCACTCAGGAATCCTAGCAGCCGGACAGCGGATGCGTAGGAGATCACTCAGGAATCCTAGCAGCCGGACAGCGGATTTTGAGAATGGCGTAACTACACATAGTAAGTATAGGACCCTTGTAGGCAACTTTGGAGGTGTGATTTTCACAATTCTATTTCACTTATTTGACGGATAGATATATGCTGCATGTTTGGCGATGCAGAATGACGCAATCGTATAAATATGCCCTCTGATATAATTCCCAACCGCAAGAGCAGGGGAGAAGACGGAAAAGGGGAGGACATTCACTGGGGAAGCTCGAGTGCTTTTTGCGAACGGAGCCAGTGTGCGCCTATCAGCACCAATATGAAGTATGTTTTTGCGCACGTCATGAAGAAAGTACACAGCGGTTCGCTGTTAAAAGCAACGCTCGGCGCCTCTGCCGGCAGGTGGCAGGAGCGGGTTTCGCGGAGGCGCACTGCGCGCTGTTTGTGCACCACGCGACAAAAAAGTACGACTGACAGCACGCAAGGATGGAGAGGGCGGGCATGAATTCGCGTAATATCTATGTCGCAGAAGTTCTGAAATTTTAAAAGTGGAGTTGTTTATGTGGAGCGTGATCTGACTGTCGTAGACAAAAATTCCCCCCCGCAGGGGCGTCTGCGCGAGCAGGCGTTTGGTGTGTGGCGACACCACGGACCCGAGCCAATGGGGGGGGGGGGTTTCAACCCCCTCCCACGCCCCGCCGTGCGTGGCTGAGCCGTGTCCGGGGAAAAGGGGATCCTGGGGGGTTTAGCCGACGCCGGGTGATTGGACCTTTAAGGCCCCCCCGGCAGAGGCAACACACCCCTTTGGCCCCGGCTTCACGTAGACGGCACCCCTGGGCTGACCCACCCAGGGGAAATCGGCGGTCGCCTTTTCCTGTCCCCCCTCTCTAATCTTTCTCTTTCCTATCTTCTTTCCTTTCTGTCCTGTCTCCTACTCCCTTCAATTACTTCCTCATTTTATAGGCGGCTCGGGTTAACCATGTATATGTGTCCTCTCTTGGACATAGTATATTAGGTTATAGCGGCATTGTACGGCTCGCGTCTGCAGCCTTACATGTTAAGTGCTGCAGCGTCCCCTAGTTGGACTCCATGGTGGGTGGCCGCCACTGCTGCCGAAACACACACAACTATCATGGAAACACCCCCCATTCCCCCCGCCTCCTTGATCGCTACCCTCACAAGAGGGTGCGCACCGACGAAATTCTAAATTGTCTGACCCGACCAACAGAAATCTTCCCGAAATTTCACGTGCTCCACAGCCAGAACCCCGAAAAACTCGCAAGAACCATCTCCCCGTTCATAGTCTTAAAATCCTTGACCGAATCCCTAGGGCCAGGCTACAAGGTAACCAAAATGGCGAGTGGTGACCTGCTCCTCGAGGTCCCAGCAAAACAGCAGTATGAAAAACTCAGCAGTCTCGAATCACTTGGAAACATACCAATCTCAGTGACACCCCATAGGTCCATGAACAGTTCACGCGGAGTGGTCTCAGAAGGAGACCTCATTGACTTGTCTGAAGCCGAATTGCTAGAGGGTTGGAAGAACCAAAACCGTAACCGATGTAAAACGGATCATTATCAGAAGAGATGGCAAGGAAATACCAACTAAACACCTTATTCTTACATTCGCAAGCAGTGTCCTCCCCCAAACCATCGAAACAGGCTACATCAAATTAACTGTCAGACAATACATCCCTAATCCCAGACGATGCTTCAAATGCCAAAGATTCGGCCACGGATCACTCAGTTGCCGTGGTCATCAAACCTGTGCTAAATGGGGTGTGCAAGGTCACCCATCCGAAAACTGTGTCGGCACTCCACACTGTGTCAACTGTAATGGAAATCATCCTGGCATACTCACGTTCATGTCCAAACTGGCAAAAAGAAAAAGACATCATCACATTGAAGTACAAAGACAACATCTCTTTCCGTGAAGCCCGTAAAAGGTGATCACCCTTTCATACCACACCCTACGCTGATGCGGCGCGCCGGGGGGCAACGTCGCATCGGCCCCCCGCCACTCCTTCGGCCTGCACAGAGCGAGCCGTCAGCTGTGGCACCTGCCCCCAAGGCGGCAGTAGTCCAGACCACTCCGCCAACCCAAGAACAGGGACCGGCGACTTCAGGGCCGTCGGGTCTCAAGGCCTCGTCTCGCCAGGCGAGGCCCGAAACTCGAGCCTCCAGCCCACATGTGCGGGCAACCAGTGCCTCCCAGGAGGCAATGGACACATCGGTACCCCTGGTGCCGAAACACCGGCGCAGTTCTTTGGACCGCGCCAAGAAAACGAAAAAGCCAATAACGGGGCCGGACGACCGTCCTGCCACCTGAAACATAAACTAGTTCTTTTGAACACACCACACTCTCTTATTGTACACACAGCAGCTTTTCTCACTTAATATGCAGACACAAATATTACAGTGCAACATCCGAGGCCTTCTTCGAAACCTCGATGACCTACAAGAACTCCTCCACGAACACAATCCAAAAAGTGCTGTGTGTGCAAGAGACACACCTAAAATCAAAACACACGAACTTCCTACGCCATTATCTTATATTCCGAAAGGACCGCGATGATCCAGCAACGTCATCTGGTGGCGTAGCAGTTATAGTTAATCAAGGAATCCCATGTTCACACCTACCACTTCAAACATCCCTTGAGGCAGTGGCTGTTCGCAGGAGCGTAGCCAGAAATTTTTTTTGGGGGGGGGGGGTTCAACCATACTTTATGTATGTTCGTGCGTGCGTTTGTATGTGTGCGTGTATATATACGCAAGCAAAATTGAAAAATTTCGGGGGGGGGTTTGAACCCCCCCCAACCCCCCCCCCCCCCCTTGGCTACGCCACTGGCTGTTCGAGCCGTCCTCTTCAATAAACTGATCACAATCTGCTCTGTCTACATACCCCCCACACAATAATCTACAAAAATATGAATTCCAGTCCCTAATAGATCAGCTACCAGAACCTTATCTAGCCCTTGGGGACTTCAATGCACACAGCAGTCTCTGGGGTGACTCTCGTTGCGATGCGCGAGGTCGTCTCATTGAACAGTTCCTTTTCAATTCTGGCGCATGTCTTCTGAATCAGAAAGTCCCAACATATTACAACCTCGCAAATAGAACATTTTCATCCATAGACCTCAGCATTGCATCTCCGTCCCTTCTCTCCCTCCTTAACTGGGAAGTAATTGGGAATCCCTATGGAAGTGACCACTTCCCAATAGCTCTCAGCGCACCAGTAGCAAATCAGTGTCCCCCCACACGTTCCCAAATGGCAAATTGACACAGCCGATTGGGAACAGTTTCGAAAACTTACTGTCTTAAGTTGGACTGACTTGTGTGCCTTAAGCATAGAAGGTGCTGTGGACTACTTCACAACATTTCTGATTGATGCTGCAACCAAATGCATCCCACAAACAAAGGGACTGTCTGGCAAACCACGTGTGCCATGGTGGAATAGTGACTGTCGAACCGCACGAAAGAAGCAAAACAAAGCATGGAGGTTGCTTCGGGACTCTCCGACAGCGGAGAACCTTATAAACTTTAAGAACACAAAATCGCAAGGCAGGAGGACGCGCCGACAAGCGAGACGGGAAAGTTGGCAGAAGT
Source organism: Rhipicephalus appendiculatus (assembly GCA_030522465.1). NCBI lineage: Eukaryota > Metazoa > Arthropoda > Arachnida > Ixodida > Ixodidae > Rhipicephalus > Rhipicephalus appendiculatus. Next base: position 41,249 of record JALIZH010032663.1, on the reverse strand, counting down.
TTCTATCAGGCATCACTTCATATACACACGAGGGTAAAGTCTGGAACAGGGTCAGTAGGGTAATAGGAAGACAAACATATTCACTCCCTCTAGTAAACACACAAGGCGACAGCTTGGAAGACCAGGGGAACTCCCTGGGCGCGCACTTCGAACAAGTGTCCAGCTCCGCGCACTACTCCGAGGCCTTCCAACGCTACAAAACAAGAATAGAAAAACAGAAACTAGAGCGGAAATGTACAAACTACGAGGCATACAATTAACCTTTTTGTCTACCTGAGCTACAGGCATCTCTAAACTGCTGTAATAAATCTGCCCCAGGTTCTGACCGTGTAGTATATGCAATGTTGAAAAACCTACCTCTCGAAACGCAAAAAACCTTACTTTCTCTGTACAATACTATCTGGTTTTCCGGCGCGATCCCTACTTCTTGGAAAGAGGCTATTGTCATCCCCATTTTGAAACAAGGCAAGGATCCATCTTTCGCTGCGAGTTACAGACCCATCGCACTAACAAGCTGCCTATGTAAACTTTTCGAAAAGATGATTAACCGCCGACTTATACATTTCCTTGAAGCAAACAATCTGCTTGATCAATTCCAGTGCGGTTTTCGAGTAGACAGATCCACCACTGACCACATGGTACGAATCGAGGCACAGATCCGAGACGCTTTCGTGCACAATCAATACTTTCTTTCTGTGTTCCTCGATATGGAAAAGGCTTACGACACGACATGGCGCTTTGGAATTTTAAGAGACTTGTCCCACGTTGGTGTGCGTGGTAGAATGTTTGCCGTAATTGAAAGTTACTTGTCCAACCGGACATTCCGTGTTCGAGTAGGCAGTGTTTTGTCTCGAACATTTGTCCAGGAAACAGGAGTGCCCCAAGGTGGTGTACTTAGTTGTACACTTTTTATCATCAAAATGAATACCCTGCATCTTTGCATTCCCCGAAATATGCTTTATTGCACATATGTCAACGATGTGCAAGTCGGTTTTAAATCATGCAACCTTTCAATGTGTGAGCGGCAGGTCCAGCTAGGCCTTGAATAAGATCTCAAAATGGGCAGACGAAAACGGTTTTATTCTTAATCCTCAAAAAAGCAGCTGCGTCCTGTTCTCTCGAAAGAGAGGCCTTCATCCAGATCCAGATCTTGACCTGCATGGTCAACATCTCTCCGTGAAGACGGAGCAGAAATTCTTAGGCCTAATCCTGGATAGCAAACTCACTTTTATATCGCACATTAAGTATTTAAAAACAAATGCATAAAAACAATGAATGTTCTAAAAGTTTTGTCAAGAACTACGTGGGGTACTGACAAGAAGTGCCTGATGGATCTGTATAAAAGCCTTATACGCACTCGCTTAGACTACGGAACAATAATCTATCAGTCTGCAACACCTAAGTGCCTTAAAGATGCTTGATCCTGTCCACCATCTAGGCATTCGCCTAGCCACGGGCGCATTTCGCACTAGCCCCGTAGAAAGTCTCTACGTTGAATCAAATGAGTGGTCGCTCCATCTGCAGAGATCTTACTTATCATTTGTATATTTTCTCAAGGTGAACGCAAACAATGAACACCCCTCACACTCCACAGTCAATGATTTGTCCACCTCTACCCTTTTCCACAACCGTCCTTCGTTGCGAGAGCCCTACGCACTTCGTGTGAGGGGCCTAGCTGAGGAAATGGGTGTGCCACTTCTCGAACACCGTTTGGCGGCCCCCCGCTGCGAATCTCCCGCCGTGGCAATGGCAGTTGATAGACTGTGATGTGTCCTTCGTGGAAGTTTACAAAACACGCCCCTCTTGCTCATATTCATACATACTTCCTTTGAACTGCAGCACAAGTACACCTGTCCTGAATTTTTTACGGATGCCTCTAAGTCTTACACCTCTGCGGCATACGCAGCCGTTGGACCATCTTTTTCTGATGTCGGCGTTCTGCACACTAATACAAGCATCTTCACAGCAGAAGCATATGCGATACTTGCGGCCGTGAAACACATTGAACAACTGAAACTACAGAAGGCAGTAATATACACTGATTCCCTGAGTGTGGTAAAAGCTCTAAAAACAATGAAAAAACATAGAAATCCTGTCCTTGTCTCACTATACACAACCCTATGCACAGTTTACACGCTCAGACAGCATGTCGTAGTGTGCTGGGTGCCAGGACACCGCGAGATCCAAGGAAACGTGTTGGCGGACCAGCTAGCTGCGTCCGCCCACGAAAGCACTGCCAATACATCCATAGGAGTCCCTGCACTTGATCTGAAACCCTTTCTTAAACGAAAGCTGAGGGATTATTGGCAGCGCTTATGGGACAGGCAAATAAAAAATAAACTTCACCTCATAAAGCCACATCTCGGGAATAGGCCGCCAGTATCAAGGTCACGCCACACAGAAGTAACACTTACAAGACTAAGAACAGGACACACACACAGTACACACTCACATCTTTTGTCCTGTGGTGATACACCTATGTGTGATAAGTGTGGTGAACCGCTCACTGTCCTGCACATCCTCATTCAGTGCAGTGGATTAGATGATATAAGGAAAAAGGACACTTCCCATCACATTATCGAGAACATATACCTCTTCACCCATCGATGTTCATAGGCAAGGAGCCAGTTTTTAAATATCAGTCACTGTTGGAATTTTTGAAAGAAGTCCCTAACTTTCATGTCATATACCCAGGCAAACCGTAGCACGACCTCTGGAACGAGGTTGTTGCTGCGGAAGCTACATTAGAGAACGCACCGGCCTCCCTACATTTGGCCTCAAAGGCCTTGAGGAGGCATTCGTGCTATTTTCCATCACTAACTTGTAGATATCAAACCCACATGTAATTCATTTGACATCCATAGACCACACCACGTATCACTACCATAATTTTATATTCTTTACACAGCTTTTACGCTTCTATATAGCGAGTGATTTTAGGCCTCTATACAGCCATAATACATCGTCATTGCAACCATCGGTCATCGTCTACACCACATAAAATGACATGGCGCTCTTTGGCCACTCATGGCCCTTGCGCCACAAAACCCCACTAATCATCATCATCAGACAAAAATTCCGCAGATCGATGACTCACCTTGCCTAGGAACCGCCGGAGCTGGTGCGCGCCACTTTGCCCGACACAGACGGGGCACGGCAGATATATTATATGTATACTCATGCGCCAAAATGTCATTCCGCTGCATGTGTGCTCAACGCCCGTACGTTGCGCGTAGCTTTCGCCCCCGCTACGTGCGGGCGAAAGCTACGCGCAGTGTGCGGGCGTAGCTTTCGTCCCCATGTCTACGTACGTAGACATGCGGAGACCAATGCAGGATCGCTCTCCCGAGGAAGAAGCGTTTACAAAAATCGCGGCGCGCTGCTATGGGTGACTGCTAGCGTCGACGCCGATAGTGTCCGTCACGGTTAGCCGAAGAAGTGGCTGCAAAACGACTTCTTCGGCTAACTGAAGGTATCTAGTGCGTCCAGCGACAGAGTGACAGGGAACGGGAGAAAAAAATTGACCGCGTATCTGCGTGCTTCGCTGCAAATGTCGTCGAAAGACGATAGTCTTGTGCCGACTGCACTGCATGAGCGGCATGAGTACCACAATTTAATAGCTGGGCTAGCCGCTGGGCTCGTTTTTCGGACGTTTTCCGGGCACGCTTAGACGGACGCCGGCGTTTCTCCGCTGAAATTTGGTCGTCGGTCTTTTCTCTGCGTTCTCTGATCATGTCTTGTAGAGTGGGTCGTATTTCATCAAGCGGCCATATATGTTTTGCCTTGCCTGAGACAGCGCTCTTCTACGATGAATCAGCCGCATCTGGCTGGCATTGATAAAACAGAAGAGGACGCCATCTACAGCGCTACCGGGGAACATCGGCTTGTGTTGAACTATGCTGCTGCCAGGTGGCAGCACCACAACGTCGAAGTTAAATCACTGGGCGGAGACTTGTTTTGTACACAGCGGCGCATTTTCAGCGCCGCGTAATAAACACTAGGATCTTTATAATTACGTATCTATAGATTTTGTTTTAAAGGAACACTGTGAATAGTACTAAGGTATTGATGTTGTGCCTCAGGTATGCGTAATATTTGATTTTTAATTGCCCACGCTCACCCGTATGAACACATGCTCCTCGGTCAAGATTGGAGGTCGTAAGGCAGGGGGTTAAACTTTGGCCAGCTAGCTGAATCGTGCGACGTGCCGACAAACACAGAAACAGACAGATGGAACAGACAGACAGACCAAAATTTCTCCGTTTAGGTATCCCAAGAAAGACTATCGTCTTTAAAAGCGTGGTCTCTGGGATGATCCCGACGTGAGAGGAGCTGTTCAGCTTCCATTGTGCTTTCACCTCCCGCCACAAGCTACGACCGGCATTTTTTAGATGTGAAGCAGCTTATGGCAGACTTCAATCCGGTGTGCGGCGTGACCACCCTTACTGCGCATGCGCCAACACTCCCCCCTCTCCTCGCGGGAGCGCGAGGAGGTGGGGTGGAGGAGGTGGCGTGAGCGCTGCCTCCGTTTCGTTTCTCCTATCCCGTTTCTCTCTCTCCGGCGCAGCTGTGCGCTCGTATATTCGCCTGGTGTGCCACCGATGGCGGCGCTGCGAACGGCGCTCCGGTGACGCAACGGCGGGGATTCGGCGTTTGTCGTCTGCTACGCTCTGGCTAAAACAGCAGCATTTTCGTTATAGTTCGCTCGCGTCGCACGGCGTTCCTCGCCTACTAGCTGCATTTTCTTCCAATGATATTTCTTGAGATGACTGCTAGCATTACAGGAGGTTAAGATACGTCAACATTTAACATATCGTGTGTATACCCACAGCTATCGCGGTCAGGTTCATGCCCCCAATTTCGTAGCGTCCCTCACTGACCTTGATGGCGTTGACATAACTTACGTGAAAGCGCGAACGCCTCCGCCAAGTGAGTTAAAGGGAGTCTACGCTGTTTTGGAATCGAAGCGCGATCAATGTTACGGCTTATTCGCAAAAATCAGCATTGTGTAAACAGCCTTGAATTGAACGAAAATTCCAATTGCAGTCATGCGGACTTGTGTACACACACCGTTGGCCGACAAAATGAAATTGATAACTTCATCGACCAGCGGGTTCTTGCGGACAACTAGCATAGATTGGGCGAGCTGGGTGCGAAAAAGATCGCTCCGAATGAAACACGAGTTGTGGTGTGCGTGGTACAGTTCGACCCTTATGATTAGAGATAGATACGCTCATGCGGTTTGCCGCTTGTGAGCCACATTCATGCCTTCGATCGCGCAGTGCTGCATATTCGACTGTGCGGGCCCGTCAATGGTGATGACAGGATGGCGTTTCTAATGCTTGGGCAACGCGATCCGCTGTTCGTGTTTCATTTCACACCGATAGTACAGCTTGGTAAACAGTAGGAAAAAATCGGCGAATGTGTCCACGAAGAGGAGAAAGAGCTGTTTCCTACCATTATTTTGGCCCCTTTGGCGGGTTATTGCTATTCTTTACCGTGCTGTAACAAGATTGAATATTTTAAGGTGCAAGCATTAGATTCCTCATCAAACGCGAAAACTGACCGTCGGCGTCCCGCGTCGCCAGCGTTAACACGAGTGATGCGGAAATTCATCACATGATGACGTCATCATGACATCCCAGACCACTAAAATTTGTTAGGTCATAAAGTCATGTCACATGATGACGTCATCACATGACACCGTCGCTTTGTATTGCCTCCGTGATTGGCGGGCCGATCTCGGAGGCGATGGAAAACCAGGTGATGTGTAGGAAGCTTGGAATGCCTCCGATTCTGAAGGCAGTGCAAAACCACGTTACGTTTAGAAAGCATTCGGAGGGGGGGCGGCGAAGGAACAATACAGCAACTCAAGAGAAAGATCGCTTTCGCCTTCGAGTCAACTTACGCAAATGCTTAAGGAATCCGAGTTTTTTTTAGTACAGTGATCGCACCAAGCCCTATCAGGAGACCGTTGAGACTGATTTACATTATTTTATTACAAATACATCTTATTACGACTTTCGATGCCAAAGTTTTCTATTTATCTGCGTTCATATGATTACACTAGTTCTGTTCAGCATACTGATTTCAGACCACCGTGAGCGAATGGACAAACGTCGATTTAACGTAAGGATTAAGTTATGTCTAAAAAAAAAAAGAAAACAACTCCGGACAACCCATTAATATTTCATATCATCGTCGTGAATCCCCTTTTGACTCACCCTGTTTATATCGTGTTTAAACTTGAAGTACTTACGACACGCGCTTACACAGCAGCTGCTGAAAATGTGGATTTAATCAAACGTTGTCGCTGGTAAAGCCATTTAATTTATTTGAATGTCTCTCCCGTCGTTTGTCATGCGCTTAATTAAAACTCCGAACAGTGGAATTCAACCGAAGGAGCAGGCTCGGCAACTGAACACGCGCAGCACGCGCTATACATTTATTGCGCTTTAACGCAGACATGCCAGCCGAAGCCCGAACGCTGAAGTCAGTGATCGAAAATGGGCAGGAAAGTCATTTTGAGTGCGCCACGGCCATATAGCTAGAACAGTCGCGAAAAGTAATATTCGCTATAGAAGACGTACATATTGATGGCTAGCAGACGACACCAGGAGCAATCGACACAAAACGTGCTCCTGACGGCAACTCCGCTCGATTTCGCTGAGCATTTTGCTTGAACATTGAGTACAAATTGCTTTATGAACTTGCCCACTAATGTTTCAGTAACTCGAGCACGACAGACTGGCCAGCAGCGTCGAGCAGCCTTCAGGCAGCGGGCGCGCGCGCGAAGAGCTGCATCGGAGTCCTCTCCCTGACGTCGCACGCGAGAGGGCGCCACTCAAAGATCTCGAGGCGAATGATGCGGTGCGCGCTCGTTCCTCATGCATTCTACTTCGCAACGGCGCTATGGATGTCCACGTTGGCGCCAATTGTAGCGGTATCGGTAACGTAAGCTGTGACAGCAGCGTAAGCAGCACCGCTGATACACAACTCCACACACAAATCAAACATACACGGAAACATACAAATGGAAACACAAGTGAACACCAGCGCTGCTGGTGTTCACTTGTGGCTCCCTTCACACCCACATGGCTCCCTTTAGTGGGAGATGGTGTAATTTTTTTAGGAACGGAGCACTTTAAGGACCCGCCTTGTCGTCCACCCATCTCATGTGACGTGATGGCGCTCGAAGTAAAGCGCTCAATACAGGCGATAACAAGGCTAGCAGTGCTCAAACCAGGGTCAAAAAGAAACGAAGAAGGACTAAAATAAAGTAATTAACAGAAATAGCCAATAAGTCAGTGCATTAATCAACTTACAAACGCTATAACGCTCCGGAAATATGGAGCTGACTCTGGCGGTGTGCAAAAGAGGGCGCCACCGCCTCGTCGAGCGGTGGCGCCCTCTCTTGCCCCTGCCCCTGCGCCGCCTCTGCTTGGGCGCTGCTCCGGCGTGGCGTCGCTACGTGAGTAGACCTGATGGAGGATACAACCGGAAGGAACTCGCTCCAGACAACGCGTATCGACGCCCTGCGGTGGTCTAGTAGGTAGGGCGTTCGACTGCTGACCCGCAGGTCGTTGGATCGACTCCCGGCCGCAGCGGCCGAATTTTCAATGGAGGCGGAAATGCTGAAGGCCCATGTACTTTAATTTAGGTGCACGCAAAAGAACCCCAGACGGTCAAAATTTCTGGAGCCCTCCACTATGGCGCCTTTCATAATAAAACGGTGGTTTTGAGACGTTAAACTCCATCAACTATTATTAATAATTAGTATTACAACACGTATCTTAAGTGCCATAAGAAGCAGGAAGTTGATAAGGCACTGTAAAAAGTAGCGCACATGTCACACACCGAGTTTGTGGATCTGACTTACAAGATTCTTCTCGTGCAGGAGAAAGCCTACATCCTTAGCTCAAACATTGGCGTCATTGACGCTTTGGTAAACGGAGCAGTGCGAAATCTACGAACGGGAATTGCTGGGTGCACGTGCGACGTACTTCCTGAGGTTTCATATTAGTTGAGCTGTCATTCATTTCTTTTTCTTTTTTTGCGCAACAATATCATTAATAATAAGAAGACATATTTCTGCACTTTCCGCGCAAAGAAACATTGGTTTGCAACAAAAGTGAAGGTACCGCATCCAGCGTTGTATTCACGTGAGTATTTACAACTTGAAAAACTTGTCACTGACAATAAAATATCACTCGACATGTTTTTCAGCCACAGAGAGACCAGTTACGTATCACTCTGGAACTGATTAACGGAAACGCCTTGAGTGTCATTTGACTGTTACTTACGGAGCGAAACGCAACAGCCCACCGTAGTCTCGTTTGCAGGGCCACGGCACCGATTCACTGCCTCGTACTCGACATATTGACGCGAGGTAGGCTGGCCACCTTGCGACGCAGAGATTTCGTAATTATCTTTTTCAACACCCGTTTAGGTGTTCCGTGTAGGTTTTCCGCATCCCACATACCTGGTCTCACTAGGAGCTCTAGAACAGGCAAGTGTTGATGTTAAATTAAGGTGAATGATATTGATTATAGGTCTAGAGTCTTCGTTTCTTAGGCACTGCCTCTCTGTATGGAAGAACTGTGCACGTGTCGTAAGAGGTACATCGTTTTCTCTGTATTCATTTTTCTTTGGAGAGACTTGGCGTGTTCTTTTAGAGAGTCTGCGAGGAGTTCAATAATTCTTGAGTCACGAAAAAGGCAGTATGCTCGACCTTGCATTACAATAGATGGCGTAGACAAGTTTAGTTCTGGGCAGAAAGGCAAAGTATGCGCACCACAAGGGATCCACTGAGTAGCCGATGTAGGATCATTAATGGCAGACTAACTACACTCTCAGGACCCCTGCGATTAGATGGTATAATTTCAGAAAAGGAAACATAGGGTTTGCTGCACGGCTGTGTGACTTGGGCACTCCCGTTGTTTGTCACTGTCAACAATGCAACTGGTTGGGGAGAAAACCAAGTGTTCCATCGTAATATAAAGTGCAACATGGAGGCTGTTTTATATTAAAGTAATAATTTGCAAAAAAAAAAAGAAACTGCGCGGCTTGCACTACTGGTGCAAGGCTGGAACTAACACCAGAGCTGGGCAGCCTTACATGTTTCTCTTCATTTTTTCTCTATCTTTCTGCCTCTCTTTCTTTTTCTTGCTCTTTTTCTGTCGTTTTTTTTTCGATCTCATTATTATGATTGTTTTCTATCTCTCTATCTATACTTTTCTCTCTATATATATATTTCGCTTTCTATTTTTTTCCTTTCTGCCTTGCTCTGTGTTTTCCTAGCTCATTTTTTTGTATATTTATTTCTGCCTGTTTCATTCTATGCATATTTATTTTTTTTGTCCTCGTATCTCTTATTCCCTTTGTTCCATTTCTTTCTCTCCATCTCTATACCAGCTCACTCATCCATCCGAGTTATTTGCATCCCACGTCCGACAAATCGGCGAATCAGGAGAGTACGTGCCGGACGCACGTGTTCGGGGAGCGAAGCAGAAGATGAAGATGAGGACGAAAAGAGAGCACGCCGGCCGAGATATTGCGTTGTACGCGCTAGATGCCATATTAGGTAGAGGCGGTTCATGATAATGATCATTTCTTGTCGAGGTGAACCGGGGGTTTGCCAAGTTCCAACAGCGCCACTCTTAAAGAAAAAGTCACTTAGCATGAGATTAGAAAAGGTTAGAGTGCGTAGGTATTGCGCTCCAGAAAGCATAATCAGAGCCTATGGGGCATCCACTTACAGTTAGGCGTCTTCTCATCTGTTTGTATCGACTCACACGTATGAAAGTTCTAGATGATAACGTTAGTTCACAAATGAACTTAAACATCATTACCGATTCCTGAATGATTTACGCGGTAATTCTGGGAACTTTTTCATGTCAACTTACATTTCCCAAATGATTCAGCAATATGAGGAAGTCGGCGGCGTATAGAAAAGACATGTGGATATTTTTTTACACCAACTGCAACGTACTTTTCGTAATGCAATATGAAATGTGCTGGTGTGCAGCCGAGACAAGGGTATTTCGCAAACTGATTAATAGGAGTAAATAGGTGGACTGATTGATTTGCAAACTGAGGCAGACTGATGTGCAAGCTGATTAATAGGAGTAAATAGGCCAACGCTGATCAAGGCATGTACACCATTACTTTGGCAATATTGAGGTGATGGCAAGTACATAAATGCATCCTTTCGCTAAATTTATACAGTCAATTTGCGTTTTCTAAAATTCTTTAAATGTGCACCTAATATTACGCATTTTGTGCATGTTCTTCACTTGTTTTCCATGATGCTTAATCATGCCAGTAGAAGTTCCAACGGGAAATGTTCAGCACTGCTTCGCTGTTACTCCTTCTTGAAGCATGTGCAGTGAGCCCTGGATCATCATGCAACACGCAAGTGCCACGTGAGAAACATTGTCCATTCGTTTGCGAGTAAATACTCGCATCTTAGAAACGCATCAGAGAAACTTGCATCTTCGAAATTTATTTACGATGCCAGTATTTACTCGCACCGTAACCAATCAGCAACCGAGGAAAGCTAGCAGAGCATAAGATAGCTTGCATATTATAGTATGCCAAGGCGGCAGCATATGGAAGTCAGGGTGAGAATGAGGGAAACGAGGAGGCGAGATTTTAAAGCAAAGCACAGAAAGAAAGAGAAAGCGAAGAACGAGAAATATAAAGAAATATATAGAGTGGGAAAAACGGAACTAAAATAAACTGATACAAACAATACATAGAAAAATGCAAACACCTAGTCATAAGTAATATTTGAGGGGCTGTTTCATGACATGGATGTTTCTAGCTACGCTAGTAAAATTAAGTTGTTGGGATATTTCTTTAAGGAAATTTTGATTACTTAGTAAATTAAGTGACATGCACGTTCACATACGCTCGACTAATAATGAATTTATTTTGATTTTAGCGGACCGTTTCATTTATTTTTTTACTTATTTATTTATATTTTTATTTATTTATTTATTTATTTATAAGTACTGTGATCTAAGTCACACCATATAAGAGTGGTGCATATACAAAAGAATGTTGGATTGCGCGAAAAGAAAAAAAGGGCTCCAAAATTTCCCGTGCTATCTATTTCAGTGTGGTCGTGATTTTGGCGCGAGGTTGGCTCTTTGATTCAGACATGCACCAACTAGACGCACAGCGATTACTACTAGAGTCTGAGTAACTTGAGATTACCTATCTAGTTGGATGCCTGAGTACGGCTTCGTAAAGCCAATCCGCATTAAGACGCATTAAGCTAAACTTGAACAAGTGAATTTTGAGTAAGTCGAGATTGCCTAGCATATGGGTGACTGAGTAAGCAACATTAAGCCATTGCGGATTAAGCCGGATTAGGCTAATCCCAAGACTCTTCCCCATCTCCAGCTAAAGGGAACCATGTGTGGATGCGAAGCAGTGGGGATATAATTAGCTTGAGCGGGGGGGGAACGTCGCCACTCTCATTTCACTGCAGCGGTCCGGGCGCTCATCGTGGCGCTGCACAGGAGAGAATGAGCCGCGCGCACTCCGTCATTTTCATACCGCGGAACTACCGTGGCGCCCCCCGGCGGAGTATGCAGCTGTCGCACCACCTGTCGTGCGCGCCGCTCCATAGGGGATTCCTACAGGAGAGGACGGGGGGGACCGTAGGAGGGGAGACAGAGGGGGGAGGGGACGCGCATGCGCTGTGGGGATATGTGACGCGGGAGCCGCTCCGTAGAGTAGATGATTCCTAGAGGAGAGAGGGGGGAGGGGACGCACATGCGCTGTGGGGATGTGGGACGCGGGCGCCGCTCCGTAGAGTAGATGATTCCTAGAGTAGAGGAAGGGGTGAGCGTAGGAGAGGAGAGAGAGATGGGGGAGGGGACGCGCATGCGCTGTGGTGGTGTGGGACGCGGGAAGGAGGGACGGACTAAGCCCCCCTCTAAACACATGCAAGCAAGATCAAGGAATGGGGTCAACCTGGGCGACAGACACCACCTGTCTAGCCATCGCTAAGCAGCCTATCGGTGCTCTCGGCCATGACTCTGATGACTGTGGTAGTGGTTGACGGCCTTCATATTACTACAGTGTTCTGTTTCGCATAATGGGTGCTTCCCTACTTCATGAAAGTGGCCGGACGCGGGACGCCGGACGCGGGACGCGGGAGGGACGGACATAGCCACGAGCATAAGATGCTTCGCATCTAAAAAGCGTGAACACAGCTCGGCAGTTACAGTGCCCTGCTCAGGCACAAAAAGGGACGCACGAAAATAACGCACACGACGAGCGCGAAGTGTCCGAGTTGTTACTTCCACTAGCCCCTACTTTGGCTCTTCTAGGTAGCGCCTCACACCCTTCGCTACCGCGGCCGCTGCAGCGAGCAAAGTGACCGTGCCGTCTATAGCTTCAACGCAAGCTTTGCGGTGGAAGCATAATTTATTTACTTGTTTGGCAATAGATGATTGTCGCGGTGCCGGAGACGAAAGGCGACCTTATGAGTCACCTGACTAGGCCTAAGACGTACAAAACTCCCCCCTCAAGAGACAATCGCGCCAGCACGGATGACCACGCACTTTTTGTCAAAGTGCGAGGCGCACACCCCATCTCTGGCGAAAAACTAGAGAGTTTTAGAATATTGGAGCCAAGAAATTCGCGAGCAACCAGGGCGCTTGCGCAGAACGCGATCCACCCTCGAACTCTTGCGCTCGCGTTGTACCAAGACCCTGTAGTGCCCTCCTTGGGGCAGTGAAGAAAACCGGAAACGTGTGACCTCAAAAGCTTGGCAGCGCTTGGCAGTGGCGCAGGAAGCCATGGCTTGCCTTCCCTGCTGGCGTCGATTCTGGTCACATGGTAGGATATATGCTATGATTCTGGTTTACCCGCTTCGTTTCTTCTCTCCTGTGCCATAAGCCTACAAGAGCCAAAGCGTTCCGTCGAGCTCGCGCCACCACGAGCCACGAAGCGCTCATGTATTTCCCTGGCCGACTGGCGACGAGTGGCGCGGCGCTACAACTCCAATATCTAAAACTTGCGCTGGTCGCCACGGATAGGACGCAAACGCAGAGGGGGCAATGACTAGCGTAGCCCACGTCCCTTATAATTGTAATTATGCCGTGAGTGGCGTTCCGTGCATTTTACCCACCACCGCGTGCGTATCTATTCTGCCGTTAGTAGCCTGGAGAACGAATGGCGCAAGGCGTAAATGTCGGAAAGCAGCGCGCAGCGAAGCGAGGGGTCGCAGATTCAAATCTCCGGTCGTGCGCTTCGAAAACGTTTTCTTCTGAATTATTTTCTTGTTTCCGGTTTTTATGTACAGATACATACATATTCGCCTTTTCGGTCGGTTTAAAGATTTTGATAGCAGCAGCACGTGTTGTGCACCCCAGAAACTTCCGGTCACTTCAACGATCGCTCTCCAACACCGAAGCAGAAAGCCTGTTTCATAAGTTGTGCCAGATTTAGGAAAGACTAATTTTCCACTTTAATAATTAAGGTAAAAGAAAGGCGCATAAAGTTAAGGACTAGCTCTTATAATGTTATGTGTAGCTTAGAAGAATATTTATTTGATGTATTTGGCCAGACACGGGGAGAAAAGTGGTGAAATTGTGTTTGCTACTCGCTCAGGCTTTCGTTCCCCGCCGATGCTTCTAGGCTACAACGGCGCACAAAACCGGAAGCCGTCCAGCACCTGCGTTTGTAAACAGCGAAAGCGTCTATACGGGACATGACGGCGACAGCAGAAACCCACCAAGAGTGTCCATATAACTGCTATCGCAATAAAATTTGAGAAATACAAACAATGCGAAGATAGTTTTAAGAGGATAAAAATATTTCGAATCAAGTGCTATTTAAAAGTTAAAAAATATTTTTTGAGTTATAACTTTCTTAGTGAGGTTGTTCCAAGCCCCCCAATGCGAGGAAAAAAGCATAATGAGCACTTATTCCTTTATTTTCGCCGCGATCCCGTTTCAATCACAAAAGAACCTGTTACAAGACTCGTCGCAGGCTGTGCCGCATTGTTTGAAACTTCGCGGTTGTTTTACACTGTTCTCTTGAGATTACGTACAGGGGACGAGTATCGCAGTTTATTAGTTAACGCGAGCACCAAAGATGACGCTGGATGGTTCAATCAGGTATGTATAAAAGCCGGTTTACTCATAGAGGTTGCACCAAAGAAAATAATAAGAACAGTTTTTTTCAGTATTGATATCATTTTTCAGTGTTGGATTTCGTGAGTGTACCAGCAACATTTGCACGCGTCTTAGTTGCTCCTGTGAATCATGTATATGTGCCCACACTTCGCTGTTTTTCTAACGAAACATCCTGCGCCCTCCGAAAGCTCGTTCTCTAACATTCAACTGATGGCAAGCTGGTGCGTTTTCTAATGCTGAAATATAACATCACCCAGCACTAGGGCAGCCGTGCCAGAGAGCTTGGTGTTGATCATTATGGTATCTGTCTATGTGCTACAGAAATGTGCACCTTTAATCTCCTCAGGCCCAAGAAGGATATTCCAGATCAATTTATTCCAAACTAATTTATTTAGTTCCTGAGCGTGCAACAGAACGGGAAAAAAGTTATTTGGGATGAACAACGAAAAAAAAAACTGGACAAATTTTGTTACTTTTAGTCCAGTAATGTAATTCAATAAAATTTATTCAATTAACTTAAACAGCGGGTAACCGCAATTTAGAACATATAATGTGCATAAAAGTTGATTACGACTTCATTTGAGACCCTTCAGCACTTCTGTCAGAGATACTGTGTTAAACCACAGAAAAGTCTGCGAGCACGACAAAATTCTCATTGAGCGTATGTAATGCTCTCCACGTGACAAAGTCAAATTGAAGGTAAAAAATATTTGCTTCAGAATTGGCTGCGCTTGCTCAAAGCAATGGCCCCAGTGGGGTCACTTTGACTGAAGAGGTTAGCATATAATGGGTCACTTTCTTTAAGCTCAATGTTCAGGAAGGCAACAATGCGAATATGAAGCTCGTATCAATAGCGTAAATGTACCATAACGCTTCTTCGCGCGTGGTTCAAGTGTCAGCAATGGGCAAACAGTGGCTACACATTACATGGTGAAGTCTCAAAAACCCTAACAAAAATGACAAACAAGCGGTTCTTATGGTCTACCTGAATGCTGAAGGCTAAAACAATTCTTACGAAAGGCATGGTATCTTTAAGTTTCAGGAAATAATTATTCGACGCGGCCTATGGCATCCTTGGTGCAGCGCCGAAGTGACCGACTGCTTTTTCCAGGGGCTATCCGCGGTGCGAGACATAATGCGCTCTACGCCCAGGCAATCGTAAAGCACTTCGATTCTTTGAGCAGTGGGGTTCAATGAGCTAAATACGCTACAAATTGGTCTATCAGACTGCCAATAGTGTGGTATTAGTGACAGCCTAAGTAATTATTTACTTGTAAAAAGCCGATTATTGTCATCAATATTTCCTCCTCCTTCCATTTGTGGCTTTCAAATTTTTTTTGCACTGAGTAAAATTACGTTTACTTTTCGCCACTGCAGCTATAGGTCCTCGTCTTCTGCATGCAAAGGCGCTGTTCGGAGAATTTTTCAAATTTTGCAAGAAAGAGCTTGTCCTCTACATTAGGACCATTCCGTCGCAGAAGTTACGCAGTGTAAGTTACCGAATGTCTTGTTTGTGCCTCTGATGCGGTAATCTGTTTGTGCCTCTGATGCGATAATCTCTATGCGCGTGCCATGATCCAGGAAGCCCACGCTTCCTGGATGATGGCACCCGCATACATGCCGCCGTACAAAGTGCAGTTCGAGGACTGCGTACAAGCCTCCTCGGCACCCGCGAAGATGCCCGTGCTTTAAGCACCATCCTGGGAAGGCGTCTCTACCTCCTCAGCGACTCAACGGCACTACTATTCCGGCCCTTTTATCCCATTCGGCGGCGGTGTGTAAAATTATACACATCAATTTCGAAGGTGCGTCACGCACGGAGTGTTTCTTCAAACAATGAAACTCAGGGTGCGCATTCGTGCAGGCTACCTGAGTGTACAACTAGCGGTCATTTAACTTTATTGTGCTGCGTATTGCTGCAGGGGCATACATTGCTGGTGACACTACAATGTTCGACGATCGTCCAGCGTTGCGCGTTCCAGGACCAACGTCAAGAGAATTTTTTGTCTTTCCTCGAAGCGAATATAACCAAAAAAAAGAAACTGTTCATGTATTTTTGACCTAATATTTCATTCTTTTTTATGCAAGGATTGAAACTCACAGATGGCACGGTAACTAGATATTTAATTACATGCTAACTATCATTAAAAACTGAAACTCATACAGAACAATTCATCCTCCATTTTCTTTTCTGGAATGTAATACCGAGTGCCTAGGAATCATGCCATGCGAATTCGGCGCATTTGTAGACGGTGGAATATAATTCGCGCCTGAAGGGGTCATACATCGTGTTGGCCACGCTTCCATGATCCAGGACATTGCCGCACTCATTGATGCAACGACCATATATTCCGCGGCCGCCGCCACTGTCTATCCGGGCGGCTTACGCCCGGCGATGCAGCGCAGATCACCCTCGCCGCCACACGCCTGTCGCAAGAACTGGATATTTCCGAACCTTCGAACTGCGGATTCTCGATCGCCGGCGTCAGGACCGGGGCCCCGTATTCTCCCTGGGCGCCGCCCATGGCTCCTCCGACTCCTCGCTAGACCACCTCACGGCCGTCATGCGTGCGACATCGTGCGACCAGAGTTCCGAGGTTTCCAAGGCGACGGTATCCTACGGATTGAAACGCTGAACAATCTGGGCACCAGCTGCGCCTGTCCAGGAGCATCATTAATGGCTGGTGGCTATGTACCATCTTCCAGATGACTATCAGACAACAATGCTGGGCGGAATGGAGTGCCATGTGGATTTATGCTTTCACCGGCTGCATATGCCAGTGACCCGCTCTCCACCACGGACGGGAATTGTCACAGACAACACCCTGATGCTGCAGCTGTGGCTGCAGCCCAGCGAGAAAAAGCATCTCAGAGAGCCCTTCCGGACATGTCGGTCGCAGATGCCTCACTTCATGGGAAACCACAGAATCTGCGTGAAAACGGCGCTAAGGCATCGCTGACAGCGGCCGACATAACTTCTTGTCATCCACCGCAATTAGCTAATTGGGCCCACAGTTCATCGTCTCCTAGGTATGTCGACGCGATAGCCCCTCGCAGACTGGACACGCTCCAGCTGAAGGAAGTTGACATGAACATGTAAACTACCACCCCGTGGAAGATGCATGCGTAGACGTCACCACAGAGATTGGCCGAGCACGCGGGCATTCGCCGCTGGCTGTCCAATGTTTCATTAAATGCATTCGATACACTAAACGCGGCCGACCGATTCGGAAACCTTTCCGTTTGCTGAGGCCCATGCTCCCTGTGCCGAGCCCCGAAATGAGACCCCTGGACGACTCTGCAAGACGTCGCATTTTACCAAGCTCGGCCATTCAAGTAAATTGTTAAAGAGGTATCTGGTACAGAAGGAAGCGCCTTCCAAAACCCTTCGTCTATTGACTGACTTGATCAGCAAGTTTAAGCGTCGTCTGCTTCAGCAAAGGAGCAGCAGCAAGAACAACCCTCCGGAGAAAAGTACCGTGAAACGTCTCAGGAGAAGTCCCAAAAGCGGTTCAAGCTACTGGACTAAATCTGACAGAAACGGCTCAGCGGGCAGGGACGTCCCTAACGACTCGCCTATGGCGGACATTGGTAACTGTTTCAAGTCGCGGAGCATCACAGTGACTACGCCTGCCCGCAACCTCCTCGGCACCGTCTGCCCTACAGTAGAGCTTGAACTGAAATTTCTGGGAGGAGGTGTCCTGCAAGGACCACAACGACATTCAATGTCGTCCACCATAAACAATTTTGGCAGGTCCCCGAACCAAGTCGGAGCGCGGCCGGGACCAGCCACCACGATGCAGCCAGTGCTGCTTACAAGAGACATTGTCGGCGCCTCCGGCCACTCGTAATCGTGGCCGAGTGTAACGACGAACAACGGCACCGTGGCTTGGGTGCCCGCGCACACTCAAACTGCTGGCGCGAAGAGCACGAGGGTGAAGTTTGAGGACAGTCAAACTTGCAAAAAAAGTGATCAGTCGGTAATATAGCATGCTTCGATAAACAACTTCAATCAAATTATTGGACTCCATGCAAATTTTGGTGCAGAAGTTGGCTTTGCGGCACTGCTCACTATAATCTAAGAAGCCTTCAAAGCTATGCGCTTTTTAATTTTGTATCCTTTCGCGGTTTGTAACTATACATGTGGTGTTACGTGCAGAGCTGATTATACGCGAGAAAGTGTGGTACAAGATCATACGCAGCTGTGAACACTCGTAGGGTGCCGGAAGCGTGCAGTCTGCCTTGGCCGAACTTGTTTTTTGATATCATACTTTGCGCGCTTGGCATGGTGAACGCAGCGTCGTCGCAAGACCTCTTTTCCCCACCTTCGACTGTGTTGATGATCCCCACTGTTGCGGAAAACAGCAGGTTCTTCCGTTTTACGCCATCCCTCGGCGTTAAACGTGAGCGGAAAAGCGAAAGGCGACCACGCCTGACGGGCCGGTGGAGCAGCGACGAGGCATCATGGGGCAAAGTCCGTGACGGCAAGCGGTACTTCGCACTCGCTTCACGTGGCACCGTCATAATCTTGCCACGCCATCTCTCGTACACATGCGGAACATCCTCTTGCCTTAGGAGAAGCCAAGAAATTTGCGAGGGAAAGCAAATTACCTGGGCTGTGTCTGCTGTATATCACGCCTTCTCCCTCTTATTGTTTGACTTAGCTGTAGCTTTTACTGTGCAATGATGCTAAAGCATTCTCGTGTTTGAAAATGGGTCAATAGTAAGCATAGTTCAATTTAGCCGGGTATAACTTTCTATCTTTCTATCTATCTATCTATCTATATATGTATATATATATATATATATATATATATATATATATATATATATATATATATATATATATATATATATATATATATATATATATATATGTGTGTGTGTGTGTGTGTGTGTGTGTGTGTGTGCGTACAGTTGTGCTACTTGACGCCTGGTACAACTAGGATGATGTTTCAAGTGGAAACCTCTTTAACCTAATCAGCTTTCCTGCCTAACTGCGCAGTGAAGCCTTGGGCGCTAGGTTCCCTAACCCATCTGCATTTTTTTTCCACAGGTGGTATATATAGCATGCAAACAATACAACATCTGCAGGCCGTTTATGGAGCGTGAAGAAGGTCTGAGCGGGGTATGGATTTCTGCTTTTTGTACAAGCATCTGTGAGTGTAAAATGCAAAGGAAAAGTTATATCAATAATGAACGGCTTTCTGATTGTTCCTAATCAAACTACATCCTTCTAAGACGTTAAACAGCTCGTTAAAATTGCAAGAAGGGAATGATATAACTCTACTCCCTAATGCACAGGTATAATATGCCGAGGATGCTTTAGTAATAAATTCACCGACGATTACGACACTCACTAATGCGAATTCTCAGTACAGCTTCGTGTTCAGGCAACGGCAACTGTGTTTGAAGTTTTGGATATATCCGTAGTTTTAGCAATGTAACATTCGTTACATATTGCCGCAGAAACTGCAAGCGCTCGAGTGCTACGCAACCCTGTGCATTGCAGGCGTCGCGAACCAAGTGAAACGCCGACAGCCCCGTTACGACAAGCGTAACCAGCCGCAGTACACGTGCCACTCCAGCATGCGCACGACCTCTGACCGAGGGGCCAGCGCGCGTGACGAAAGGAAGAAAGCGAGGTTAGAGGCCGGTGGCTCGTGATATCGACCAGTGTTGCGGAGTTGCCACTCCGGAATTGGAATGACTCCGGAATCATTCCACATTTTCGCGACCCCGGAATGGAATGGGAATGGAATGGGGACAACGCCTAGAGGAATGGAATGGGAATGGAATTCAACGCCTTTTGCACGGAATGGAATGGGAATGGAATTACGTCTCTTTCCGAAAACATGTTTTCGTCTACGCGCTGTTTTTTAAACTTCAAACATTAGTAAGTCAGAGCCTCGCATTTAACAATAAAGCAGTGTTTTTAAAATGGCTTGGCTGATTACAAGCACGGTATATTTATAAGCAACGCACCTACTACAATTGCGACGCTGACGCGATGATTGTGTTCACTGCAAGCTTCCGTACACGAGCTTCCGCGCCATTTCGCCTCATACTAGCCTCCCACCCACCCATTTGCAATACCGCCCCTCCCCCCTCCCCCGTGTAAACACATGGGCGCCTGTGCCCGAAATTCTGTCCGCGAAGGTCTATGGGTCAGCGCAGCACACAGTCGTACACGATGAACTGTGTGCCCTCCCCCTCCGTAATGATATGCGTTGTGTAAAAGTGTGAACGATCGGCCAATTTGTAAAAGAGAAACCGCGGCATAAGTTAGTGTACAAACAAATGCATTATCCCAGCAGATACTGAAGGGAGAAATAAATTACCCCTGCGCGTTGATTCCGATTGATACCCCCCACACGAAAGTGTAGAATACTCCATGTACAGCCTGATCTTTATCTCACGAGAAGTTTACTACCTGACACACGTAAATAACCTTTGCGACAAGGAAGACATTTCATACCTGCGCACAGGCGAACACAGAAAGTTCTCCTCACCCCATCCATGCTTGCGAGGCACGCTTCACAAGCGTGAGTGCGGATGAGAAGTGCGGCCCAATGTTCCGTATTCGATGCAAAGGCACAAGGTGCCCGAGCGGTGCACTGTTCCCATTATACCAGCATATCTAGAAGGTATCGTTCCCCATTAACCAAATCTTAATTTTCTCCATATTCACGACCTCTCCAGACGAGTGGCAAAACTGCTTAGTCTTCTTGAACACTGTTTTTGTCAGCATAAACGTACGCTATGTCGTCATTTTAGCATTAACACATTCAAGCTTAAACAATATTAAAACATCACCATTAGTTCAAACATTCTGACCATGCAAGTACTATAGGTAGCGGGAGAACTACCTCCATGGGGATTAGTATAGGTCGTTGTACTGCACGAGATATGTCACTAAGCTACTATTCCTCGACATTGGTAACGTGGTTTGCGTACTTTTGCAGTTCGTAATGCATCTGATGACATCAGCTTTATGGGGCGTTCATTCTTAACTCGATAAAACTGTCGAGATGTCCCTCCTACGCTGAAGAATTGCAGGAATGGAATAGAACTGCCCGGCAATTCCCGGAGTGGGAATGGGCTAAGTTTTTTTCATTCCAAGGAATTGAAAGAAATGGAATTGCGGCAAGTTCTAATTCCCCGGAATGGAATTTGAATGGAATGGAGGCGCCCATTCCGCAACACTGATATCGACAGGCTCCGCGTTCGCTCTCTTTCATCCTCGTTCGCTTTATCGGCTAGGCCAACGGCGACGCCGCTCAACGCAGGAACGGGTGCCTTAAGCCACGTTCAGACTGCAGTCGCATCTTTCATAAATGTCGTATCGCGTAACAGCTGTATCGACCGTTTGCGTCGCTAGCCACCACGTATGTTCACATTGATCTTTCCCGTACGATACGTTTTTTTACGACGCGCCAATCACCATACTGAATATGCGTTGCGTCCTCGCTACAATTGTTGCAGCCTAGCAAGGTTCAATAAGGTTGACAGCTGGGCTAGTTGGTAATTGATCATTTTAGCGTATGGTGAAGTAGCGCAATTTTCGACAGGGAAATTGCGCTACTTCACCATACGCTAAAATAGCAAGGTTCGTGTGTTTGGCCATGTCTGGGCTGGTTGAACGAAACGGGAGACGCGACGAGCCCTCTTATTAACGCACGTCGCGTCTGCCCTCTAGTCTGGCAAACCAGCTGCACACACACGCTGCTGCATGGCTTTCAAGACGCGCATGAAGACGCGGAATCTGGGAAGGCCGGAAGCCCCGCGAGCGGAAAGTGAAAACCGAAACTGCTTTGCCCATTGGTCGTACGTAACGGTCGCATCAGTAGTTGTCGTAAAAGGCGCGGACCCGCCAACATTTACGCCCTAAATGTTACGTAAGTTACGCTAAATTCAACAACGTCTGAACATGCTCATTACGTTGCTTGCGTTCACGCTTACGATCCTTACCGAGGATCCGTACGTAGCGCACGTAGTCTGAACACGGCTTAAGAGCTGCGCTCTAAAAGATGGACCAAAGACAAGCGAAACACTACAGGGCAGTAGTGTAAATCTGAGGGCTCGTTTTATTTGTTCGGCACAATACCAATGAGAACTAACAGACAATGATGCCAAGGAAAGTATAGGGGCTGTTTGACAAGTAATTGTAATGTAAATGTGAAGAAAGAAAAGTGGACGAAAAGATAACTTGCCACCGGCAGGGACCGAACCTGCGACCTTCGAATAACGCGTCCGATGCTCTGCCACTGAGCTACGGTGGCGGTCATCTCTCCGTCCACTTTATAGGGTGCACATGTGTATTAAACGTGGGAGCGACAGTCAGCGCCTCCTGTTGCCATTACGCCGAGTGTGGAACACTATTTTTGCCTGTAGGCGAGCGTCTCATTCTGGCAGACTTAATGCCTTCAGGTAGTATGCAAGGGATTATTAGTCAGCTGCCAGCTCGTAATAAGATCACGTGCTACGTGTCGCCTACAGGCAAAAATAGTGTTCCACACTCGCCGTAATGCCAACAGGCGGCGCTGACTGACGCTCTCACGTTTAATACACATATATACCCTATAAAGTGGACGGACGAATGACCGCCACCGTAGCGCAGTGGTAGAGCATCGGACGCGTTATTAGAAGGTCGCAGGTTTGCTCCCTGCCGGTGGCAAGTGATTTTTCGTCCACTTTTCTTTCTTCGCATTTACATTACAATTACTTGTAAAACATCCCCTATACTTTCCTTGGCATCATTGTCTCTTAGTTTTCATTAGTACAGGGCAGTAGTTGCAACAAGTGGTTGAACACGCAAGCTATTTTTCGCTGGCGTCTACTTAAGTGTGCCAATGAAGGTTTCAGCAAATGTGGTCCTCACGACGCCCATGTCGTTGTTTGCGCTCCATGTAAAAGCAAGCAAAAGATCACTGCCGAACCACTCCTTACAGATGGTTAACCAACGAAGCTGAAATGTGGAGCCACAGGCGGTTGCTGACGTCGCAGCCGAAGCCAAAGTGCCGCTCGAGAAACTCCCGCCGAAAACGGGCGTCGGCCCCGGCGAAAGCGTTTCCGCCATTGCCACGTTGACGCTGCTCTGCCTGCAACACCGCTTTCCTCGGCTCGTCGTTGTCGCTTGCATTCGTCTCGGAAAGGTGCCGGATCCTCGGATGGGAGTTTCTGCTTGCGCTTTGCCACCCGGGCCTGTTCTTGTGCCCGCACTGCTGCATTGACCCGGCGAACATGAATTCTCTCACTGATCAGCTGTCGGCGCTGTTCTTGGAAAGTTGTTTGTTGTTCGGGCGTTCGTACGATCCGTGCCCTCCCCATGTGAAAGTTGTAATTCGAAACTGCTGCACGTGGGCTCGGCGGCACTGCTGCGAAGTGATGAACGACGTCATTGACGGCGCTCCCAATTGCGCGCGCGCTGTGGTGTTTTCGCTGTAAAAGGCGCCGATAAGGTCGAAAGGCTTGTCCTTTGCGCAGGTCATTGTAGCTTAAGAAAAACCTGGGCAATTAAAAACAAAGAAACACAAATTGGTCGTCGAATCGGCAAATCTAAGAACGTAATCATCAACACCTTTAGGTATTAATAACATTTGTTTCGACTGTCACTGCAGCGTTGACATCACATGGGATATTAAGTGGCAATAGCCAGAAGCGACCCGTACTCCGTCTTTGACATATTCAGCCGCAGTTTACTTGGTGAACGAAAATGTACCGGAACAAAGGCGTAAAAACGGTGCAGTTTGCGGTCAACATAGCTTTGGCTTACAGCTTTCTTGAAACTTTTTTCTGAAACTTTTTTTCTTGAAAATACATAATTACTTAGTAACATCAAACCAGACGCCATGTATTACCATCACACGATTGTAAAAGACACAAGTGTTGAACGTCGTTATGGGACAACTACGCACAATGGGGTAAAATGTGTATTAGCCTATTAATACAAGCTATGCTGCATTGACTGCAATGCTTCAGCGTTATAAAGTTATACTGAAATCCAATAGTCCAGGCGCCTTTCAGAACGAAGTTTATGCGTCAGCGTTTGTTGTAACAGTCTAAGCAAGAGTTGTATGCAGCAACGACAACCAGGAGTAAAGTGCTATTCCAGGAATCACGCCCCGTCAGGCGCTGGTGCCTTCAACTGTGATGTGATCGTTTTATTCACTGCGATCTTCATGCCCAAACGGACGATACAGTCGTGAAACACCTGAACAGTGACAACAAGCTATTGCAAAACCTAAAGCTTGCGCAATCGAAAACACGAGAGCACACTCTCGTAACAGTGAGTGTGCGTTTAGGAACTGGCTGTTTTGGTCCCGCGCTATGTCCGCATCAGATCACGCCGATGTTAAGCCTACCGGATTGTAAGGATGAAAGTGCGTGTTCTTGTTTTGACGAAGATGAACGCATATAAGTTGACTCTGACAGTACGGAAGCCGGAAACTGAACAAAGGTGTTTCTTCCGACGGGTTGACTCTGCGCAGACCCCTAGAAACTGCCGGGCCCTGAGAAACATTTAACAAAAGTAAGCTAGCTTGAAGGTCACTATCATTTGTTCCTAGGTACAGTGTGTATACAGGAACAAATGTTTAGATGTAGTAATGATGCACATAACAGCGAGAAAGATGGTGTCAGTGAAGTTTGTTTCTTTCTCGATGTCATGCTGGATTTTCCTACATGGCTGATGTTAACATGTGATCTCAAAACAAATATTCTCAATGTATTAGCATAGAATACATGGGATAGCTCACTGCCCTCCAGAGTGCAGAACATGGAACTCTTGATAGCTCACCTTTTTTTTTTTCTAAAGACGTGTTACTGATGACATGAAAGCTAAAATCAGCAGACAAATTGTAGCACGAAACAATTCCCGGTACAGATTACATGCATACGTTAAAAACCCTGCGCACAACGGTAGTTAGAGCAAACATATAATCAAGCAGTGAGAGTACAGGGGATGTTATTTATGGTAAGGATGATGTAAATCTAGAAAATAAAGTGGACGAAAAGACAACTTGTTGCCCGCATGGACCAAGCCTGCAACCTTTGAATAACGCGTCCTGATGTCCTAAATACAGAGCTGCGGTGGTGGTCGTTCAACCATCCACTCTATTAGGCATCTCTGTGCATTGAACATTGTAGTGCTAGTTATCGCCACTCGCTGCCATGACGGCTTGTGTGGAGTACATTTTTTTTGCCTGCTGGCGTGACGTAGGGCGTGGTCACTTTACTAGCTGAAAGGTGACCAATATCTGCTTGTACACTTCTTGAAGGCATCCAGGCAATCAGAAGGAATAGGCGCTGCGCCGTGCTCCCGACCGGGCTGCAGAAATTAGGCGCCTTTTCCTTCGTCGAACCACAACCACCACCACCAGAAGGAAGCACTCGCTATTATTTGTTGTGCGCTCGCGCTTTTTTTAGTACCGAAGCTCCTTAGGCCCGCACCCCGCCATCAGCGTTGAAGCTTCCTTCACTTAAGCATCGCTTTAGGTTGCAGTGACGAGTGATTCAAGAGGAACTCTTTAGGCGTTGAGCGGTTTTATTCTAGCGCACCAGAAATTCAACGTTAAAAGAAATAAGCTCTGTGCACACTGGTTATAATGGTCGTCTTCACTTTCACCACCTTTATCGTGGATTGTGAAATGACAACCATCATTCTAGCGCACTACGGGCGCTTTGTGGATGGTAGTAGCAGATGCTCTCCCCACGCGCTCCCCACCCTACCGCCTTCATGAAAGCCAGCAGCGAGTTAAGGCGCTTAGTCGTTTGGGTACCATTCCTAAAGGGCTTCGCTCATCGGTTGTATTCGTACACGGAACGACTGCTAGTCTTTTGTTTCACGCAGCGATAAACGATACTTTCAGACAATCAATCCAAGGAAAGTATAGGGCAGACCATGGTGTAGTATAGGGGTACAACACACGTGCTGGCAGACTTGATGCTTATGTAGTATACGAGGAATTATTGGTCAGCTGCCAGCTTGTTAAAAGTGGGTGTGCTGACGCAAGCAGGCACAAAGAAAGGATACCCAGTAAAGTGGGTGTGTACGTTCACGCAATCTTAGCGCGAGATTCACAACATGTTGTGTCCAGGTGTGTGTTAACTAATAGAACCACAAAGCTGCAATCATGACCATGGGCATTAGTCGTAGGGATAGAGATGTGCCACCAAGCGTTAGCGTGGGTGCTTCTATATCAAGCGGTGCTATGTCTTCTAACACCAATATGCATTGTGAAGGCGCTAGTATATGAATGTACAATAAACATTCAGCAACATCTGTGAGGACATGCTTCACCTTCGTGTTATACCGATTCCTATGATGGAGGGATCAACCTGCTTTTTTTTTTCCACGAAGAGACTTACTGTGGTAAACCTGTTTTCTTTTTTCAGGCCTTCGAGTGCCTCCAAATACCAATCCGTAATGACGTAAGCTGATTTTGCCAAAACAATCTTCGCTATAAAGCACTACTTGTTTATGATGCAAGCACTTAGACTGAGACTTATAGGACAGCATTCTTTTCATCTAAGATGGATGTATTCAACGGAAAGCGGGAAATCCCTCCCTGTCAACCACTTGCGATTACGTGTGTTATATCCCTACTGGTGTGCTTGGTTTGTTTGGCGCAATGCTTACAATGTGAGGTTCATACTACATGTTTTACCCACAGTCTTCACTCCTTTACACTCGCCTCAACTTTACAAAGGAGCACATGAGCACGGCCGAAAAAGCCCTGGTGAGTCTTAAACTTAGTCATATTGGACAAGCATAGCAATGTGGCACGTGAGTTAACAATGTGGACAAGAAGCAATATTCATTTAGCTTGTAGATAACAGCTGTACAATTACTTTCATATTTTTTTATCTGATAAGGAACCACACAAACTATTATTATATGGAAGAGTTCGGAACTGTGATCTCTGCACAAGAGGCTATTGACAACTAATATAGTAAAGTTCATATATAGGCAGGCTTAGAAGCCAAAAAATACGCAGTGAGAAATGAGGTTTCGCGGGTGTCTTCGATGAGCAGAAAGTAATAATGATATAAAGCACTCCGTACACGCGGTCCATTTTTTTATAAATCCGAGAATCATCAAACGTTTGCACATGTTGCATGACAAAGACTTGCTGACTGAGCCACGTGTGTTGAATAAAATCCCAGATGGTCCCTCCTTATAGAATCGTCGAAGACGACTCGAAGGCAAACAGACGTCTCTTTTTTCTGGACGTTTGATGTATTGATGCCTCTTCCCTCTCGGAAAGCCTTTTTGCTCTAAACGTGTTTTTGCACTGCCTCCAAGATCGGAGACATTGCAAGGTTGGTACAGCTGACCTGGTTTTGCACTGCATCCGCGATCGCGCCCCACCTTTGACCAAGCGACGATATCGTTTGATGACATCATCGTGTGACGTCACGTTATGTGGAGTAATGATGGCGTCAAGTAAGGCTACGAAGGGTGGAAACCTCGGCATGCTGGTTGCACATAATCAATGTAAGATCAGCGGAACACTGAAGGACTGACGGGGAGGCGCAAAGCCAGCCCTATACATTGTAGGAGGGCGACAGGGGGGGGGGCGCAAAGTCAGCCCTCTACATTGACATTATAGGGAGGGGGGGGCGCTGCGATAAACCTGCGCCCCCCCCTGAAGGGGAACTCTGCGCACGCTTATGTGCGTGGTTGCAGCTTTACAGGTTTTATTTGACAGTTCTAGCGAAGAGTCGTGCGCTCAACGCTGCCCACTGATGTAGCACCCCATGCCAGTGCAGGATATCGCTTAGAGTTTACGTTTTCCGTTCAAGCTGACTGCAAAACGGTGGCGAAGCTAAGTAGACGACCCGTCACGCTTCTCTTACTCGTCTTCACAACAAAACGAGAGAAGTGTTGAGGGCAGGCCCTTCGACAGACGCACCTGGCATCGCAGCAAAAAATACGTTAAATGTTTCTCACTCAACACAGTACTGTTATTTCAATAAATATATAATGCGTACGTTCGAGGAGAAAACAATCGTGTTTGTTTTCAAGTGTTGTAAAAAATAATTCGTTATATTGTGATGCGAAATCTGGAAATTGCCTGGTGGTTGAAATTGTCCAGCTTGCACTTCCATCTCACCGCCATGCAATCTTTTTGCAATGAGTTTAGCGTACCGAAAATGAATCCAAGTTTTCTTTGAAAATAGCTTCATATCACTTTGTTTTACACTCGGGAAACAAGCGTCGCGAATCTTAAGAACGTAATCCATCCGGAGCAGATCCGAAGCCTGTACTTCCCATCATTCCCGCGGTGCTACAAGCGCTGCTGAAGGAGCCCGCATAGACACTAGCACCAGATTCCCCGCTAGGTATTGCAGTATGAAGCTTTATGTCTTGCACCTTTTGCGCAAAAATATCGATGCATCTATTCTACGGCTTTCGCCCTAATAATGGCGGTGAGTGACCCCACCGAACGATAGCAGAGCCAAAGGTTTCGCAGATGTCACCTAACGGTCACGCATACCTCTCTCATTTAATCTGCCACACTGCCCAACTCAGAGCAAGGGTTGGGGAGGGGAGTACATTTAGAAATGACATTCCTAAAGACGCTTCCCACAGTGGCAACATTATTTTAACTGCGTGCAATCGTCTCTTGCCCCTTTCGTGCTCCAATATAGGGAGACTGGGAGCGAAGCTATATGCCAGTGTCTGCACCGAATAAGAGAATATGTATATATAAATAGAGAAGTTGGCTTCCTGGGCAGCCTGTAAGCCAACCTGTTATAACTTCCAAGGAGGCCGAAGATTGATCACAATTTCCAGTCGCTCAATTCCTTAAAAATAGCCCTTCTTAAACTTTTTCAATGAAAGAAAAAAGAGCTTTAAATACATCTGACCATCCTTCAATAACGGCGTTGAAATTTTCAATGACATGATTACTTGAGTCCTAGAAGGTGATGAACGATTATCAGGCTACTGCGAAACGTGATGCATATGTTCCTTTTTTGCTTTGACATTGCGGAAACAATGCGTTTGTAGTAGACATGTCCAGGTACAAATAGAAATTTCAGGGCCATGTCATCCTGGCCTATGCGTCTGCCTTTCCGAACTTATCTCTTCATTTTTGCGAGCTCTTAGGGACGCTGGCATTTTCTCACAATCATTTGGTATATTTCCTTATTTTCATTTAAGGCTTGTGCTTTCAAGGTCATAAACAGCACAAGTAGAACCATTCAAGCACTGGACGACACTGTTGCCTTTGGACGTCAAGCAGTGTTTATGTACGGTTGGACGTGAACAAGTTAATCTGTGAATAAAATGTACATTGAAAACTCTTTATATTTTTCGTTCAGTTCATTGTAGATGGCGAAATATTCCCCGGCACAGGGTTGCCAGCCGGTCTAAGAACTGGCTGGCATCGCTGTGCTTCCGTCTGTTTGTTCCTCCTTGATATTAAAAAAAGAATGGGAATTTTAAGGGCTGGTTTATGTTTGTTAGACACAATGTTAATAAGAACTAACAGACAATAATGCCAAGGAAAGTAGAGCGGATGTTATTTGTCGCAATTATGATATAAGTGTGAAGAAAGCAAAGTGGACGAAAAGATAATTGGCCTCTGGCAGGATTATTCGGTATATTTCCTTGTGTTCTTTTAAGTGTTGAAGTTTCAACGTTGTAAATAGCAAAAGTCGAAGCCTTCAAGCACTGAACGGCGTTTACAGGGACATATATGACTAGTAGTGGACTGGGCGACCCCCGCTCATTTGGTGTCCGTGTATACTCAGGATAGCAACCGCATAGGTGGCGAAACATCTCTGTAATATTTTTATAATTTTGTTGAGTTAAGGAGTAAATCTATTTGAATCAGAAGCCGAACCTGCAGCCGTGGCATATTTCCATTCTGTTTTTATTTTTATTTTATTTACAAATACCTCACAGGCTCCAAGTAGGAGTATTATGTGAGGGGGGACTATACAATATATTTTTTATCAAAAACACAGAACAAGCAAGAGTAATTCAAAAGCCAATATACAATATATAATACAACTACAACTACAACAGTTTTGTGAAGTAACTACAGGCGTGGAACACTAAGCAGATAAAATTTCTGCGTCATCATCACAATATTGCAGGTACAACAACGTTACGTGTACGTGATTATCGCGGAAACTGTTTAAGTCACAAGTGCCAAGCCTTATTTCACATCATTCTGAAAGCTACCTCTGGTTCTGGCTTTTGCATTGTCTAAGATGGTCACTTTTCTTCCCTTTCTATGAACATTAGGCTTGTAATGCAGAGACATTAGTTCAAGGGGCAACAGTGCACTCGACCGCGCTGCCTGCGCTGCATTCCTAACTGTGCCTATAGTTGTCTGCAGTTTGTACTTCATATGTTGCGCAGTGTTTAGATGCGCGGTCTTATTCTCGTTCTGAACATTTTTTTACATTTTATGCGTAATACAGATATCGCACATAAATTATTGTTATCATTTTTGTACGATCGGTTCGATAACGAAAATCAACGAAAAAAAGGCACTGATTCGCCGCAAGGTGAAGCAATGAAGGCGATAGCAACACATCGGAATGTCAAGCGAAGCATGCCAAGCAGATCGAAACGTGCAGCGTGCTACTCACGCACAGATGAGGCATGAAAACAACACACACAGGATGAGAGGGAACTAAGAACGTTCACAGCTCGACACTTAACACGCTGCTCAAACAAAAACGACGTACGAAACCTTCTCACAGGTACAGACGAGCACGAACTAAGAAACGTCGCAGTTGTTACTTAGCTGTGTTTGAAAAGCGCACTCCTTTCGCAAACGGGGACTCTGCAGCGAGGAAAGTTACGTTCGAGCGCTCGGTAACTACAACGCAATCTTTCCGATGAAAGCCCAAGACGTACGATTCTCCCGCACCGCGTATAAGCGCGCGCGCGCGCCCGGGCGTCTACCCCCTGCGGGGCAAAGTACGCGTCGGAAGACGAGCGCATGAGAGCGTGTCGCGATGAGCGGGCTCATACCGAGCGCACATTTTGCGCCATCTCGCTGGTAATGCTGAGAACACGATGATATTTCCCCCGACATTGACGTACCAGATCGCCAGTGTTAAGTGCTGTATATAAATAGCTCGCCGTTTGAAGGTTGAAGGACGTCCGCTTTCGTGGCTCAGCGGTTAGTGCCGCGCGCTGCGGAGCGAGAGGTCCCTCGTTCGGTGCCGCGCGTTGGAAACATTTTTCTGAATTATTTTTCTACGTGGCTTTTCTAAATATATAGTTATATATACATGTACGGGACATGGCGGCGACAGCGACACCGACTGGAAAAACCAGCCAGCCGAGAGTGTCCTATCGCAATAAAAGCTGTTAACACGACAGCGTAAAGAGCTCGTTTCGCAGAAATCTCGGTGTCGGTGGCGGCGTTTTTGGTTGAGGATGAAAAAGCATGTTGTCCGGGAGAGGAAATTCGAGGTAGGAGGCGCGGGGCGCGGGGCGCTGTCCGTTGCCCGTGAGAGACATAATGGTAGAGCCGCAGGGCGCTCGCACTTTGGCTTTCCTTGCGGAACAGCCTCCAGAAGCGGAGGCAGGCTAGCGATTGGGAAGGTGATAGTGTGTGTGTGTGTGTGTGTGTGTGTGTGTGTGTGTGTGTGTGTGTGTGTGTGTGTGTGCGTGTGTGCGTGTGTATGTGTTTGCGTGCGGCTATGGCTACCGCCTTCAACTCTCAAAGGTGACGCTTAAGGGTCCCCCAATTATTTTTTCGACATGTCAAACAGTCATGGTTTATCCTTCTCCAATATCAACTCTTTCAGACTGTCGTGGATTCTTTTTTGGGGGGGAATATAAGCCTAATTAAAACGTGGACAGATGCTCGGTGCTCCGTTATGCCCGAATGTATTTACTGAATTGTCAATTAAGTGTTGGCCATTTCTGGTCGCAATTCTGCAGAACAGCGTGGCGAGGAAGGGGTCACACAAGTACGGCGACAATACTAGTGAAGCGGCGCATCCAACGTAGCGTCCATAATTCTAAAATATTTCGTCCTGTCACGCAACTTTTTCTACGAGCTTAGGCGGCTTAACTCTCTGAATGATTCTGTTACTAATAAAATAACAACAAGTGATCGATACAATGCACCAACAATTTGTAACACTGGCGTCCTTGTTTTTTTTAAATTAGCACCGCAAGAACACACAATACAGGAAAGTCTGCACATTGCGCAAGCGGTTTGTGTGTGTAACTTCTTTGAGAAACGTTTGTGCAAAATTGTTTAGCCGTTGTCGTGTGTCATATTGTTTTGTTGCGCTGAATAATAACGCTAATAATAATAATAATAATAATAATAATAATAATAATAATAATAATAATAATAATAATAACAATAATAATAATAATAATAATAATAATAATAATGTGACGCAACGGTTAACGTGACCTTTATTACGCGCCAAGATATGGTGAGGCGACCACACACGAGGCATAGATTACAGTGAAGCTGAGTTCCCACACCCGATGAAGAAGACGAACACACATGATGAAAAACATGCATGAAGAACGGAGATGTGTCTAATGAACACCCACCCTAATTTCCCGCCACGCGAGAGTGGTCATCCTGGTCGCAGTTTAAAACGAAGTAGAGCGCCCTGTGAAAGCCTGCATGCATGATACGTGAATTATCTCTGCTGCCCCGCAGCGACGGTCCTTTGGAAGAACAACAAGTGCCACGCGATAATTGGCAGTAGACGTCTGGTCCAAGACCGTGTAGGAGCGAATGAAGCGGAACAGAAAATTGTCGCAGAAGCCAGTAGTGCGAATGGGTGTAAGAAGCAGCACTTCATCGGCAGGGCTGAAGGACAAGACGCGATTAGATGCATCATAGTCAAGCTTGCGGTGCTGTTGCTTTGCTTCAGCGTTGACGCGGGCCAGCTGGCGACAATGAAGCAGACGAGGCACCTATACTTCACTGGAGGATGTAGATGGTTTAACAGGCGCAGAGAAGAAGGAGATGTCGAGAAAAGAAGAGAAGGAACGACCATAGACGAGGTAGAATGGCGAGTAACCGGTTGTACGCTGTAAGGAGGTATTGTACGCAAAAGTGACAAATGGCAACATTGCGTCCCAGTTTCTGTGATCCGTTTTGGATATACATGGCTATCACATCTGACAGCTTGCGATGGAAGCGTTCAGTCAGCCCGTTCGTTTGAGGGTGGTAACTAGCGGTTGTTTTGTGGGTGGCGCCGGAGTCCTTGAGCACTTCGTCGACGAGTTGTGAAAGAAATGCCTTTACACTGTCGCTTAGGATGACACGAAGAGCACCGGGACGAAGGATTAGGGCTCGGAGTATGAAGTCAGCAACTTCAGAAGCTGAGGCAAAAGCCACATGTGTTGTTTCGGCTTAGCGTGTCAGATGGTCGACAGCTGTAACTATCTATCGATTACCAGGGAAATTCATGAGAAGCGGATCGTACAGATCGCCGCCAACAACCTCAAATGAATTTTAGCATTGCCATTTTTTGGGCGTGTTGGTAAACGGTATTTGAAAACATCTTTTGCGCTAGCAATCTCCCTACGTCCTTGTTTGCTTGCGCAAAAGATGTTTTCAAACCTCAAATGGTTCCAGCGGACACGGGAGTAGTTGCAGTGGTCCGCTTTGGGAAGATGCAGGGAGCTTTCAAAACTGACAAAGGGCGCATGAAGCAACGTACTTCGACACACTATTGGTCAATCCCGGCCAGTAGTAGCGACATCTGATGCAGTCGTACGTTTCCTGGAAGCCCAGGTGTCCAGCCGTCATGTCGTCGTGATATGCCTTGAAGACCTTGACGCGAAGGGAGCGAGGTATTACGGGCACCCAGCCTTGATCGATAGGGTGGTAGATATGATGGTACAGGACACAATAATAATAATAATAATAATAATAATAATAATAATAATAATAATAATAATAATAATCAGTAGAGAGCGGATTTTAGGCAAATGCCTATTTTGTTCCTTGCGTTCCTATCGTGCCCCTTTGATATATGAGCATGAATTAGAGGTTAAGACGGCCTTTGATGTGTTTTTATAGTGCCTATTAATACCTATTTTTGGGGCTTTGCGCCTAAATGCCCATAAG
Source organism: Rhipicephalus appendiculatus (assembly GCA_030522465.1). Taxonomy (NCBI): domain Eukaryota; kingdom Metazoa; phylum Arthropoda; class Arachnida; order Ixodida; family Ixodidae; genus Rhipicephalus; species Rhipicephalus appendiculatus. The sequence continues at coordinate 7,006 of JALIZH010032663.1, read as the reverse complement.
TACATAGAAATGCCTTTTTTTCAATTTCGGCGTCTATATGAAAACTATTCAAGCTCAAATTTCTCTTTAGAGTGCAGCTTGAGGCCGCTATTGATGTTATAGGGCCACATTGACTTTTCGGAACTCTATGGGGTTGAACCGAGCTCTCTAGTCCAACCAACTTCTGGAAAACAAACGCCAGCAGCAGAGAAACAGGACGTGGCGGCCACGATACACTGCCTCGCCGACGTGACGCGAGAACTTGGAAGAGGAGATGTTGAGGAGATGAGATGACGCTATTTCTACAACCCTAAATAGGAGAATGTCTCAGCGTCTGCAGGAGAATGGAGAGGGGGGAAGCAACGCTAGGAAGGAGAAAGGAAAAAGGGAGAGTGGCGTTCATGGCCGAGGATGCGGCGGGTGGCTTCCACAGTCTGTTGTCCAGTCCAGTGTCCCCAAGGAATTAAAGCACCGTCCTGAAGACCTGGGTGTGGCGGTGGGAAGGAAACAGGGGGTCCCTCTGTGCAGCCGCGGGAAGGTGGAGAATGAATGCGAACTTCCCCGTTCAAATGCAAGTTGCTAAGGTGATGCCGGTCTTTAAAAAAGGTGATAAGAATAACATTACAAACTATAGGCCGATATCACTGCTCCCTGTTTTCTCCAAGGGCTTAGAAAAAGCCATTTAGACGCGTTTATCCAGTTTCATTCAGTGACATAAAGTTATGACGCCTTTCCAACACGGTTTCAGGAAAAATAGGTTGACTGAAACTGCGCTGCTTGCACAGAAAGAATTCATTCTACAAAACTTTGAAGAAAGACGCCTAGTATTAGCCCTCTTTATTGACTTTAAGAAAGCTTTCGACAGCTTGAATCATAAAATACTGCTTGCTAAACTAGAAAGCTATGGTATTCGAGGATGTGCCGCTGAACTCGTGAATTCTTATTTGTCGCATCGACGTCAGTACGTTAACGTTAATGGGCACTCATCAGAAATGCTAGGTCTTAACTCAGGTGTGCCGCAGGGAAGTATACTGGGGTCGTTCTTGTTTAATTTATACATTAATGACATCGTCAATATTAATGATAACTCAGTCTACGTTATATATGCCGATGACACCAGGGTTTTTTTTCAGCGTTAAAAATCCTGACGATTTCATAAGAAAAGGGTAATGGAATGCTTGTCGCCCTGGAAGGCTGGTCGAAATTAAATGCGCTAGAAATTAACGCCGCCAAGACGAAAGCGATCATTTCCCGCCCTAAGGGTAAAACTGTATCATCTTGTGAGTCTTTGAATTATGGCTCCAAAAGTATAGAAATTGTACCAGCATTTAAAACTCTTGGTGTTTGGTTTACGGAAAAGCTGCTATGGGATGTGCATATCAATCACGTGTATTTAGCTGTCTCATGTTTTGTTGCTGTATTATACCGAAATAGTTACTTTCTTCCAACTAATATCAAATTCTTGCTCTTCAAATCTTTGTTTGTGTCACAAGTGAATTATTATCAACTTGTATGGGGCGCAATGGTACGCATACAGCCTTTAACAGGCTCCATGTTCTACAGAAAAATGCTTTACACATCGCGTACAACTTAGCCAGAGATCATCCTTCCGCACAACTTTTCCAAGCTGCCAATATCCCAACGGTTTTCAAAACTAATAATTTACGCCTTGTTCTTCGCTATAAATATGAAATAAAAATAATATTTCAATGCTGGCCGATTTAGCAGAGTTATCTGAACATTGTTCTTGGTATCCCTTACGGTTCGTGAAAAAGTTTGAAAGAAGAACACTACGCACAAACTACGGGGCCCAGATGCTAAGAATAACTTTTCCCTCTGTGTTAAACCTTTTATCGCAAAATGGTTTTTATACTTCATCATGCAGGCCTGCGGTGCATGCTTTCTTCCATTCCCAGGATTTGGAGACATTCGTAGGTGGCGCCATCTGTCGGCGGCAGCAACCGCATCCTGCCATAACTGAATGGGAAATAGGCGAAAAAAATCATATCTTTTGAAATAAGCTCGTTATCAAAAACGACTCCGGGATCTATACAGCAGAGACTTACTGGAACACTGTGGCGAAATTTCAGTATCGCACTACAAAACTAGTGCCTTCCCTAGACAATTGAACACCCCCCATTGGAAATACATGGGACCCATTGTTAAATATTAAACACTATGGGAAGCGACGCGGTTTGTAGTGCGACACGGTAATTTTGACAGAATGTTTAATTAAGTATCTGCTTTGTAGAACCGGGAGTCGTTTTTGATAACTAGCTTTTTTCATGAGATATGATTTTTTTCGCCTACTTCCCATTCAGTTACGGCAGGCCGCCGCTGTCACCGACAGGAGAGGGCGCTACGTGCAAATGTCCCCAAATCCTGGTCATGGTGAGATAACTAAAACTATCAGTTTTGAGCTTTATTCTTTATGTAGTACTTTTTCTTTTTCTTTCTTTTTTTCCCTGAATTGCATGTACGTGGAGTGTTCTTTCCGGTGTCTATGTGTAAGAATAATGTATGCTTTTTTTGTGCTTTTACTTGCGTATCCCAGTTTCTGTATGCTGTCACTGCTTGCTGAACTGTAACCGGCTGGGAAGCCTAGTCAAGCTCACAGGAGCTTTTTCTTCCCATGCCCTCTACTTGCTGAAGTGGAAAATAAAATGATTGATTGAAATGATTGATTGATTGAAACCGTAGAGTGCCGTCAGGGGAAAAGAGAGTGTATATCAAAAGAACGACAAATATTCACCGATGACTACGATAATGCCTAATGCGAATTTTGAGCGTAGCTTCGTGTTGGGTCAAGGCCAACTGTGTTTGAAGTTTGGTTTTCTACAAGGTATTGACTACCCCATAAATCATAATTTTTGTGGAAGTAGGGTAGCACCCGCTAACGCCATTATTCGTCTTTCTGCGGATAAGCGAGGTACCCGCTACACATCTGTAAGGTATTATGTGCACTTTGTTGACCCTGTATTTGGATGATAACAATGAAGGATTACGGCTGAGCACTTTGCAGAGGGTGGGAAACATTGAAAAGGCACACTCGTTGTATAGTAAGCATTTTTTGATGACTGGTTGTTATTTTACTCTTCTACCACGCTGTATTAGCCAACATAGGTTAACGCGATTCCTTGCCCGACATGATGCCTGTATAGGGTCTTTTTGGGAATGAATTCCAAGCACCACGATGACTCTGGGATAGAATGCTCGACTGCCACGCAAAGGGCCCGGGGCCAAATTCCATTTCATGCTGAGTATTTTTTACTCATTTTATTTTTTCATGTCTATCGGTTACTTTTTTTATGTCTATCGGTTACGCCACGTACCGCAACGGCGACGGCGATGACGATACCGCTGAACGCAGGAACAGGCGCCTAAAAGCTGCGCTCTTAAATGTGATGTGCACGCGGCTTTTGTTTTGTATGTAATTTACTTCTTAAAAGGCCCCTCACCATGTCACATATAATATACTAGTTAAACAATGGAAATTAGTGAGTTCAAAGAAGAGCCGTGTACCACAATAATTTTTCAAATTGGCACATTACGAACCGCGAAACCATGATGCGAGGGGGTTGAGCTTCATATTTTTGCCACTCGCCCCATGTAGCCTTACCAAGCCAAATTCCTTCCCTCCCGTTTCGGTATGGGAGCTGGAGGATAACATGACGCAAACGTAAGAACACGTCATGCACACGCAAGGTCACGTGCACATGACGTGGCCGAACCAGCTTGTGCCCGCCACCGGTGTTGTGTCGTTTCGGCGTTCTCTGTAGTGTACTGCCTGTTTCTGTGGGATCGATCCTTCAGCGCGCGTGCGTTTGGAGAGGTTGGCACAGATCATGCATCCTTGCCATGATACACCGCGTCGCACCAGTGGAACTGCTCTAAGGGACGATGCACGAAAAACACGCCAAGCGTTGTCAGGGATGGCGCCGACACGACGCTGGAATGGCGAGAAGACGAAGGCATGCGCAATGGAGGCCGATTAGTCTAGTCATCATTGTCATAATGACTAGGCTAATCATGTCTAGTACCTCGCTGCAGTTGTACGTAGTAAATAATTTTAAAAATGGCGCACGCATTTCATTTGTCTTTTTTATTGCTCCAAGCTTTAATTCATCTATTCAAGCAACAGTTTACGCAAATTACACATGTCGCCTCTGATATTTCTCGCAGTGTCACGTGCTACTTTGAGCGACGTCAGAGCACCAATGTCTACATAGAGGTACGATGTAAGAGCACAGATAAGCATGCAGGACCATTCCTTGTTGTACGTCGCCCCCTCCAAATTGGGACGCGCACCCGCATGAGTGGCAAGCGGCGTTCAGTTTCACGTCTTACCGTGGCGCGTAGCATCGGAAATCTTGCCAGACGTGATCGTAAGCGCCCATCGCATGCATCACACTTGTCAGCTCGAAATGCTCAAACCTGGTGAGGGACGCCTTAAGGTATTCACCGACAGGGGAGAAATAGACCCCAATCGATTATAACTGGCTAATACGAGGCATCCCTCCCTTTTGGTATTTTAGTGCTCTGGCTATATGCTCTTGTGTTGTCCTTCTCAGCGACGCCGAAAAGAAAGAGACAGACCCAGGAGTGAGTTGATTCGACGGTGGACACTTGACTCACCATGCTAAACAATAAGCGGAGACCGTGCAAACCGTGCGGGAAACAGGATAATTGCATGGCTATGTTCAACCATCGGCGCCTTTGTGTCATGATAAAAAATCATATTTTCTGCTTTCCTGTCCTAGGTACAGCTCGCGCACGTGTTTGTCTAAAAGTATTTGAATTTATGTAAAAGTTTATTGTGCCTATATTTACAATTTTGGAGGCCTAAAACGGTGTTTTACCTGCCTGTTTTTGGCGTCTAAAACGCGTTTTTTTAATGCCTAAAAATCCGGCCTTTAGTAATCAGCCAAACGGCGCCCAGTGCAGGGCAAAAGCCCCTCCCATATTTCCCCAATCAATCCGGTTCTCTGCTTGCTGCGGCCCCGTGTTATAGCCAGAAAGTTCTTAATCTCATCTACCCAGCTAACTTTCTGCCTCCCCCCTCGCGGGCTCTCCTTTTCTTGGAAGCCAGGCGGTTACTGAATTATCATTACAAGGCAAATACAACACAAACTTAACGCAGCAGAAACACAATGAACACGAGGCACAGGCGTTGGCTAACAAATGATGTATTTTTTTTTGTGTACACCACGGTGACTTTGCAGTCCCTAGAGGCTGCAACAAAAGACACCACAAAATTAGGAAAGCCGGATATATGTAGGAGCCATGAACATGCAGCCCGAGAGTATTGTTGCTATTACAATCTCGCGACCACTCGAAATATTTGTACGGTGCACTCATGCATATTTTCTTTCCTATGGACGTGAGAAATCTGAAACGCCTTCATAGGGCGATCCGCGCTTTCCTGTGGCTTCCCTAAATGCATTAACGCCCGTATTCTCAGAGAGCTCTTGACTCGAATGTCGTCGTTCCTTCGACCATGTGAGCACAGCGCCGCCACGTTACCGACAACGATGACGTTCTTCTCAACGAGCGCTGCCGATTCTCTCCCATGAACAGTGACTACTCCTACGGAGCAATCACTACTGCCTTCGAGTTTTTCTTTTCTTTTTTTTGAAGTTTCGCTTTATACAATGAACCTCACGGTTTATTCAACTTCTAGCACAGGCGGTACAACAACGACTGTCTGTGTTTCGTAACTTTCTTGTGCGTAAATATAGGAATTTGCGAAGTCCCACTGCTGCTAATATTCAAGACTCATGCTATCCCTCGAAGTCGAGAAGGATACTCGATACAAGTAGCTTTCAGGTATCATCAATAGGTCGGACCTGTCGGTTGCAGTCTACATTCTCGGCATTTTTTTTTTGTTGTTTTACGCTTTCACTCATCACAATCGCCTTCATTGATTTATTATCTATACACAGGGCGAAAACGAGACCGGGAATGAATGGTACGCAAATATTTTATCAGATGAGCTGAGTTCAGCCATAAATATCGATCAAAGTGAAGTGTTATTCGCATGACCTGTAGAATGATTCGCTACCATACAAAAGCATAATAAATATCTACAGTGAATTCAAATGACGGGTAAGACATGATGAATGATAATGACTCTCACTGGCGTTCTGCTCTCGCGGCACGCGAACTCTTGATTGCTATTTTATAGAAAAGGGACAATGCCAGCTGTAGAGAGGAAACACTGCCAGCATTCGTCAAGTGTGACAGTAGTGCACTTGTATGGTTGATTACCGTGAAAATACGTGTAATTTATATCTCAAAAAGACAAGAGGGAGATGCAGGTTCCAAGCACCGTCTGAAGGAAGTATTTCCATGTGGCTTTAATAGGAGAGTGGCCGCGGTGCTGTTGAAGGGACGAAGAATCGTCGAAATAGCAAGGTGATGAAGTGTCGTGGCAAAGGTGTTTATAGGAAAGACATTTTCTTGCAATCTGTTATTTTAACCGCTAATACGAAGTTCTCAGGTTTCTCCTATACTAAACACAGCACCCTCGTATGCAGTTTTGGAGGTGTGTTTACGACCATCCTATTATACTTACCCGGCGGATGGACGTATATTAATTAGGAATATTTGGTTATTAATTAGGAATATTTGGTTATCTTGAATGACACATTCTTACCAGGCATGCCATCTGATGTAATTCGCAACCAGTGATTGCTGCATGCTGGGTAGCTGATACCAAAAAAGACCAGTGTGGGCTGCGCATCTTCCATTCCGTGAGTGCTCTAACGCTCGACAGCGACAGCAGGGCAAGGAAAATGGGAGAACATCCACTCGCCAGGTTCAAGTGTTTTTTACGAAAGGAACTGGTTCGCCCTCATGGCCAATAACGTGAACTGTCTTTTTACTGACGTCGTAAATGATGTACAGTGTCGACCAAATCTAAGGGGGAACACCTCATTAATGTTCAAGCCCGTTAAACTAGACCGTTTATTCTACTTAGCCAGGGTAACGATGGTTATATGACGGGTAATTATGGTGTCGATAGGCA